>CM052078.1:34647411-35039911 GCA_020010945.3 Muscidifurax raptorellus | reverse complement strand
CGAAATTTTTCACGTGAAGCTCCATGTTGAGCAATGAAATTACATCTTTCTTGTAATTCGGTTAGAACGAATAAGGGTATATAGAATATATTCCACGAGTGTGGAATGTTTTTTTTTATTGTTCATTTCGAGAGATATTGTTTCATCGGTTATTGCGAATGTTTTCTGCTTTTGGGAGGTGTATTATACGCGAGAATAATGTAAGCATTTATACACACGAATTTGATTTATTTTAGAGACAAGTTATGTAAAACGATGATAAACTTGATTGGATAACACCACGTCGTGTCATGATGCTCACCGGCGTTAAGTAGAATAATTCCGGCAGCAACAAGACAGCTTATATTCCATATGATGTACTCACTTCTCTCGAGTTATTTAATCAAATCGAATCGCTCCTGCTTTCCATAAGGAGGTCAGAATTTTTCCCCCGATAATATACACACGCCTCGAACAATAGGACATACTTTGCATATAACTATATACGTACCATGAGAGCATTTGTAGGATACACGTTGGGTCATTAATAATTTTTATAAAAAAACTAATATATTGGAAAAAAGTTATTCTCGTGCTCGTTGCAAACCCTGTCCTTTATTCTCCATTTAAGCGTTCTTCTGATTTTATACTTTCAGTAATAATGCGCTTTTCGCAATTAAACTACGAGCTTATTTATATAACGCATACATTGCACTTGGATGCGTCCAACCGGTCTTATACCGATCGTCCCTACAAGGAATCGTCGCGCGACAAGTGAACGTTTGCACAAAGTTCGTTAAACTTATGTAAAAGATCGGCAGTATATTTTCAGACGTTTGTCAACGTTTATTGGATTTTGAAAGTTTTTGCTCAAGGAGCCTGCGTATATACATTATTCGGATAAATAATACCGCGAGTGTAGAAACTGGTCTCAACGTCGACTTGCCATTAAGTTTCTACCAAGTTGATCGGTATACATATTATTGATGTACTCTCGTCTATATACTTTGAGAACGTCATGGAAATTCCTTTCACTTTCATGGACATCGCGCGTTTTTAACTCGCCTGCAGTTTCCTGCAAAATTTCTCTGCATCGTCATTTTTCCAATCGGTTCTCGCATCTCTCGCACGAGAAGGAGATAATCTCTGATTACTATATATATATATATATATATATATATATATATATATTATCAGTTTTACATATATAAGCTGTATGTATGCAAATCTTGCGGAGACTCAATTTTCGTCGACATCATGGCGGTTCAATCAAGTTCAAGGCAGAGAGAAATATTATCACAGTGTGAGACTCATTTCTCAGCATCACGATTCGAAATCACGATCTAGAATGGGGATGAGGAAAAAAAGACCGGAATCCCAGCTAAGTATGATTGAAAAAAAAGATAGAGAGACGCAATAATAGGTTCGAGGGTAATGACATAGACGGGACTATTTTTAGCCGGTATCATCGAGATACCGGCTGAAAGTGCAGTTGGAGAACAATTTCCTAGGCCCTGAGGCTCGAGCGTACTTCACGCTGTGTTGGCTTCGATCGGCTTGTAGATCGGTAAATAGCTTTCACGATATGCCGTGTAAATGGTAACATTGAATTGTTCGAGAGATTTAAAAAATTTAACTGGTATGGAATGTTTAGTGTTTCAGTGTTGTAAATAGCAAATTTTTGCCTCTTAAAATTATTGATGGATTTACGCGCATGTGTGTATGTGTGTGTGTGTGTGATGGAAAGCCGACTGTTATTTACGAGCTCGAAATTAACATTCCACAATACCATGTCGTCTCTGAGTTAAATTCCTATATAACACGAGATAAAATTGTATTGAGATTTTACTGGAACTATCGTTAAACCAATCAACGCTGAGTTATTACCCTCAGTGGAAATTCTTCGACGAACTCGAGAAAAAGCCATCAGACATCCGGGAAGAAAATTAATATCGCTAAGCGAAACTATACAGTCAATATACCATTGTCTACTACAATACTGCGCTTTCATCCCTGATGCGTGTGCGTATTAGCATAGCTGACTCATTGTGCTCCGCGCATTCAGAAGTTTAATCAACATCGGCGAGCTTTTCGATTTCCTCTCCCATATGCTTGTTTCCAACGTGTATATATACATATATTGCTCCGTGAGTCAGCGATCGATGACGTGACGTTCCACAAAAACGCGATCCTGAGACTCCTGAATGGAATAGCTCGGAAAACGGTAGCTCAATAAAATTTTGCCAGAAAAAAATCGGCACAACTATTCTCAACCATATGTATATAGTTATGCAAACGTTGCGAAGCCTGTGTGTGGAGGTACTTATATAGGCGCCCGGTATGCACGTAACACGATACCCCGCGAGTCTTTTGTTGTACGTACCGTGTCTCGCAGGATTTAATCCTAGATCGTTTAGTCAGGCGTCATTTTTTTTATGAACTAGAAACCAATTTTTTTTCTTTAAGGCTCGATAATTACATCGACGACTTAATCTCTCGGTCTAAATAGCCTCGATTGGACTATTGAATCGCGATGTGTGATCGGAGAGAAGCGGAGCATGATTTGTTTTTCTCGTTATTAATATAAGTATATAGTCGGATTAGAGGTTGAGAAATTTTGATATCTGCAGGCCGTTACATAAAGCTATAATCGGGTATCGAAATGTAGGTGATCGTTGGTAATGATAATAGTTGTGTACCAGCGAAACTACTGCATAATACGCGTTGGTCGTTTTGTTTTTTAACAGAGAAAGGTCACCGCACTGATAACAATGTTATGCAATATGAAAATCATGTTACTCCCCGCGAGAAAGAGAGGCGTTTAATAGTTATTACCGGTATTTTGCGCGTTAACCGAAAATTGTAAGGGTAATTGTATACGAGGCTCAGCTGTTTACACTTTATGGAGGAAACGAGAAGAATTTTTAATCGTACCCCAACAAAGAACTGGGTGTGTGCAGTGAATTTTTACTGCCAAATTACAGGAACAGCATTTAATGGCATTGGGAGAGTAGAAATTTTCCCATGATATTCATAATAAATTTTCATTAAATAAGTGGCCGCTCTGGTAACGTGTAAAAAGATCGGAATTTTCGCGCTTCTCCTTTTATAGAAGCAAATATTCTAAACCATGGATTCGAAGACGTGAATACGCGCTTCTGACTGTAAGAGATTGTCCTAAACATAAAGCAAAGCAATTACGGAAAATTGACACTTCGCGACGTTATATCTACTGACGCGACAACTCGTTATTGTATAGTAAATAGTTAATAGCGTCTGAAAAAATCGGTTACAGTCAGATGCCTCGATTATGATCTGCAGAGCCTTGACCTCTTAATTACCTCCTTAAATAGGTGTCGACGAGATAAAATCAAATCTCGAGAAGATCTAGAACCGATACTTAAAAAAAGAAAGAATAATACACCACATCGTTTCGTAAAAAGAAATTTTTTGTTACGTAAAACTCCTTTAAAGGAGTTGTTTATACGCTGCTCAAAAGTCAAAGTCCCTCAAAAACAGATATGAGAGGACCTCGCTTGGTTATTGCTTCATTGCATATTTATATACAAATTTTTTTTCTAAAAGAAAATCGCCATTGCCGGGTAAAAGTATAAATAATTATTCGAGAAAGTTGTGTATATACAGATATACTTTCGGCGAGTCATTGCTTCGGAGAGCTTCAAAGGAATATATAACACACGCACAGTTTCTTACAAACGGATTCTCCTCTCGAGCGTGAACTTCGTGAAAGAAACTTGAATTATGAAGACGAGCCTGTAAAGTACAAGGAGAGACGGCAAATTAATTTTTTTTAAGACACTCGATAAATTAGCTGTAATGAAGACGGTTTTTTTAAACGTGTAGGAGGTGCTTCGGTCCTTCGGCGACTGTCTATTTCGTCTTTATATTTTACAGTACACGGTAGGTATATTTTTACGGAAATGCAATAGAGTTATTGCCGCACGCGTTAGGGTCATTTGTGTTTGCCCTGAGCAATACGAATGACTTTCGTAATTTCTCTCGTGTATAACGAGACTTTATTATTCTCCGATTTTTAGTTCCAGTGTAGAAAGTTACGGGCTTTTTTTTTTACCGAACCTTCTCTTCGATCGATCAATCCCATGACTACCGCGCAGAAGCCGGCAATTAATTTTCAAAAATCATGATATTAATTTTGACACATCCTGCCAGAAAGCATCAATTTTCAGCCGAAACCCTGACCACGAAGTATAATCCAAAATAAGAGTTAAAGCACTACCCGAGCAATTTAGAGCCAACTCACCAACGAGCCGTCACTAATCAGTAGTCCAACGACACCGTCGACTATATAAGTATATACAACCTCGAGCCATCGCGTATATATAATCACTTGTTCCCGCAGTGAAAGTTCACGTGCATCGGCGAACCTTCGATTATCCTCCCAAATTTACAGCCGGTGCAGCGGTACACGTTTTCAGGTCACACACATAAAAGAAAAAGAAGCCCTCCGATTCAAACGAAGCAAAAAAAATTCCACCACTGACCCAATACGGCGATCGACTGTATATGTACGTGCGTTACGTCAGAGCTACTGCATCAGCTCGTAAAAAAAGAAAAAAACGAAATTTCGACACTCGCTGCGCTGATCCTGATGCGTAAATAGGCTCTCAAAGCGCACGCGCGTGTGAGTGTGTGTGTGTGTGTACACGCGCGTATAACATTCTCGAGGCGACGAAATTATAGCATCGAAAGCTGCACCTTTCGCGTTTTCTCTCTCTCTCTCTCTCTCTCCCTCGGATGTTTTTTTTTCAATTTCGTTTCCTTTTGTTCCGCCGACGCGCACTTCTCATGCGTGTCGCGCGCAGACGACGACGGTTTATGATTTGAATCGCAAATTACTCCGTGCTGTCGGGGATTTTTGCACGTAGGTCGGTGCGTATAGAGTTTCCCATGCTGGGATGGCTTTTTTCAATGGGTTATGTCATTTTGTCATAGGTGCGGCTGCGCAAAGTGTCGTGTGTTGGGAGGCGTTTCGGGGTAAATTAATCAAGTGCGGGCAAAGTCGATGTTGCGAAATTTATGGTATACGCGATTGAAAAATCACGTTTTCAGTAGAGCCTTTTCATTTAGCGTTCGATCAAGTTCGGCTGAAAACTACTTTCGAAATGTTGTAAACTTGAAATATATGTATAGGTACTTGTCACGCGACTATCGATACGTATATGGCCTCTTGGCCGCAGTAAATGTAGAAAATACAAGGCACTATACGGATAATAAGATATACTTTTTAGTGGTATCGAGCAAGGCATTTGGGTCGATCAATGTGTATACGCCGTTCTGGCGAGAATTATTATTTATTGGTCCTTCGTTATAATGTGCATAATGACTATAGATGTCAATCACGACTCAGTCCACGAGTTCTTCATGTGGTTTCTGATTTTAAAACAGAAGGTATATATACATTTACGAGCTTTAAGAAATATGAAAATAGAAGAATCGTTGAAGTAAACACATATAAGACAAGTAGTTGAAACATTTATTTTCATTGATATCTTACTGAAATTTCATATATAACTCTTTTTAATAAAATTTATGTTTCTAGATAAAGAAGATAGTGATTCATCGGTAGCAATTTGTACTATTAGTGAATCGTATAAACCTTATTGTTACATACTTTAGTAGATACTACGCTACATTGACCATATATAAAGCTTACATTTGTACCTCTAGCCAGCAAAGATAGATGGCGCACAGGCACTTTCTTGTTTCTCTCATCGGTATCTGCGAACCCTGAGCATATATAGCGCTGTGTGTGACCTATATGTCAAAACTGGGCTGCTCATGCTATAACTGCAACTGAGTACTTTATTCCGTAGATTCTTCAAAAAAAACATTGGCATATTCGAATAAAGTTTTATCTTGCCATTTTTTTTAAAAAAAAAGTAATTTAACATTGTTTTGTTCGAATTTGTATTACACGCAACTTTAGACACATTTGTTCGAAATATTAGATTATATCTTCATCATCGTATGTACTTTAGTTCGACTTCTTCAAGCATCGTCTTTTATCCCTGATTTTATTTTCTTAATATACTTATTTCGAGTAACGATCAATCAAACGCCAAGTGAAAATTAATGCACAACATCCTCTCTGGGAGATTTCTCGCAAAGTATACAATCGAACGACTTAGTGTTTTCTAATAAGCCTGCGAAATTCTTCTTAATTGCTTTGATGAAAGATTTTATGATTTATTGCAAGAAATAAAAGCAGTGTCTTGCAATGCGAGCACCGCGAATTCCGTTCTCTCCGCAAAAAGTAGAGGATTATTAAATTTCTGTTTTTGTAATGAAGCTGCGAGGCAATTAAGAGATGTAGATAAATTAACCAAAGACTAGCGTGGAAACATTCAAATTTAAGGCAGGATAAATGTTTGTTTTTCTTGCTGTGTAATGTGATATATCCATCAAGAATTATGAAGAATTAATGCAATTGTTAAAACGTTTAAAGTAATTGAATATATCACTATATATACCGCATTATATATCTTTCGCGAATCACTCGTATCCTTTATTGCATGTCGAGTTAATGATGAATAACCGGATAACAAATACCGTATACCTATAATATAATATAATATGCTCTGGCGACTGCTACTCATTTATACCCTAAAAACTTTCATCTATAATAATAGATCAATTACTTTATGTATGATCAGGTAGTGGTTTGCTGCTTAGATTTCACTCGAATTTGCACATAAGGAAAATCCGATACACTCCACATACAATTATAAAGAAAGTTGTAATGTAGATAAATGAGCGCAGCACGTAATACGAAGCTGTAAAACTTAAAAACACGCGCGTATACTTAAATTAATCCTCGTAATAAATAAAAACGTAACGTATTTACGCCGGGTTATTATTTTGATTGTATAAAATTGTAACTCGTAAACCGCATTAATTTCGGTACTGCATACATCAAACTCGAGAAATAAAGCCAAAAAACAACATTCACTACATGCATCCCGATCGAATTGTTTAAACATCCTTTAACAACGAAAACAGATCCAGGAGAACTGGTGCATTCGACTACTGAACATATAAGTGAAATCAAATATTAGCATAGGATGTTCATCAGACATTCAGCAGACCTTGAACTCCACAATGAGCAGGTGCGCGGTTTTCACCGCGTGCAACGAAGCCTCGAGAAAGAGAGATAAATAAACGACCAAAATGCTCGTATCCTCTTCTTATCAGACACGGATCGTTTTCTTTTTCTTGCTATAGTTCTAAGAACTCGAAAATTTGAATCTCAAGCATTTTTACTGCGAATCGCGAAAAAAACTAAAATTTCTTAATACTATGTACAGCGACTACTTGTCGCGCATTAACAATCGACTAAAAGAAAATATTGGAATCCGTCCAAACTCTGCAGTGCGTAAGAGCAATCGAACGAAAGTGCTTTTCTAATTCGCCAGAAATTCGCGGAACCACATTGACGCCGCACGTGTATACGTACACCCATATACGCGACTCGACTCCGTGAACTCGACGAAAAGAGAGACAACCAAAAAAAAAAAAAAAACAGCGAGGGATCACTTTTACCAAACGTTTTCATTAACCTGTTTTTGCCGTTGCTTTCTCCCACACGTGCATCTCAAATTTCATTTGTCCCGCGATAAATTCGCGCACGATTCGCTTTTACTTTCGATCTTTTTTTTTGTCTCCGTGATTTACGCACGTTGCGCGATGTCGTAAGGGAAAAACGACAGGTTGTATGACGTGTATATACACGCAAAGCAATATCGTCGCCGCTACTGAGTTGGCATATCGAGATAAGACTTTTGGGCTTATATATATAATAAAAATTTGCATTTTATTGTCTATCGATCGCTGTTGGTTCGGCTGTTTTGTTTTTTAGTGAGAGGCTCTGTGTAACGACGTATTAATATAAGTAAAAAGACTGGGTTTAACGACGGCTTTTTTCGGTCACTTAGATATTTTATACTTTTCGTTACAATATCTCTGTTGGACACAAATTGATGTGTTTGCGTCATAATAGACGGGCTGAGAGTTCGTAACTATCGTTCATTGATAATTATCTACGGGGGCTTTGAATGCTAATTTTGAGATATTCATAGGTGTAACATTTTATTTGCATGTTTATAATTGCTTATATTAAATTCGTTGGTATTTTACGATTTTTTAAAGTGATAAGAGTACTATTTAACTAAAATTTAATTTTTCAAAAGAAGAACAAAGTACAATATATAATATACCATTATACGAAAAAAGAGTTCACAAATTATAATATATAACGATTAATAACCCCAATCTGAAATTTCGTTATCTATACAAGACACCACTTCCAACCTTGAACCCACAGCACGATCCACCAGTATTACAATCCACTACACCTTCCGAGTCTCTAATTTCCTTTTTCCCCGGCGAACCTCTTCCCCCTTTATAATTACCTCCCGCTAAATAATGCATCGTTCAGCCTCAGCTCTAACAATTCTCTTCCTCCGTTGTTTGTACGCAGCTGCTGATATGCTGCGCCGGCTGTGTCCTGGCGCAGTACGGCGGCGACGACGGACACACGCCGCCGAAAAAGCCGCTGCTGATACCTGGTGCCAGACGAATCAAGCAGCCCGTGGCTGCCCCGAGAATATCCAGTTCGTCGTCTCAGACGAGTATCATTAATCAAAGATTTCGACGACCGATACCCATAAAGTAAGTGGATATAAGCCATTGTTGTGTTGTATATGTGTAAGTTGAGATTCGATGCGAGATATAATATACAGCGAGCGATCGGTTTTAATTAAGATTTTAATTGAATTTCTTGACTAATAACAATAAGAGGGGTTTAGTTTTGTTCTTCGTCGAGTGGAGAGGATATTAGAGACATAATGCTTTGGGAGATCGTTAAAGCTACGCTGATGGACTTATATAGTCGTGGGTGTACAACTGCAGCTCTCGGCGGTTTTAACGAGTGTCCGTTTTATTAACTCTCGCGTGGCTGCAGGTTATGTAAGACCTACCGAGAGTTTGAGAAAAATGCCGATTGATGGCGTTCGAAATCGAAGCCGAGTAATTATTGTGCTCTGTACGTGTGCTGCAACCGTACGTGTGGAGGATTAATGTACCTCGAGAAAAGGAAGTTAAAAAGCGTTATTAATTCGTTGATATCTATTATTCTTGATTTACGGTCATGTAACTGCGGTGTAACAACAGCAACGTTTGTTTGGACGTTTGATTCATATTATATTGAATACACAATTTCATTAAATCACTTGTCGGTCGTTAACCTAGACAAAACTTGTGAAATCGGTAACATCGCCGGTTACGTTGAATCGGTGAAAATCGATATAAAATAAAAATCAATCATCTTCAACAGTCGACCACGACCCTCGATCGAATCGATCCCAGAGTTGCCGGTCTTCACCTCAGGAATCCGTGGCTCTCGACCATCGTCTTTGACCAACCTTGAACAGAACGATGAGCCATCGTTACCGATCCAGACGATTCAGCAGCCGCACATAGTTCATGCGCAGTCGATCGGTCAACCGCAGACGCTGCTCCAGAAACCCGAAGTCAAGCCAGTGAACGAAGAGAACGAAAAGGACGAGGACGTCGTCCAGGTGATCGCCAACCTTGGCCAGGTATCGACCTACGGGGCTCAGAGCAACCTGCTGACACCTACCCCACTACCTGTGGTTCTACCTACGGTTAGTGCTTACGGGCACCTTCAGGCCGAGAGACAACAGGAACACAGACATCACGATAGACAGCAGGAGCAGAGACAAGCCGAGAGACACGAGGATCAGAGACAACATGACAGACAGCAGGAGCAGAGGCAACACGAGAGACAACAGGAGCATAGGCAGCATGATCAGAGACAACATCAACAGGATATCTCGGTAAAAATAGTTGACGTTAAGAATCATGCATTCTAATTGGCTCTAAGAAAAATTTAAACAAATCTGACGGTTTTTAATAAAAATATTGATAAACATTTTTTCAACAGGCAAGACAGCAAGAGCAGAGACAACAACAGATTCAAACGATTCAGTACAGGCCTGCTCAACAGATCGCCAGGTCTTCGGCTAATATCATTACTGATCAGGTTAGTCAAATGTTTTTTTTTATAACACTGCATTAAATAAAAGATTAGTCTGTCAACTATAATGATACTAAAATAGTACTGCGGATACGTAGTAAAATTATATTAGTATAGAAAAAAATCGGCTAAAATCGCAGTTGTGGCATTTATTACATACATCTTACAATTAATATATAAGAATAATACATTCATTAAAACAGATAATATCAGTCAAGAAAACGCGTCTGAACAGAGATTGCAAAAAGCCATTGCTAACGAACGTGTATCATTTAATGAGTAAAACAAACGTTTCTTCCTATTTGTATACAGATCCATCAAGTGATCGCGCCGGTGCAGTACAGGCCGCAAAAACCTGTCAGGCTTCAGAAACAGCAACCGCAGCAACATCTCTCGGAACGCCACGAGTACGACATCAACGAGGCTCGCCCGGTTGTCAAGCAGAGGGCTCAGGTGGCGCCGAAGAAGTCCAAGCCACACTCCGACTACTACGAGGGAAGGACCAAGAAACCCGTCGCTCAGGTATTGTGACTTATATAAACGTTTTTATATCGATGGTCATGTTATAATCAATATAGTGGTGTCCGATCAAAGAATTTCCTGACATTAAAGAATTTTTAGAATAAATATATGTTATATAAATGTTGAAAGATATTAATGTCAATACTTGTGCAAGATATACGTATACGAGTGTAAAGAACGAATTGCTTACTCAAAAGATAAGTGTTAAATATTGTGTTGAATGACAGAGTGTATTTTAACTGTTATTTATATACACTGTATTATAGTAAAACTTTCATAAATGTGGGACAGCGGCTTGATGAACATAACGATTCTGTCAGAGTTCCGCTTTCATGAGTTACATAAATTGCAAAACTGCAGGTGTTAAAAAAGCCGTTTTTACGAAACCGACGGCCGCACTCAAGCAAAACGTATGAAAAATCTTAGATGATTTTCTTATCGATTCTTCAATACAAACACCTACACTCAATGCACTTTTATTCGCAAGGAGCACTCAAGTGTACGACATTGATTGATCGTCATCAATGATATGCGTTTACAAATGCTTTAAATAAAAAAAAAATGGATACACATTTAAACCCCTTCAAATCCTCAGGTGATAAGGCGCTACCGTGAAGAAACAGCCGACGGCTCGATAATCTGGGGCTTCGAAAACGACGACGGTTCCTTCAAGGAAGAAATAATCGGCATCGACTGCATCACCCGAGGTAAATACGGCTACGTCGACCCTGACGGTGTGAGACGTGAGTACACCTACGAAACCGGCATCAAGTGCGACGAAGAAACCCAGCAACAACAGGACCAGGACATCCTCAACACTTTCGTCGACTATCAGGAGAACAAACTCGTGCTACCCAGCGGCAAGACCATCGACCTCAGCAGTATGGGCAAGAAACAGGCGCGCAGACCCTCTTACAGGAATTTATAAGGGATTTTTCCATGAGAGAGATTATAAGATTGGAGATATGTCAGAGAGTTTGTGATGGTTCGATTTTTGAGGAGGCTCGAGCTCGTTTTTCAATGCCTCGCTTCGAGTGAACATAATTATATTTACACTTTTTCGAATTTTTTTTATCGTAATTTTTCGATCGGTACATGTGTAACGATCGGCAAGGAAGGTCTATTTTAAAGTCAGAGATAAATTGTTAAAAGATACAAGTTGTTAATGCGCGATTAGCATACATTATTATTGCAATATATATTGAATCATTAATTTTTGATCGTCGAAGTTTATCAAATTGCGGAGGTTAATTATAGTGTGATTATAAGATACTTTTACATAATAATCCTGTATATTGAAAGTAAATTTTTTAAGTATTAAGTTATACGCGATAAAGTCAACTGAGATTGGCAATAAATTTGCTATAAATCGCCCTGCGCCTTATATATATATTTATAAAAAGTCTGCGAGGTTGAAGCTGTTTTTATCCATTAAGAGTTATTACAGTGTATATATATATATATCTATATATATCACTGTGACGATTGAAACTGTTGTAAAAGTTATCGCAGCACTCCAGTGTCAGTTTCGAATATACTTTAATCGTAATTGCAGATAATCAGCGATTTTCAATTTTATTTGTCATTGAACCCTCTGGAATTTAAAAGCCCATATTCTAAATCATCGTGACCAAATACGTATATGATCGATTCGTAAAAAGCGTATTGTGTAGTGTAAGTACTTAGTTTTTAATTTAAGCTACTATTTGTATTAAATTCGTACAAAATAAAAATACTGTGTAAAAACAATAAAAGTAGAATAGTTTTTTAAATAATCCCTCGTTAGATGTATCATTCGTCGGTAACACTATATAGCATGGAATGTACACGACTATTCAATGATCCATTTTTTATTAAAATAATCTAAAATTTATAATAATTTTTGTAATAAACCAATATTAAATAAAAAAGTACACTATGTTATTTGAACAAAATCAAATGAATTCTCATTCAAGAAAAAATCTGCAAATTAAAGTAAGAGTGAGTGAACCTCTCCAATTTGAAATTCCAATCACTATCGATCTCAGTTTCCGATGCATCTTCAATCACCGCACGCAAAGAAGCACGTGTTCCTAACGCGATAACTATATATATGCATGTTTACTGCGCCGACTCCGAAGAAAATCGTCCACGTAGCAATAAGAAACTATATATTCTCCATCTCTTTTGCTCCTAATCTCCTTCAGTATAAGAACGTTTGTAAGATCATCGTGACCTTGAAAGTTGGTAACCCTGATAGATTTATGATCTATAGATCCGTTTAAAAATATTTGTTCGCCAAGCAGCAGTTAACGTAAAAGATAAGCAAATCCTGGGAAATAAAACTAATAAAAACAGTGACTGGGCATTTTTGAACTCGAACAAACGTATAAACATTTTTCAACTTGTCGTATCATAGTACCATGTATTTATTGACTGTAATAAATAATTTCTTTAAAAAATCATAAATACACCACTCTCCGCTAAATGACAACTCCGAAACTCAAGCCTGACAAAGACCGTCGCGCACACCCCCACTCCATGAACGAACAAACCTCCTATACATTTCGAACTGCAACGCGCATTGCACAACCTGCACAACGCAGCTCCATTCCGTCCATTGTGACGTAGCCGCTTCGAACACCGACTTCCAGCCAACTTCACTCCGTCTCTCCCACGAGTCTTCCATTCAACGTGCCGAAGAGCAACAAGGACAGAAAATTAGGTATCCGGCGGCGGACACTTGGCACCACGAGAGCGCAGCATGCGCGTAAGTAGGCCCCTCTCTCTCTCTCTCTCTCACTTATACACCGCGTAACGCCGCACTCGTCGTAGCAGCTTCGCAGAGAGCCGTCGTCGTCGCACAGCTTTTTCTCTTTTAATTTTCTCCTTTATTTCCGCGAGCCCCGTGGAAAACGACGAAGCGTCATCTCCGCACGCGGGACTAAAGGATAATAATAATCCGACAGAATGAGGAATCTACTGCTGCTACTGCTCATCGCCCTGCCGGCTGTTATCCTGACGACGAGTCCAGGTGAGTGAGTTTGTGTCTCCAGATGTCACGCAGATGCACCAGAGTTTCGGGAGTTTTTTCTCGCGACCAAGTAACGGGTTCGACGGAACCTGGCTCGGGAGTCTGGATCAGAAGCTTAGCCCCGGGAAAAGCGAAAATCGAGCGGTTATTTATGTGAGAATCTGGATGATCCGAAAGTGACACGTGAGCGCTTTTGGTAGAGCTACTTCGGGATGCGTTTGTTGTATGAAATTTTTTTTAGATCGAGATTTACGCTGATTCGGAACACGGGATTCGGTCGAGAATTCTGGATTTTCAATGGGGACGTGGGTGGAAATGAGAAATTGTTGAAGGAATGTTGCGAAACGAAGTCGTGTAATTTGGGTTTTAATTTTGGGGCGATTTTTTTCGTAGAGTCGCGTCACAGATGGTTGCTCGTTAGCTCTATTTATAGCTCGAATTGTAGCTGGTTTACCTGAAAATGCATTGCTTGGGACTGAAACATATTTTTCCTCGCACTGCTGTAATCGATTGGCACTGATAAGAACAGACACTTGTTAGCGTGTGTTATTTTTATTATTTTGTTTTTTGTCAATGAATTGTTTTAGAGTAATAAAAGTTAGTGGCAAAATATTGGAGCCAAGTGTACAGATTAATAAATTAAATATTATATTTTATTTTATTTTCTCAACTTCAGGAAGCGGACCAGTTGCATTCGCCCAGGAAGATGACAACGATGATATCGTTGATGTCGAAGGAGAGGAAAACAGCGTAGTGACGGAAGAGGAGCCCGAGGAAGAGACTGTAACGGCATCCAAGGATGTAGATACTACCATCCTCTTTACGGAACCAATCCACAATCCATTATCAACCCTTGGTAAGAGCTTATACCCATCTTACTTTCAAAATCTTGAAACTTGAATTGCAAACTAAAGAAAGTAATGCATTTTTACAGAACTGCCTGCTGGAAAGCCAGTTGAATTCTTGATTGGATTTATTAACAAAGGTGAGATTGACTTTGTTGTGGAGACAGTCAACACCTCTTTCCGTTACCCTATGGACTTCAACTTCTATATCCAGAACTTCTCCACCATTGCTTACAACAAGATTGTGAAGCCCAACCACGAAGCTACTTTGGCTTACTCCTTTGTTCCCTCTGAATCTTTTGCTGGAAGACCTTTTGGACTCAACATCAACTTGAACTACAGAGATGCTGTAAGTAATCATTCAAAATGATACGTAAAAATGAACTTTCTAAGTTTAATAGTCTTTAAAATAGAAGTAGTTTAATTTATGCAATACTTTATTATTTTCTTTCAGAATGGTCTCTCTTTTAATGAAGCTGTTTTCAATGAAACTGTGCAAATCATTGAATTGGATGAGGGTCTGGATGGTGAAACTGTTTTCTTATACATATTCTTGGCAGCTTGCGTTATTCTTACTCTTGTTGGAGGACAGCAGCTTCTGTCTTCTTTCGGAAGAAAATCTCGCTCTTCCTCTCGCAAACAGACTGTTGAAGTAGGAACTTCCAACCCCAACAATGTTGATTACGACTGGCTCCCCAGTGAGACTGTCCGCATGCTTAGTAAGTATAAACATTCCCACAAAATACTGAATAAGTTTTTTTAATCAACTATGTTTATTTTTTTTAACCAAACATATTACGATTCACTTTACAGACAAATCTCCCAAAACTCCAAAACAAAGTCCAAGGCAAAGGAAAGCCAAGAGGTCTGTTGGCTCTGATGACTGAATTTAATTGTAATTATTTATGTGGTTAATTTAAAACAGCGAGGAGATGAATAATAGGACGTATAATACGTTTTTTTGTAATAAAAAATCGACTTTTTTACTCAAGCGCAACATGAAACCTTTGCCATTCTCACAAGTGTGTTGCAGTGTTTCTTTCTTAACCACACGCAACAACACGCGTTAATCGCGAACAAACTTTTTTTCACCTAGGTAAATATAAAGAATTACTATTAAACATAAAGTACAACGTTTATGGAGTTTCTAATTGATAAATAAACTTTTTTACAAATACTCTTTAAAGAACCATGTACCATTGTGATAAGTGTTACACAATAATAAAGCAAACAAGCACTTGCTTTATTTAGGGTTTATAAGGTGTGCTGTCAAAAAATCAAATGTGCAAATAATCGAGTTGAAAAAGTGCTTAAAATAAAATTAAAAAAAATGTATTGCAATAAACCTGGTACATTCCATTTGGAAGGAATTAATGAAAAATCGAAAAGGGGCTTCTTATCCTTAATTATCTTCGTTACATTTATACAAATATTCAATTTATTAATGTAAATATTTTGAGTGCTGAGTGAAAGTTAATTAATAATAATATTTTGTTGAATGAATATTATAAACATTTGTAATAGGAATTTATTCTTATCATAATAAAACATGTTTTTATAAAGGTATTGATGATTTTTTTATTTTTAAAAACGAGTGTAAGAGATGTTTAGCTCATCAAGATTATTGAGAAAGTAAAATATGCTTTATCAGCAGTGTACTCTGATGGTGGCGTGGCATGACGCGACACCAAGCATGTCGGCATGTCTGTACAAATTACTTATATTATGCCGTGCCTAATAACTAACTACGCGCTTTCTCTATATTTTTCAGCGTTTTCGGAGCTCATTGCTAGGTGGGCTACTATTCGCTCCTTGCACAATTTACTATCAGCGCCACTTTTGCGGCAAGAGTGAGAACTGTTGCAAATTTTTTTGTAAGCATATAGCAGCTAATCTCCGCATGTGCCCCCGCAATAATTTCAGCATGTTAGGGAGAATCCACATGGTTATCCCGTACCCCATCCGATTTGCTGGCGTGTATATCTATATACGTCGTTATATATAGATATACACTCCAGCAAATCGGACGGGGTACAGGGTAACCATGTGGATTCTCCCTTAGGGATTGTCCACATGGATACCGTACCCCGTACCCCGTACCCCTACCCACTCCAATATTACAAGTGAGTGTTCTATCTTCATTACTTCGTATTCCTTTGCAAATTCGATAGTCGACTGAGGTTATTAATTAGTATGTATTATTAATTATTAATAATTAATTAGTAATCCTGTTTTTGTATTTTTCAAGCAAACGCTAACCAAGCCAAAACAATTTGTTAGATAGATAACCTCAGACGACTAACGAATTTGCAAAGGAATACAAAGTAATGAAGATGGAACACTCACTTGTAAAATTGCATGTGGGTAGGGGTACGGGGTACGGGTAGTCTAGTGGGTACGGTATCCATGTGGACAATCCCGTAGGAATAACCGCATGTAGACTTACTAGAATGTTAACCTAACTGTACGCTGATGTATGTATATGTATATACGTACATAGTGTAGTGTCTGTAGTATGACTATCTAGTATACGCACGTTATCAAAATCCAAATGTTGTCAGCCGCACGTTAACAGAATCAATATCCATGCTTCCTTTTTGTTGAAAGAAATTGCCGTGGCTGTCTTTTACAAGACGTATACTTAGTTCGAAAAACTTTAGGTAAATACCAGAAAACTTCATATACAGAATAAATATACAAGTTGGAGTATAATAGTAGATTATTCGGAAATGAATTACTCTTCATGATGAATTACTCTTTAGTTACGTTAAGAAAATAGAAACACGTGTTAGTATGTACATATATATAATAACTGTTAATCCTAGCGAGTACTCGTAATTTTGTAATACATAAGATTTTGTGCAAATCGCATTTAGACTAAGTATGACAATTGTTAGTAAATGGTTTAAAGATTCACACAACCAACTGCTTCTCATTACTGCACGAATGGTACTTTTCATATTTTTTATTTTTATCCTGCTGATTACTCTATCACTGGTTTTATTTTTTCACCATATAGGTAATGTTAAAAAATACACAGCTGTTCAGTCAGATGCCAATGCTAAAGATATGTCGAACAATCAGAGGAAAAACAGAATTGTGTGGATCGACATGGAGGTGGGCTATTGAAAAATAATTGTTAAAATCAAACACTATCAGGTTTTCTTTTAATAATTACTTGTTTTTCATAGATGACAGGCTTGGCAGTGGAGACTGATCGCATTCTTGAAGTTGCTTGTTTAATTACAGATGAAAATTTAAACATTGTTAGTGAAGAATTTCATGAGGTACTACATCAATCGGATAATGAATTAGCAAGAATGGATGCATGGTGTCAAGAGCATCATACTAAGGTACTGCAGATTGCATCTACTTGAAAATACTGTCATCATAATTTAGAGTTACTGTTGATGCATTTATAAATTTATTTACAGTCTAATCTTGTAGAGGCTTCAAAACAAAGCAAAGAAGATGAGAGATCAGTGGACAAAAGTCTATATAATTTCCTGAATAAGTACATACCAAAAGGAAAATGTCCAATGGCAGGGAATTCTGTATATATAGATCGTTTATTTTTACGTAAATACATGCCTGACGCCAACGAATATATGCACTATAGGATAATTGATGTTTCCTCCATCAAAGAAGTTGTCAGGTATGTACATATAATCCCTATTGACAAGATTAAATTGATTTTGTATTAATTGTATGTAATAATTTTCTTTATCTCAGACGCTGGAAACCTGAAATTCATGATGCAGCTCCTAAGAAGAATGCTAATCACAGAGCACTTGATGATATTAAAGAGAGTATATCAGAGCTCGATTTTTACAGGAAAAATGTTTTTAATGCTAACTTGAGTGATTGAGAACACTTATCTAGGCAATATAAATGAAATTTTAAAATAACAAAAGTTTTCTTATGTGTAAAATAATCATGTTTTATTATATTTCACATTTACATATCATACATTTACATGCAAATATTTAAAATCAACTTGATGAAGAACAACTATTGTTACTTATAAATGAATATTTTTTTTTAAATTATAAACATATTTCTTCATTCTTACATAATCCGTCCTTGCTCTCACAATTTATAATTTTATTACTAATTAATTTATAAATTACCATAAAATTAAACAAATGTTTTGTTAGTGCGTATTGTAGTTTCTACCTACCTATATCGTATATATATATATATATATATATATATATATTATAGGTATTAGAAAATAATATCGATACGCGAAGAAATTAGATAAATACAACATACATGAAACAAACCTTATGTCGTGCAGTGCGTTTGCATATGGTCAGTTCGTTCGCGCGTATATAATATATGTGGGTGGGCTCAAGGCCAGTATACAATGAGGAATGTTCACATGCAAGCTTAGCCCAGGCCCCAGAGGGCGTCTTGGTTCTCAGCCTCAGACCTGTCAATGTTACATAACCCCCCTACCCCAGCCTATAAAAGTATATTTTTTTAAAAAATAAAAATACTGACCGATGTATTTTAATTAGCTCTATCCAAAAACATCGCCAGATTAAACTGCTCCACCTTATATTTCTAATAAAAAATCAATAAAGATTTGGGAAAAAAAATTAATTATCTTGATTTTGATACTGCTATATCTTTTTAAATAAACAATATTTTAAACTGCTCCAAACTGCTCCAAACTGCTCTACATCCATATAATACTGCTCCATAGTAATTTTTATCGGCTCCGCTATAGTTAACTGCAAAATAAATAAAATTCATTTTGTCAGAAATGAGCTGATTGAAGCGCGTAGCGCGCAGGCGCGGCTCTCATTCATTGCCGGGATAAAGTTTAAATTACATGCCAATGGTGTTTAAAAACGTATTTTATTTTCGATTCTGCCTTAGGTGCCACTGTATTAACTATTAGAAGGAGATTTTCAGTCAAATAATCTGTGATAATCTAAGAAACAGCGATGGTAGTTTTATAATACTAAGGTCGCCAGTCAAACGAGTGGGAGAGTTATGTTTTGCACGTGCATCAAATATTGTTTTTCAATTCAGGATGTGTAAACTGCGACTGAAAATTCGTATAACGCGTAAAGCGGCACTTGACACACGCTGCATCGAAAAGTATGCAACTTCAAATTTCTATAACTTAGAGAAGATCGCGATCCTGATCTAATTATTCGCGCGAATCACTCCAAAAATAAAAACACTTTAGCACCGGGATATCCTCGCAGGAGGTGTACACGTCACTTTCGGAGTCCTGGATTCGGCGTTCATTCAAATGTAAACTTTACGGGAACACGCGTAAAACCAAGAGACGAACTATTTTCTCGAAGAAAGACACAACAGCGTGTAGCTTATGTAAGGGGCTCGGCTCATTGATTTTCCTGCATCTCGAGAAACTCGCCGGATGAGCAGATGCGCGAAAGAATAATTAATGAAGCGATGCGAACGACGCTATGTGGATTTGCTTACAAGTTGTCCGGTCGCGCTTCGGAATATGGGTCACATACTGCGAGAAACGTACAAAAAGCTTTTTGCCGCGTGTTTGTAACTTTGAAAACGGCAATTTGCTTGTTGTAAGCCTCAACGAACTATAGGAAGATACAGACATTTGGAGCAGTCGATAATGAAAACTCTTTGCATTTATAGTTTATGTGATAAATGGTTTTAGATTTTTCTTTTATTTTACAATAAAATTTACAAACTTATGAACAAAAATTTTATGATAAGATCGACTGACTTCGAACTTATATCGTATAATATTATAACACGCATCGGTCTTATAATATGGGCCTTATTTATACTATTTAATAATTTAATACACGTTCTAGTAATGATTATATATTCTGTAAACACGGTTGAGCCCCTCACTTCATTGAATCTTTAAGCATCGAAAAACTGTGCTAAAGCCGTTTTCACCCTAGAACAAAGAACAATAGGGTACAACGTTGGTGATCGATCTACAATTCGAATTTTTCGACACAATTATCAAACAGTCAACGTACACAATTGTAGTAAAATCCTATACAAAATAGTCTCAATTCTTTCAAGCGAGCTTGACGCTGCGCCGCTCCAGCCTCCTCTCTCCAAACGAGATTGCAAACGCAAAATATTGCTGCTACTTGTAGTTTGACATTGCTATGCATCTGAAACGAATCATAAAAATTATAAGTCATTGACATACTAAATCTTACTTAAAATATAGTTAAAAATATTTAATATGTAATCCATAAGTTACTTCAAAACATCTTCGTTTGCCATTATATGGTCTCTCGCTCGGTCTCCGTCTGCGACGTTGGCCAGAATACAAAGCGCTTTCTTTTTTAGATCGGCAGTATCAACTAGATCTTCGAAAACCAAAATGACAGCTTGCATTATATGCGCCGCATGATCGGCTATGATGCAATCCATGTGAGTTTTGGTTGACAGAAGATTTCTTAAAAAGCCTTAAGTTTTCATAAAGACAGCCAATTAAGGATCAGCGAGTAGACGAAAAATTTGATCAGTTCCTAAACACGTTAATATCTGCAATTTTAGCCGATAAAAATTACTATGGAGCAGTATTATATGGATGTAGAGCAGTTTGGAGCAGTTTGGAGCAATTTAAAATATTGTTTATTTAAAAAGATATAGCAGTATCAAAATCAAGATAATTAATTTTTTTTCCCAAATCTTTATTGATTTTTTATTAGAAATATAAGGTGGAGCAGTTTAATCTGGCGATGTTTTTGGATAGAGCTAATTAAAATACATCGGTCAGTATTTTTATTATTTAAAAAAATATACTTTTATAGGCTGGGGCAGGGGGGGTATGTTACATGGAGGCCTGTGTTATCTATACCTATATATACGATCACGCATGCGCAGTTTGTGTATAGTCACGTGACCTAAGTCGCATCATACACGCACCGCGCATGCGTAATCGTATATATAGATATACATTTAACACGGCAGGGTCGCCATGACAGGCCGCTGAGCACCAAGACGCCCTCTGGCTTGAGATGCATGTATGTGCGAATATTCCTCAGACGCAGTCCAGCATGGTCAACAGACAACAACATGTTTATTTGAGACACGCTTAAGTAAGCATACTTAGTATATTTCTCCGGCATCAGGATTCATTTGTCGTTGCCTATTGCAATAGGTTTAGTTTAGTTAACCTATTTGAAAGAACGCAGTAAATAAGCTTTATAAAAATTACAAGAATAAAAGACGTAAACAGTGTCATTAAATGGTGATAATTATACATTGCAAAACTAGGTATTGTAAAGTTTTCTATAATTACTCAAAATTAAAAAATAATAACTGTGCATTGGTATATTCTTATTTTATTTATTTCATTATTAATTATTAAATATAATTGTTTTTTTATCTCACAATATGTACAATTTCATAGCGAATGAGAAACAACTATGTCATCTAATGACTCAAACATACATCCTGATTATGATCCTAACTTGAAAATCAAAGCTGAACCTGGTACAGTATCAGAGCCCTCAGTTTCAACTATTTCTTCGATACCCAATTTAATCCAAACTATCAAGATAGAGCCAGGGCTTCCTGCAGCCTCAAAGACCACAATAAGATTGGCTTCAATTATACCACCAAGAGATTTGAGATTAGGTGGTGCAATTAAACTTGAGAAGCCTAAGAAAATCTACACTCCAAATTTAAATGCCCAGAGAATTAAAAATAGAGAGTATGTAATAAACCGAAATGTATAATCTTTAACATTAGTATCAATATCTGAATTATTATACTTATTTTAGAGATCAGAATGCTGGTAGTAAAAGTGATCCCACTCCAAAAAGTAAAGGCCGCGGGCGAGGCGATAGAGGGAAAAATGACAGAGGCAGAGAGAAAAGTAAAGGGCGGGGAAAGGCAGCAAGTAATTTAGTTCAAGTAAGTTCATCTTCTCTTAGCTGATATATTTCATAATTGACTCAATGAAAATGTGCAATTATCATTAAAAAGATTAACTCTTATTTTAATCTTAGTCAGCTGGAATATTTTCCGAGGGGCTTGCTGACTTATCAACAAAGAGGTATAGTGGTGGGGGTAGTTTTAGAGACAGAGAAAATTCCGGAGGTGGAAGAGAAACTTCTGCGACTCTTGAAAGACCAAAATTGTCCATACCTCAAAAAATTGATAAAGTCGAAGAAGCCGAGAAGTTGAGAGAATTGCTAAGAGATGATTTCCTTGATGATGGAGTGGATGAAGATTCAGAAAACACACCAGTTGTATTACCCATGATTAATGAAGGTAAAAATATATAATTCACTTGTATCTATGTGTTAGATAATGATTAAATAATCAATAATATAAATTTAGCAAAATTATTTAAAACTGAGAGCAATCAAAAACTCAATGCTTCAAAAGAAAATGATAAATCTATCCCTTTACAAAATGGAGAAGGTAAATATATATCATTTAAAATATTTAATTTATTTCATCATATTTACGAAATTATTGATTTTATCTAGCAAAAGCACCACCTAAAATCATGCCCATTGCTTCTCATGTCAAAACGAAAGAAGCAAAAGTATCACTCACTGTGCCTCAAGTTATGGAAAATAAACCAAGTACCTTCATTTTAGTACAGGTAAATTGATCAGATTCATAAGCATCCAATCAAATTCCTTATCGATTATTTGTAATATAAACAACATTCGTTTAGTTACCTGATTGTTTGCCAGGACTTCAAACAGATGATAAACAAACTGATCCAAGAACAAAAAAAGCACCTGAACCTAGTACAGAGAATGAGACTGATAAATCAAATAAATTTTGTACTCTTAATTATTTAAAAGAAGGAATGTTAGGTAAAATACAAATTTTAAGGTCTGGAAAAGCACAACTGATATTAGGTGAAAACAACCTTATTGTTGATGTTGGATCAAATCTTAGTTTTCGTCAGGTAAAAAAATGTTTCTTAATATCGATTGATAAAACGTATTTTTTCGATTTTGTTGCTTTTTTACAATTTGATAGTCTGTTAAAAAAAGCAAAATGTTATTCATACATTGTTAATATTAAAAAATCGAAAAAATAAGTTATATTATCCAAATACATTTAACACAAAATTAATTGAATGATTAATTATCGATAGGATTTAATTGCTGCGAAAATCAGTGACGACAAACAAACCGGGGATTTGGTAAATCTTGGACCTGTAAACAGTACACTAATTTGTTCTCCCGATTGGGAAAATATGTTAAAAAAATTACTATAATGTACAAAAATATGAGTATATAAAAAAGCTTTCATAATTTATTTGTAATAGTATCTTTATTGCTTATTTATAGAAATAATTAGTCTAACTTATTCAATCTTAATGAAAATGAAAAACTTCTTATTTTTAAATGTAAAATATAAGATAATATCCACTTTGGAGAAAATGCTCTTCCTTTAACAGGGATAACTAAGAAGCAATGACGCTTCAAACGTAGGACTATGCAGGTTGATGGATTTGGTTAAAATAAATCAATTGTTGAAGAAATAAACTCTAAGTTTATTTGTATGACTATTAAGTAAAAGCATTTACTCATATGTGTATTTGAGAGTAATTACAGAAAAAATTTCTTATGTTTCACACACAAGCCACACATGCTTCAACACAAAATGAATGCATGGATCTACAATTGTTTTGTACAAAGCCTTAAACTTTGTATATCTGTCATTTTCAGTAATAGATATCAAAGTATTTTGTTATACACTTACATAGAGTAAATTACATGTTCAAATTATTTTTTTTTACAATTCATATATGTAAAACCTTAGTCACTCCGTTCGACACTGTGTCCCTTTTTCATGGATTTGAGTGCCTTTTCTCGAAGTTTTTTTTCTAATTCTTCGGTATTCCCTTCACTTGCGTCAGATTCGTCAGATTCTGCTACCTTTTTCTTCTTATGCTTTCTATGTTTCTTGTGCTTCTTATGTTTCTTATGTTTTTTATCTTTCTTTTTCTTCTTTTCCTCAACTTCACTTTCCTACAATAAAAATGCATGATTAAAAATACAATAAAGTTTTATTTAAAAATCCAATGGTATTTTCAAGTTACCTCCGATTCACTTGTACTTGTCTTCGTTTTCTTTTTCCGTTTCTTTTTGACCTTTTCTTCATCACTACTATCATCATTTTTCCTTTTCTTTTTCACTTCTTTTTCTTTCTCTACTTCTTCTTCGTCCGAACTGGAATCTCGCTTTGACTTCTTCGTTTTGACCTTTGCTTCATCTTCGCTACTTGTAGATTCTTTTTTCAATTTTTTTCCTCTAGGCCGTTCGTCATCCGAAGAACTATCTTTCCGTTTACGAGACTTCTTTGGTTCCTCTTCAGAACTTGAATCTCTCTTTGACTTCTTAGAGCGCGATTTTTCTTCCTCAACTTTACTTGATTTCTTAGATCTTGAGTCATCCTCTGGTGAAGAAGAGGTTTTGCGAGACCTTCTAGATTTCTTGGAATCGTCTTCCTTATCCTTAGAACGTTTCTTCACATCATTTTCACTAGGATCGCGTTTTTTGGAATCTTTCGATCGATCCTTTGACTTCGTATCTAACGAATCTGAAAATATTAAATATTTGAATATTTGAAATTTTAACGAAGTCTAAACTTTTTACATATATATATCTATAAGCACCTGATCTACTAGAATCGCGAGCTTTCTTATTTTTATCTGTTGTTTTCTTTTCCTCTTCAGAACCAGAACTAGAATCTGCTCTACTTTTGTCTGATTTGTCTTCGTCGCTAGATGTCCGTCTTGATTTTCTCAACTTTTCGATTTTCTTAGGCTTCTTCTTATCTAGAAAAAAAAAACGATGAATTGTATAATAAATGTTGGATATCAACTACTTTTCGGCTTCAAAATATACATACCATCTTCACTGTCTTCAGAATCGGACGATTCATTTCTTTTATCACGTTTCGACTTTTTACTACTTTCAATAGGTTTCTTGGATGTAGTTAATTCAGAGGACTTTTGTGAACTACTCTTTTTCTCATCCATTACTGGTTTAAGAGTAGATTTTATAACTTTTTCATCCTTCTTTAGTGGAAACGTTTCTGCCGAAGCTACTGTAACTTCGCTGACTTTAGGAGACACAATTTTATCATCCCTGAAAATAAAAAGAATCATGTCGATCGATTTCAAATTTTATTATGCTAATGTAATGTTAAAATTAGCGCTTATTTTTACTTTGTAGTAATTTGCTGTTTCAGTTTATCAGCAATCATATCTTCGGTTTTTTTGAATGGCGACGGAGTGCGAGACAAGCTTTTTGAAAACTGCAAAATGAAAATAAATACATAAATAATCCATATGAGGGCAGTGTATTTTAAAAGCTAGATCGATTATTTACCCTGTATCTGCTGATTGGAAGAGCGGAGGTAGGTATCTTTTTGGGCGAGATGACGGGCTCCGGCTTCTTTGGCGGCAGCGGAATATCTGCCTTTTTAACTTCCTTTTCAGCGGCCGCACGTTTCAAAGCTTCCTCCTTCGCAAGTTTCTCTTTTTCCTTGCGCTTCAACTCTTCAGCCTGTTCCCGCTCCTTTTTCTCTTGGAGTACTTTCTGCTCGAGTTGTTTTCTACAATAGCGCATCGCAGAAAAGAATTCGAATTGTTAGTGACTTTTGATGGATTGGTTTTACGTTCAGTGTATCTAGCGAAACACTTATCAATATCAACATAAAGTAATACAATAAATAAAATAAAATATGCTACCAATACAAATGTGCGGCTTGCCAAATGATAAATAATAATAAAGATATTGGTTTTTGCGAAGATGTTTTGATCCAGTGCAACTTCAAAAGATGATATTTTAGGCCTGCATAATGTGAGAGGGTATAAATACAAGGTTAACAACATAAAAAAATACGTAATTAGAATGTTGCATTTTTCTGTCAAATTTCGATACAATTAGAATACAGGCAACATTCGAATTGTATCGATTGAAATATGACAATAATATAGTAGAATAACATAGCAGTAGTATCAAAAAATTTCCATTAACTTGATACTATAGAAAAGTAGCATTGTGTCTTTCATGACAGAAATTTTTTCTACATTTTTGTATGATTTTAAGCAAACAAAATATTCTTACGCGTTTTCTAAATAAAAAAAAAGTACGTGTTTATAGACGTATTTGCTAGACTTACCCTAATTTATTAATATCATTTGTATGGTACAGCAATAGCACGTTTCTATTCGAAACATTAAAACACATTTTTAATTTGACATTTTTAATTGTTCTTAATTAAATCAGTGAAGAAGTGTAAATCTTTTGTAACTTTGTAGGTCTACAATTGGTGTGAAATTTCATCACTGATTTTAAAAAGACCAACATAAACAGAAGGTATAAAAATGAAACATCCATTTGGAAATTGTTTTAAAGTATCGAATTGCAAATTATTCTTTTATAAGTATTGGCCACTTGAACAAGACTATGTTAGAAGTAAGCATTGTTATTTTTACTGGTACAATTATCGTTAAAAAACACTCGCTTCCATTTATTACTAAATCGTTTTCTCGTAAATCTTGAAAATGAAAATATTTTTTTTATGATTTTCGTTATTTACAAATATGTATTTGTATTCATTTGAAAAATTAAAAATAATTTTTCTTTGAAGTTACAATTAAGGCAGAATTAAGAATAAAATTATATAGAACTAATCATACTTGAACATTTTTTTTGTAAATGTATATAACCAAAAAGAAAAAATCAATTTCAATTAGAAAACTTAAATTTCAAAGATTAAATTTTAAATACAAACTTGAAATTTCAAATCCTTCTTTTAGAATTTACTTTTCATATTCTTATTGTTTTAATTTATGAAATTATACTCTACATCAATTGAAGTAGATACTTAATCAAACTAATTTTTTATACAATCTTAGGAAAATGGTCAAACTAAAAATTGAAATAAATATCGAACTACATTTTTGATTTAACGATACAATGTATAACATTTCATTATAACTTGATTAGAATTAAATTCAGTATATTTGATATTACTTTTATAAATTCTGAATATATATATATATATATATATATATATATGTATATATATATATATATATATATATATATATATATATATATATATATATATATTACCACTCATCTCTGGTGTTACATTGTTCGTTGTTCATTTAAAAAAAATAAAATTCCCTAAATCTAAATATTTTGCCTTTCTAATCTTTTAAAATTTTAATTTCCATCTTAAATATTGGAGTTAGAAAATTACTGATCATAAAGAGAAAAGCAACCTATAAACCCAGAAGCTGACTCCAAGCATTCCAACCACATCCCCCACAAGAAGCACCATACCAGTGATGTAAGATACAATCCAGAGCAAACGAAACACATTACGGACAAAACTGACTCATGAGTTGAAGTAAATAATGCGAAAAGTCTCACCTGGCAAGTTCAGAATCGTCGTCGCTTGATGAGCCGGTGTCACTGCTGTGCTCACTGCTGGACCTGGACCTACCATTCCTGGGGTCTTTCCTGAGTTCAGCAGCTGCTGCTTTGACTGTTGATACGACGACTTGAGCTGCTGTTTGTGCAGGCATCTGCAGAATTCCAGAGTCTGCGGGTAGGGCTACATCTAGTAACGACGTCGTCGTGGTAGGCTTTTTGGCCTTTGTAGTCTCCTCTGAATCGGCACGTCGATCACGCTTATCGCGCGAGGACGAGACGTCCTTGTTGCTGCTACGAGAGCGACGGCGACGATCACGAGAGCGGTCTCTGCGGCTCGAACGATCACGCGACGAAGACTTGTCCCTATAACGAGAGCGCTCCCGGTCGGACGAGCGGCGCCTCGAGCCCCGGCGTTCACGGTCGCGATCCGGAGAACGGCGCCGAGAGCGACGCTCCGACGAACGACGTCGACGCTCAAGCGAGCGCCTGCGACGACGATCTCCGGGACTTGGCGAGCGACGCCTGTAGCGCGCCGGGGATCTACGAGGGCTCCTGCTGACAGAAGAGTATACACGTATTGATTAGCATTTGAAATTGTTACTAAAGAATAATAATGTATAAAGTGAAATGAATGAAAGTGATTGCGTTTGACTTCACCTTCGCCTACTGGGAGCTCTTCGCGCTGATGGTGGTCTCATGCTGCGGCTGCCGCTGTATCTATCTCTGCGGTCACGATCCCTGTCCCTGTCCCTATCGCGATCACGTCTTCTATCGCGGTCTCTATCCAATGATCTCCTGAGAAAGATAATTCATTTTTATCAGATATTTTTTTAAGTAAAAATTAAATAAGAAAAAACCATGTGTAACTGTTGAATTTAAGCATTTAATTGAGTAGTATCATTTCGTGATTATTTACCTAAAGAAGTTCACGACTTTGCTTGAAATCAAAAGAGAACCTTATTTTTAAAAATGCGCTTACTTAAAAATTAGTAAAACAAGAAAAAGGTAAAAGAATAGAGCAAGAAGTTTCTATATACCTCCTATCACGTCTATCACGAGATCTATCACGGGACCTATCTCGGTCCCTGTCCTTGGAACGATCCCTGTCCTTTCTGGGTGATGGGCTGCTGCGTCTCTTGAGCGTAGACTTTCTCTCCCGACTTGAATCACTGTCACTTGCGCTGTCATCCTTGTTGGTCTTTCTGTACGATCTCTTAGACTGCACGCTGTCTTTTTTCTTGCGTATCTCAAAGTCGTTCTTATCTTTCTTGTCGTCTTCCGAGTCAGAGCTGCTGCTGCTACCACTACTCGCGCTGCCAGCCGCCTTCTTGCTAAGTTCTACTTCAGGCTTGGATTTTTCCACAGATTTGGAGCGAGATTTACTCTTTGAACGACTCTTGGACAAGGACTTGGAGCGTGACTTGGAGGAACGAGAGTCGCTTGAGACGGAACGTGACTTCCGTGACTTGCTGCGGTCAATACTCTTTGAACGTGATTTCTTGTTGCGCGAGCGTGAGATCGAGCGGGACAAGCGCTTGCTGGATTTTGGTGAGCGTGACTTAGACCTACGCGATCTTGAGCGGTCCACCGAACGAGACTTGGATCTACGAGACTTGGACTTGGATCTGGACCTGCGAGATTTGGACTTAGATCTGGATCTACGAGACTTGGAAATGGATCTTGAACGCGATCTGCGCGACTTGGATTTAGAGCGAGATCGACGTGACTTAGACTTTGAAGTAGACCGAGATCGTCGAGACTTGGACTTGGAGCGAGAGCGACGCGACTTAGACTTCGATCTAGAATGCGAGCGTCTAGATTTTGATCTGGAGCGCGAGCGGCGAGATCTGGACTTTGAGCGCGAGCGCCGAGATTTGGAAACAGGCGAATGCGAGCGATGCTTGTAGGACGGTGATTTGGATCGCGATTTCTTAGAGCGCGTTGAAGGCGACTTGGAGCGCGACTTTCTAGCTGTCTTGTTGTTAGCCTCTGGAGCAGCTACTGCTTCCGCCGACGGCGAACGGTTGTTCTTCTTTTTGCCATCGGCGATGCTCATTAGCTTTGCTTGCAGTCGCGATATTGCTACAGCGGCTTCTCTACAATACAATTTTTTATTTAAATACTGGATATATAAAATTACACTTTTTAAGTTCACAAGTAAGATTTAGTAAAACTCACGGTTTGGTTTTCAAGGGCATCATAGGGATGGTATTTTCAATTAGAGGAGAGTCATCGCGTTCAATTTTTATTTCGGTCATGTCTTTGCTATCTTTTGTGGAACCTTTACTTGGAGATCTAGACGAGGATCTACGCTTGCGACTTGAGCGATCTCGATCTCTGTGTCGTTCTCTTGATCTACTTCTTTTTCTGTAAAACAAAAGAAATGCATAAAACAATTATTTAAGGTTATCGCATTAGAAAGAGCACTTTAATCAAAGTTAAGCTATGCGTATTTATTCTATTGCGTATAACATACCGATCTCTATCGCGATCTCGACTGCGGTCTCTTCTGTGGTCCTTAGAAGATTCACGATCCTTATCTTCTTTTTTCACTTTGTCGCTATCATTATTATCCTTGCTATCTTTCTCTTTATCCTTATCCTTCTCTGCTAGGGATGCTTGCAGTTTCTCTTGTTCTTCCTGTATTTCAAAATAAGGACTTTTGATTATGTGAAGACTAAGCTCGTTATTTTTGGTCAATAAATAATGGTAAATCGCTGATAGTTTGGGTGAAACTCAAAACACCGCAATGAGATGGCGCTTACAAAAATCGATAGTTTTTTGTTTCGGGCTAGGAAGTATAGGTGAAATCGAGCATAAAAGCTTATAAACAAAAAGAAAAAAATTACCAATCGCTTTTTAATCTGGTCTTTCTTTTGTTGTAGAAAAGCTTCCGGGATTCCCGTATCGTTATCTTGCGCCGAGACCAGCAGGTCCCACAGTTCACCCATGAATGCGCGAGCATTTCTGCCATTCAAGAACCCCGTGAGGTTGATTTGCATTTTTCGCGGATCAGGAAACTGTAAAATAGGTAGAAAAACAATATTACATTAACCGAACAGTAAATGTTTCAGCGTATACTTGCTACGCAGTATCGTGAATATTTCATGCAATTAATTTTGCTACTGCATCATTTGCATATTCATAAAGAATAATATATTACAAAGTAGTTTAATATTACAGATTAATTAAAACTATTTCGTCAACTGCTTTTCCCCCTCGAAAAAGCAGACTGTTTCTCTAACATCTTACCAATATTTGTTATTGAGGTCATAACTTACTGTGAAACCTGTTAAGTAAAAAAAAAATAAATGAAACATAACGGTGTTTGCGATTTTTACAAGTGAACAAGGCTACTTGTTCCACTGGTGAAATGGCTACCTTAATCACTGCGACATTAAACGTTGCTTTCTGTAACTAATATATTAATACAGAGAAAATAAAATAAAAATATAGCCTGGTGTTCCATTGCCTCCATTGAATCCTAAATAAGTAAGTGAACGACCAGTGTCGCTCAGGAGCCAAAAATCACGCAAAGTTTAACAGTACCTCCTGATACGAAACGTGTTTCCATTGCTCTTTGCTCGCGCTTTGCCAATGTCACGAACTGAGGAAAAGACATGAGAGTCCCTGTTCCCCTGGTAATGAGTTGCTGCATCGCTGATTGACCGTGCATGCCTCACAAGCTGCACCAAAGGTAACCGCTGACTCTACTCCTTGACTGCAGCACTGCTCTGGCTGAACTCTGTCAGCCGATGTCGAAGTTCTTTGTTGATGCTGCTGCTGCTGCTGATATCAGCAACTGCATGCACTTGGAGCTCTTGCTGCAGATGCTGCTGATGCACAGCATACCAAGTCATTGGCATACTGCTGCTGTTGTTGTTGTGGTAGCTGCTTTTGCGATTACCCAGTGGAGATGAGGCAGCCAACTCAGCTGCTGACTTACTGCAAATTTGATGCAGCAAGCTCGATGATGAGGCGTAGTGGCCTCTCAAGAGGCTGATGAGGCTGCTGCTGCTGTTGCTGCTGGTGTCGCAGCAGCAACGCGAATCGCGTTTGAAGATGTCAGTTGATGAAGTACAGGAAACGGGCGGAATCGCGAACATGGTGAAGAGTGGAGGCAGCTGCTGATGATTTGAAGGCACGAATTGTTGCCGGCTGATAGAAAGGCGGCCAATCGGATGTAGAGCAGTGCACATCCGAATGCCATTTGGACAAAAGGGTCGAGAGCCAACGGCCACCAATGGTCTCTACTTATACTAACGGGGAATTCAAAGATATAAGATAAAATTTTGTTGACGTGAGGTGTCAATTTTAGACAGGATCACTTTTCTTTTCAATGGCAATCTATTGTCTGTTGTGTAACTACAAATGTAAATCTATCTTTAGTTAAATTGGGCTTAAGATTTTAAAAAAACATGAACCACTAATGTGTTTAATTAATTATTCTTAAAAAATTGCCTCTTGTGACAATTGAAATTTTTGACTTTGAAAGACTAACTTTTTATACGAGGATAGGACGTAGTGAAATTAATTGAGTCTACTGTTACTTACCAGAGCAATGATATACTTGTATTAATAATAAATGTGCAATATAAAGAAAAGTTGTGTTTGCTATTAGACTTTAAATTCATTATATAATCACGTTAAACAAAACCGTAAAAAAAGTAATAAAAAATTATATTTCTAAGACAAATAAAATTCTAAAAAAAGAAGATTAAAAAAATTTTTCTCCTGAAAAATTTTGCATGTTTAGTAGTGAGCAAAATAAGAAAAACTAGGCAAATATGCCATTACATGTTTTTTATGTAATTTCATGGCAAGTTGCACACATTTTCCTTACAATGGAATGCTAGTTGAACTAGGCGTTGTGAGCTGAAATAACAGGTATTTAACAAAGTCGTATGATGAGGGGAAAAAGCTGAGTGAACGTAAATATCTTTTACCAATAGAATTGGTACCAGAACAGATGAAACTAATATTATAGGATATCTTGATGTATCCCGTAATGACTGAATTGCATGTTCTTACCTTATCTTCTAGTTGGTTAATAACAAACTCTACCACGACATCATCCTCCATTCCAAGCATCTGCGTAAGTTTGGTTGTGATCCATGGTTTGATGACATCAAGCTTCACCTTCTGCATATCCACCTGAATGGGTATACAAAAAAATGTTCAACTTTTGTAGAAGAGATTCATTAATCATCATAAAAAAAAAGAAAAAAAAACAAGTTTTATCAGTATTTAGGCAGTACAAATAGTATACAAACCTTCTGTGTCAATGAGTCCCCAAACTTCATCTGTTTTAGAAGTTTCTTCTCCTTGTCGCTGAATCTAGTGTCCTGTGTTGTAGTGGTCCCCTACGAGAACATGAGTAAACATCCTTTACGCAAAAACACGACTACATACTACGCATGTGTCCCAGTACTCGAGTATATGTACTTGTTAGCCAACTAGGATTATCCAAGCCCTGCCCCCCTCACCCCCTGTGGTCAACAAAACTCCAAAATAAAAAAGGAGTAGCTGTTCTTAGTAGTAAAGCTTGGTTGTACTTAGGTACGCATACAAGAGACAAGAAGCCAAGCGGGTTCTTACCGTGTACATCATCTTGAACGGCGTGGGTCGTCGGCGTGTGTGCAGCAACGGCAATGGAGCAGAGCTCGGCGGTGACGCCGCCGATTAATAATCCCTCGTCGTCGAGTGTACGTGGCCGCGCCGGTGCGTTGTGTGGCTTCTCTCCCCGGGTCGGAAGTAGCGGCCTAGCGGCGGCGGCGGTGGTGGTGGCGTGTAGGATCGATAAAAGAGCTGCCTGTGTGCGTCGGAGCGTGTGGCCCAACGAAAAGCTACGATCTTGTGTATCTCCGAGAAAGCACCGCTTCCCGGTGATGGAATCAGCAACGAGGCTGAACTCCGGGCTGACGTGCTCTCTGAAGAAGGTCTTATTCGTGCCGCGGTTGACTACAGATCGTATTCTTTGACTTCCACGTTCCACCTCTGCATGGACGCGTGCAGTACTTTGCGCCGTTTGATGGTGGCGAATAGTCCCGCGGGAGGCGCGGGAGAGAGGGAGACGGCGCGCGGAGAGCGAGACGCCTATATAGGTATATAGTTATATATCTATCTCGGTCTCGCTCAGCTCGCAGCTATATTATCTGAAACTTGTAAGTATCTAACTCGCGTTTTCTCTGCGCGGTGTATCTGTGTACTACTTGTGTATACGTTATATATACGGACACTGGACAAATGCACAATGGCCATCAATGACGCAAGTATGGAGCACACAACCGTAGTCCATATACTAATAAGAAACTACTATACGATATAGAACTGATTGGACAATTCTATTTTACGATTTGTTGTCCATTGGTATGAGAGCACTCAGAGCTGACAAAGATTATTTTTATCTATCGAAACTGATTCGAGCAGACTGATATGCGGGAGAAAGCCGATGGGCGAAAAACGACACTTAAACGGTTGACGCGATATCGTAGCGATAGACGCGCGTCAGCTTGCGTCTGCCATGTTTATTGCACGCGGTATGTTACATATACCGTATGTGCATATCTACGTATATATGTATAGAAATGTAAAGATAAGTACTTGGTAATCTTTCAGCGGTAGCCGGAGCTAACATAACCTGAAAACTGGCTGAAAGTGTAAGCGTGGATTACGAGCTGATTATACGAGTCACAAGCTCACAAGACGTGTAAAGGAAGCAAGCTGGACGCTGCTGACATCTAGGTATACTACTGCGGCCACTGTGGGTGCGTTTGATTCACCGTACGCGTAGTCGCGTACTTATTATCGAAGAACTTATCGAATTACTTGAAATTTATACAAATTTGTGGGTGTATTCCGTTTTTGTTCCGAAATGAACAAGTAAAGCTTAATATTGTAATCCAAACAAATGCAACTGTTCTTAGATTGTTCGAAGCAAAAATGAAAATTTATAGGTAAGTACAGTGTTGTTTATTTCGGAATGCTCCGAAATGTTTGCAGACTCTCGAGGAAAAAGCGTAACACACCCTGTCTTTTAAAATGTTGAAAGATATAAATATTATGTATTTTTAACATAATTTTAAGAAACCTGCCACCTTATAAATACAATGCTTGCTTAAAATAAATGCGGGTTGCCTATTATTATTATCATTATTATTATCATATATTCAAATACATCGACAGCTCCAAGAAATAAGTGTCGCGTCCTATACGCCTCTCTGTCACGCAGCAGTATATCAATGGTTCAAAGCGACAAGAAGAAACCTGCAAAAAAGTAGATCGAAGTCTAAGGCACGAAAAGGTCTCTATAAAGTGCTGCAGATATAGAGACGAGTGCGAGAATCGGTGCAAATGGGTCAGTCGTGCAGGGCAGCAGTACACTATATATATACACTCGCGCGGATATATGGGATCGACCCATTGAAATAGGGAATAAGGGAAGGCCGAGGTCGCCGACAGCCTCTCACTGTATAACATACAAGTGTATATATGTATAGTGCACGCTTATACTGGCCGCAAAGAGTGATCGGCCTCGCAGTGGATAACGGTATAGGTAGGCTCCAGGCTGCTCCGTGGAATTCGCGCGACGGGTCCATTGGGTCAGCGGCCGTCTGTCGTGCTTGGTATACGTACTTACAGGGGCGCCCCCGAGTCCCACATTCTGATCCTGCGCTGCTTCCGGCTTTGAGCTGTATATATCGCATGTATACCCACAGGTGCTGTCCGCGAGCGGGTACGTCATCGAGCCTTTATTTCATTATATGCATATGCAGAAAGTGTATTTTAATTGAAAATTAATTTATTCAACTTGCATTAATATAACTATATCTAACAATGTCTTACGAACATTATTTTACATTGCTTACGATTGTAACAGTATATAGTAATATGTAGATGTTATAAGTAGATTCTCTCTGGATGCGACTTGCTGCGCGATTAATAAATTAGGGATACAATGTATGATAATCTGTAATATATACGTCACGATGAGTATTATAGTATAAGTGATTCGCAGGTCTGTTATGTGTGTATGTGTGAGAGAGAGAATTTTTTCAAACCAGAATCCATTTTTTTTACATATAAATAGGTACGCCTTGTCTTGCATACTTACATAATTATATAAATGAATCGTATTGTATAAAAAAAGTCTTGATAATGTACACATACAATTAATAGCGTAAATTCGTTAGTCTTTCGCAGTATATGAGTATATGAATAATATAGCTCGGAAAGCGGTACTGTGCAGTCTATTCTACAGCAAATATTAGCATTAAAAGTATCAAGTATGAGATTATCTAAGTACCTACATATAAATAGAAATGTTACACTCTCGTCGCTGCCGAGGCAACGAGCATCACAACATCTAAAAGAAATTGCTAAATCGTCGGTCGCGGCGTTAAAAAATTTTGAATGAATCCACCAAAAGAAAAAAACGGGAAATTCTCTCTCTCTCCCCACGTCAAATTCCTCGACTATTTACCCGGCAGACTCGTTAATTTGCTTAACCGTTAATTTTATACATATACAAGCAGATATATATTTCTTATACACATACACACATATATTGTATATATATATACATATTGTATACATCGCCCTGCGGGAATCGGCACCGCCTAACGTATACGCACACGTAATATATTTGTGGGTCAAGTGCGCGAGATTCGTTTGCATATATATAAAAGACACACACACACACACACTATATAGTCGCGCATAGCTGCGGCCGCGGAGGAATGCGCGTAAAAGGGAGGAAGGAAGAAAGAAACGGGGCCGATGACTCAGAAATGCGCACGATGACGCTTCCATAAGTTTACCTACGCGGAAGTAATGCGGTGTATATAAGTATGTATAAATATATGAGTGGCACCCGCATCTCTATATAGCTGGCATGCGTGAGTTATTAATGCAGATTAGAGCTGCGCTGCGTGTATCTTTGAACGAGTTGCATTTCCAAGCTTTTTCCATTATTGTAGGAAGAAAATGAAAAATTAGACCGATGAATTATAGTTTATACATTATAATACTTTTCTGTGATATATGTAACGTATTATATTTTTCATCGAATTCCATACCAAGTTCAGTCCACCGCTTTTCGAAAAATCTTACTTATGCTCAACCTGCAAGAGAACTTCCCGACCATCGATCGGCATCGCATAAAACAAACACTCACACACACACACACACACACACACACACACACACACACACACACACAAACAGAGTGATTCACTGGGCCAGTGGAGACTGGCAGTAGTAAAAAAAAGAAAGTCCATCGCTTCTCCGAAATACAGTCCCGGAATCGTCGTCATCATCAGCATCATCATAAGTAGCAGCATCAGCAGCAACGGAGAAAAGATACATCTCTCTTTCTCATCTCTGCTGCGAAAAACCGGCTCTCGCGAGCGACCGGATTCTTCTCTGCTCTTCCTCGTTTTATGTATATCTGATTCTCTTTTTGATTCCGTGACTGTTTTCTTTTTTCTTTTTTTTTTAACGGCTCGTCCCTTCCTACGCGTTTCTTATTCATTCGAGCTTTATATAAGTTTTTGTACAAACTGAAAATCGCTTGGTAATAAGAAAAATCACGTTCGACAAACATGATCGGCTATATGCAGACCAACACGCGCACACAAAGAAGCTTGCAGTTGCATATGTGCGTGTTGCAATAAATAAAAATCTCACATGTATACATGTATATGATATTATATATATATATACCCTATGTACGGTGACTCTCGCTCCCGTCGACTCAGTCCTGCCCGTGAGACAATATCCACGAAGCTCTATATGTATATATCGAGTGCAAGCGAGAGCATACAGGGCATTGATAATTGTTCGTGGAAGGAAGGAAAAAAAATCATCCCGTCGCGACGCGACGTTTTAGAAGGTCGGCACGGAGAGGACGTCGCTCGCCGATCCGGAGGATGAGCTGCCGGAGTTGAGGCTGTTCTTGGGTTTGCAGACGCAGCCGCTCTCCACGAGCACGTAGTCTTGGCCGGTCAGTGTCACCGGTCCCAGAGGTATCACCAAGAAGAGGTAGGGCACGTAGGTCTGCGTACACTCGCCGTGAACTATGTCGCACTCCTTCGATCTGAAACAGGGCCAACTTTATTTTTACCAGCATTTTTCGCTCTTGCGACTACTTATCCGGTACCTATATACACAGTAGTATAAAAAATATAGGAACGGATGCAGCGAACGGTGTATATATATATATATATGCAAAGACGGCGCGTGTTGCGAAGCTCCGAAAAAAGCCTTGCAGCGACTTTTATATACGTATACGTACACGTGTTGAATAGAATAAAGAACCAGATTCCCCAAAAGTGGATTAGACTGCGCGTGATTTTTACGCACGCTTATATTCGACCTACTGCGCTACATCCGCTGGGGCGTCGCGCGATTCTCTATATATACAAGCCGAGTTACATTATAAAAAATACATTCTGTATACTCACTCGCAAACTTCGAAGACGACCTGTTGCAGAAGATCGGGAAACTTCTGGACGATCGTGACCGGTTGGCCGCTGGTCAGACTGACTCCGTACATCGGCGCCGTCGTGTTGTACCTCGTCTTGCAGAGCCTCGACGGTGAGCCGCAGGTGTCCTTAGTCGAGAACGATCGAGCTGTGCCGAGCGAGAGAGAGAGGGAGGAAAAGAAAAAAGCAATCTGTCAATCATCTCCTCGAGATAAACCAGGTCGAGACGACGTAAATAATACGCCGATTTCAGGCATATAGCCGGACACTCGACCCGCGCGTGAGAAAGGTCATATATATACAGCCTTGTATCGGCGACCCACTGAGCCCTTTTTTCGTATTTTGTGTATATATATTCGTTTATCAATTGTCATTACATGCCGCGATCGGCTGCATGAATACATCTTGGGGTACACGGCTATAATGCTATAGTCGATCGTCGATCGTCGTCGCGTCTCCGTCGTCGTCGCTGGCGATTACACTCGAAAGCCGACTCCCCGGTATGTCCCGTTATTACCTTATATACACTCAACCGCAGCAGCCAAGAGCCAGTCAGTCGATAACTGTATTGGCCTCTGGGGGAAGTCTCTCTCTCTCTCTCTCTCTCTCTCTCTCTCTCTGTGTATACGTATTCTTTCTCTTTTTTTTTATGCAATAATAGAGCATGGAGCGATTTACGGCGTCTGTATATAGTTATAAAGAAGAGCGACGCTTCACGGACAGCCGAAGACGTTTAATTGAAAGCCGGGTAAATCGCCACGCTGTGGTTGATATACGAAAACATAACGAGAACCGATGTGCGCGTATAAAACGTTACTTTACGATGTCTATGAAAATCTTTGTTGGGAAAGTTGGCGCAGCGAGCGATTCAATTAGCAAGCGAAATACTTCCACCTACGATAGTTCTCTCAACGATTCCGCGTATGTACATAATTCGAGGTCGGTCAGTTTATCCTCAGCCGAAGCGGGTTTTCGTGTCATAAGGACACACATATACACGCGCAGAGAGCTGACTGCATGTCGATGCGTACGTTCAATCGGCGAGCGTCGCGTAATCCCTGACGCGATTGTTATATATATATATATATATATACGCCAGATGGGCGAATTGAAGTAGTCGCGCGTTTGGTTCCAGATTCGCGGCAAATGGCAGTGATAGAGCGAAGGAATCGAATATTGGCTGTCCTATATATTTGTGTATATATGCCAGGGTTAAATTTTAAGCACGTAGATATATATCTGGGTATATAACCGCAAGTCCCACTTTCTCGAGAATATGCCCCTAGGGGCGCAGTACGCGTATACTTTCTATTATCTCCTCGAAGAAGAATAAAAAGTTGGCAAAGAGGCTGCGGATAAATTAGGACATGCACCGGGGTCGAGAGCAGGAGGTATATATATAGGTATATAGTTTGCATTTCTTACCGGATCGAGAGTTGCCGGCTATGCTGTAATCGCCCTGCGCCGCTCTGTAGTTGTTAAGCAGCGCTTGTCTCGTCAATTCCGGGTCTATCGTGCGCGGCTGCTGGTAGTGACGAGCCGTTCGACTGTTGCCGCCCCAGACGCTCTTCAAATTACGCGCTATCGCCGCTCTGCGAGCATTGTATTTCGTCGAATGAATTGTTGCGGCATATAACGTTATTGTATATACGTATAAAAAAAGACTCACGAGGGATACTGCATGTTGTTGGGCCCGAGGCAGTCCATGGAGTCTTTGAGAGCGTCACCCCAGACGTACTTGAGTCCGAGTCCTGAGCCCTCGCACCTTTTGGCCGCTCGAATCGGGCTAACCAGGAGCAGTAGCAGTACAAGTAGTCGCGACCAACAGCCGGTCATCTGTAAACGAGAGCGTTTTCGCTTTTTATCATCGCGCGTGAACCTGTTCTCTTTGTTTTTCGTTTCTATATTATCGTATAATATAACAGTTTACTATAACCATATATATAGTATGCGAGCTCGTTTCGCGCAGGAACGAGAGATCATCACCTCCTCGACTCGTATCCACGAGGGAACATCTAAATTACGAGCAGATTTTCAAGGCTGTATATAAAGCGACGCGCGGGCGCGAGAGAGACATCGCTCGCTTTAAGTATACGTACATACTTACGCGCACGTGCGTGAGAGAGTACGTATAGAGGTGTATGTACGAAGGAAGTCGCAAAATTGCGCAATTCCGTGGAAGCCAACGTCCCTGCTAAATTTCCGCGGATTATACCGTTATGCATTACATTAGCGAGTAGAGCTACTCTCTGAGAGAGCTGCAGGCTTAATATATACAATGCCTCTGTGTATACAGTGCGTGTCAAGTGGACGTACCTATTCGGTACATATACGTATATACACTTGAAGCCGATGTAAAACGGAAAAATGCCTTTTCCGCACGCGGTCGTTAATTCGCTTGTTGTATATTGATACACCTATGCCTATACAGAACTTTGATAACGGTTATCCTTATATATACGCATTTTCGTTATTCATGCAGTATTCCATGAAAATCAAACAAAATTGCCTGTAAAAAATCAATATATATATATGCACTTCTCGTGGATAATTCGGGGTTTCTGGGTTGCGATCCACATAAATTCCGTTATGTTCGCTGTCTGTGTGTGTGTGTGTGAAACAGTGAAGACGAGCCGGCGAAGCTACAACGACGAGAAACGAGTGAAAGCACATACTCTGCGGCTCGGAGAACATTATATGGGAAAGGTGGCAGCGGCGATTTTTTAATTAACAGTCTTGGCACACGTTCGAAAGAGGCTACTTCCGGACGAGCACGCATGGCACGCATACTAGCCCCGGGCCGAAAATCGGGTAGCCGAATTTTCGCGCACGTTTCTCCGCAGATGCGGCTACTTTCCGTCCGGGAGAAATTATTTTCTCTCCCGTAGTTGCATGACAGGAATTCCGTCGACGACTCGGTCCAATTTCTTTACAAAACTAAACAAATCGAAATTTCACACGAGTGGATTACACGAAGCAATTATAAGCTATATACATAGTCAGAGCTGCACAAAAAAATCCCGATCGCAGCTCGAACGAGAAAAAAAAAAGAGAAGCTCGCACGCGTGCCAAACAAAAGAATAAACGCTCCTTTTCGTTGATTTATGCGCTCGTAGCATAGAGGAGCTATCCTATCCCACAATATAATAAGCCGCTCGAGTCGAGAGCGGCGCGCAGCCTTGAATGCTCGATTTCCTAGTAGAAGCCGACGGCGCGACTGTATGGTATAACTATATATACAGAGGAGATTGCGCGAGCGTTCTGAGGAGCAAGAGCAAGGCTGGTCGTTGACCGTAACAGGTGTCATGGACCGCCGCCACGTGAAATCCGCGCTCCTGACGTATATTCGAGCGCGCACCTTTCAAGCTCTGGCATAAGACTCGACATAAGCCTTCTACATCGTCTGTATGTGTGTGTGTGTTTGTGTGTATAGCTCGAGAAAGAATTTTCTTCTTTTTTATGCGTATCGTCGTTGTTTCATGCAAAAGAGCGCAATTGGATCAATTTAGTTTGTGATCTAAAAATCAAGTTTACCATGTCTGATGTAGTTAGGATCAGAAAGCGTGCGCGCGCGCGCTTTATAATGTCCCGGAATCGATGCGAGGAAATTGTTAAAAAAAATCTCGATTTCGAGCAAGCGATACATATAAAGTTTACTCGAGTCCATTAATTTATTTTCGAGGCGTAATTCTCTCTTCTTTTTTCCTCTGTAAATGCGCACTATGCAAGAGTTGGCGATGACAATTGCTTTGTTTTAATTCGCTTCTGAAAAATTGAGCGATCGAAACGAACGAGGGAAAGTCGACACACATAATATCCGCACAAAAAGCCTCATATATACCCCAATACCAAAAACGGAAAGTATCATAACCAGACGACTTTCGTTCGCGCTAGAAAAAAAGTCGCCCTACCGGCATATACGCAGTATACGTATATATATATATAGCTGTGCAGCATAAGACGCGTAAAAACTAGTAGCTCTAAATTCATTACAGATGTAAGTATAGAAAAAATACATATGTGTTCACGCGGATCGAAATCGATTTGGCGCGTTGAAACAGGGGGGAAAGCCGCGATGAAAAAGTTGCCTATACGAGCGCGGAGAAACTTTGCTTCCCCTTTTTCGAACGGGGTTTCACTTCTGAGCTTTTCAACACTGCCTATATACGTATAATAATATACGCCATAGGAAGCGAGGAAGGTATGCACAGCTACTCGCGCATCGCAACATACAACGCCCTCGAGGAGGAATAAGAAGAAGATCTGTTTTCCGGGTGACGGTCTAGAGCGCGGAACACCTTAACAGCGCATTACCGAGATGCCACGCCGGTCTTGTTGTGTGCGTGCGCGTATGAGTATTAAAGTACGCGCAAGAAGCGGATTTTCGCACGCGAGTCACGCTGCGCTAATCCCGAGCGATGTAGCGGATAATTGCCGTGCGACGATAGCGCGCATCGAGCCGTGGATATATCTTCTCTGCGGGTAGTTTCTCGCCCTTTTGTTTTCTCTACTTTTCAATGTGGAGCGAAGAGTATTAAGTACCTTTTTTTTATATTTTACTTTGAATTGAAAAATGAAACTACCACGTGTATATCTCCCTTTATATACCCGCATCGTCGATTATCTCGCGCGGTATATTGCATATATCTACTTTTACTCGGATCTAAACAGTCGTCCGATGTTCATTGACTACTGCGCACCAGCCGAAAGCCGATTTACCGCGTGTGTATCGATATAGCGGAAATCACCGCGTAAATTACGCACAATGTAATGGAAAATATATAACGCTCCGATGAGTATATGATAACCAGAGGCGCGGCGGATGCAGTAATGCACGCGCTCGGTAATTCGAAAATAAAAGTGGCAAAAGTTGAATGCTCACACGAGAGAGAGAGGGGGACATAAACTCGCAAATGCACTTCCTAATGGCGAGATGTGGGACATGAGAAGTGGACGTGTGTATATATATATATAAGTAGCGCAAAAATGCGCGTTCGTAGCGGTGAAAAATTATTAACTTGTGATTATCGCCTCTCCCCTGCCACGTTATTTCAACTTAACGGAACTCCCGGCTTTTTTGACAAAAGGTCGTGCGAGACATTTTCTCAGCTGTCATGCGCAATACTTGCCTACATTACATATTATTAGTTTGCACTGACATCCGTAGACCGTTAATGAATTTACGTTCTCGCGAACTATCTATATATACATACCGTGGTGTAAGTTCTAATCGCCGATGTGCACATATGGATATACTAATATATATATATATATATATATATAACTATGTACACCAGATGAGATTAAACATTCAAAACACAGTCGTCTACTAACAGTCGTGTAGTTACAAAACGCACTCGACGACCAGCCACGAATACAAAGAAGCTCGCAGCTATACTCCAGATCAAAGCTCGTTTCGATTTCACGCACGAAGACAGTATACCGGCGGTCCACCCAGTATCTGTGTGCAGCAGTGGCTCTAACGGTATCACCAGCGGACATAATGCATTAGGCATCCGAAAAACCGACTCATCCGTCCTGATGTATAAACCCTCGTCGCGTCTCTCCGCAGCAGCTTCGATAACGGTATATTATATAGTCGCGCGGACACGTGCGTGAGATGATCGAGTTGCGTCACACCGAGAAGCTGTCGTTGATCTCGAATCGGTAGAGTCATGCTTTATTGGCTCTTTCATAATAGCGCGGTACGGCCTCGAATACACGAGCTGCGCGTTTATATATACATATATATATATACATATATATATATATATATATATATATATATATATATATATATATATATATATATATATATATATATATATATATATCGGTGTGTAACGCGCTTTGTTTTTATAAACGCGTTTTTCAGTTTCTTACAATGCATACAAAGACTCGAGGGTACAGTATCCCAAGGGACCGCCGACGATCCATCGAAAAACGCAAAGACGATTAGGTCCGCGTATAACTCGCATACCTGCGCGAGTCGGATTCCACAGCTCTTGCGCCGATCGCCGGATAATCCGACGCTCGGGTAATATAGGGCTGCTGGCGATTTCACGGACTGCAGCAGCGCTTTTCTTGCTCTCTATAAGCATACCTATATGTATATATACACCTATGCCAAGCACGAGTAGATTATCGGACGAAGAGAACGCGCTGCGGGCTATAGCCGCGATAATATCTTTACCAGCCGTTTAGAGGGACGTATATACTATGTATAATATACACATATACATGGTGCAGTGTATCGTAGGGTAGTGCATCGGTTGTTTCATTGATATATTTGCGAACAAAATAACACGAATGTTTTTTCATAAATGACGCGTAAAAAATTGGGTTCGTTACGCTCGAACCGAAACCGGCTTTAATAACCGCGCGATGAGATAATATATAATGAAGATGGAAAAAAGCACGAAACTTACCCTGAAAAATCCTATCCTCGTCATATCGGTTCTCCGCAACTCGTGCGTTTTGCGCACTGACTCGACAACGAGAACAACAACAACAACAACAACAACAACAACAAAAACAAGCTCTGCAGGACTAGGAAAAGTTCCTCAAAGGCGAAGAAAGGCGCGTGTGCGAGGAAGAGAAAGAACTGGGTCACACGGGTCTGCTCGGCTGCATGTCACTGCACCGGTTCGTCGGTAAGTATACGTAGAAAAAAAAGTGTATTATCGGTAAGAGTCAGCAGCAGAGCGACGACCTCGCAGGTGGCTGTCCAGAGGTTGACTGGCGGGTAGGAAGTGTTGGCCGCCTCGCGTCAGCGCTATGTGCTACGCTCCCCGCCGCACCGAACCGGCTGCAGAGGCAGCTGAGAAAGAGAAAGAGAGGGACGCGGTTGTACACACGTATATATGTATATATATATATATATATATACAGATACATCCACGCGGCTCCCGTATATAGGACCTCGATCGTCCTAAACGCTTGTTCTTTTCATTCTATCCAAATGCCGACGAGGCTTTTTTCCGAAGAATTGAGCTACTCGATCGTTGCTGCGATCGTGCGTTTGTCTCTGATATGACACTGCGAGTGTTATATATACACTATACTTATAATAACGTAGGAGCGAGAGTTGCTAGACGAGCAACGTCCGAGCGAGACGTTCGGAAGATCGGAGAGATATTGGAGGATTAGTTAACTGTTGAAAATTATAAAAAAAAATGTTTTAACGTTTCTTTTCTTAAATTTGAACTATCATTGAGAGGAGAGAGAGAGAGAGAGAGAGAGAGAGAGAGAGAGAGAGAGAGAGAGAGAGAGAGAGAGAGAGAGAAAGTATAATATTGTGTACCAATATTTAACAACATGTATTTTCGCTTTTTACGCACCAAACATTTCTCTTCGTGCGAGAACTCTGCGAACTTGTATATATCGCCGATCCCTACACGAAGACTAACGCGGCTCAGATTCTTGCCGTGAAAACTATTTTTTACACGACGTTCATCGCGATGACATCATCATACGCAAAATAATCAAATTCATACATATAAAAGGTGTATAACAAGATTAGCATGTAACGAAATTGTGGGTGTAAAATTTTGTTCAATTATATCAATTTTTTCTAATATATTAGTTTTTGCGAAAAAAAGTAAAAGTGAGCTGTGTTATAATACATTTTGCTGTAAGTTTAATCCGTTCTCGAGATGCAATCAAAAATAAATCATGCAGGCTTTTATTTTAATATTGACTACCTCTCTCAGAATATTACATTTCACTCACACGCACCCAAAAGTACGGACACTAAAACACAATTTCGTTTTATTATACGTATATTAAGTATCATTCATCGTTTTAAACTAATAGTTATATGCGTTCTTAAAAACATTATAAAAGCTCCACCGCCTATAATTATAGCTATATTCGAAAGGAGTATTCGCCTTTTGGTACAACATATATAGATATATAAATATGTATATAGATATACTTAAACCCACCACCCTACCTTATAGTTTTCCTCATGTTTTCCTAAACTAACCACGGCGCTGTTGTACTTGTACCAATTGCAAGTCGAATAGTAGGCAATACAGTGATACTTACGTGATATGCGGCAGCACCACACACGGACAACACCGACCGGCTCCGACTCTCCAGCGAGCCAATGCCCATCACTGCCCAGTGGCCGCAACGCGACCATCATGTGACATATACGAGGTTAGTAGAGGTGACCTAACCTGCACGAGGCTACTCGTTTGATATTGTATTGTTTTGTTCGCATACCTATATCAAGACCGCGATTGTGATGTATTCCATTCCGAGTGTCCCATCCGTCACTGCTTGCTTTTTCGAAGCCCGTGTACCTGTCGAGTCTCGAGTCGTCGTAATGATCGTTTCTGTACGATAGTGTCTAGATGCGATAATAGACTTAACTTTTGTTAAAAGTAAGTGAGTATGATTCAATATTTCATTATATGCAAAGTGGCAATTTTGCAAAGATAGAGTTCTGAGAATGCGGTGGGGGTTGACACCGCAGATAATTCTTGGTAATGCTATATATTCCTATAGAAAGATACAAATAAAATAAAAGGAGCGTCGAGATTGTGCACACATTTTAGCAGTAATACTACTTTAAATTTTCTTAGGTGCTTCTTTGTGTTTTTTTTTCTTTTTTAATAAATAGGTAATCGCATTATAGCTATACCGAGGTAGAAACTGACGAAACCGGCATTTATGAGAATTAATTGAAGCGAAAAAGCATATACTTTTACGATTCACCTTTTGCTTTTGAATACTTCATTATTCGTTCTTATTTTTGTGATTTACATAATTATATTTTTTTTTAGATACTGACAAAGTTTTTGTGTATTAACTGTGACCAAAAATGTCAAATCAAATGTCTATATTCATTAAAAGCTGCATCTACAATTAATTTTTGTAACAGGTAAAATTAAGCGTTATGAGATTTTTTTTTAGGTATGCTCATGAGTAATACAACTTTATTTAAGGTCTATCTTGGATTTTTAGAATTCAAGCAAAATGGGTCTTCAAGACAGTATAAGTACAAGCTGTGCCAGTGAGCCTTCACCATCTCTTACAAGAAAAAAAAATATTATAGATAAGTATAGACGTACCAGACCTGTATATAGCTCCTCCAGTAGCTCACCAGAAGTATCTGTAGAAAAGATTGCAAATAAAAAATTGTTGGCTAGAGAATGTAAAAAATTGCAGAGGAATTTTAACAAATCTTTGGATTCAAATGTATTTAGTTCAAATACATCAGATAGTTCTGAACCACAATTACAAAATGGAAGACATTTTAACTCCTATAATCTAGATCAAAATAATGAAGTACCAATAGACGGTGTTCTTCATTTTAAAAATCCTCTTATAAACAAAAAAAATGAAGTAATTTTTTATGAAAGTCGTGGGCGTATGGAGCCAATGGACTGGTCTCTAATAAATGATGACCAAGACACTGAACATGAAAGGAAGACGATTAACATTTCTCGGACTAAAACTGATGAAGTGATTACAATAGATAAATGCTCAGAATGTAAACCTGAAGCGAATCCTGAATTTCTTAATTTTGAACAAAACTCTACTACATCTGAAAAAATATATGAGGTACGTAATAATTTTAAAAGCATTTCTATGAACTTACCCATTTCAATTCTGCAAAGAAAGATAAAAAGCAGGCCTAAAGATTCTTTGCCAGTTACTCCAAAAATTAGAGAAGCATTTAAATGTTTACAGTCAGATGTTCACTTGTTGGATTTAATTGATAAACCAATTAACAAATCAGCAGCTTTGTCCAGTAAAGAATCAAATTTACAACAAGTGCCGAAACAGTTTGTACATAATTTAAGTGGATCAAAAGATTTGTGTGAATTTGATTCTCGTGATTCGTTGAGCACATTAGGAGTTCACGACTTGACTGATGGAGAAAGAAAGAAAAGCACTGATCAGCACAAAGATAAGAGTTTTGATTTTGCGAATTCTTCATCAAAACTTAGAGGCATTGATGAATATGATGATGAAATGTTTAATTTTATAAAATCTTCATCAAAAGACAAGTTTCAAGATAATTTTAAATACAATGCTAATTCTACCACCAGTGCTTTGAAAGCGGCTTTTCCTAAAAAAGAAGTACATCCAGTTAATACAGGATTGGTAACCTTAAGTAATTCGGAATCTCCTAGTCCTAGAGCTCAGTTATATTTCAATAGAATAAAAAATATACAAGAAACAAATCTTAATTATTCATTAGATTCAGATGACGTATCATTAGAAGACAGTCAAAACAATGGCTTAATTTCAAAGAAATCTATAACTTTTAATTATGAAATTTTCAAAAATAAATTGAAAAACACATCTACACAGTGTTCTCCAGTGCATAAGGAAGCAAGCAAAATTGAAGAAAAAACCAAGCAAAATGATAGTGAAAAAGAAATGCGTACTAGACAGTTTATAATGTCTAATAATAATGCATTTACAGAAAAAACGAATGTGGTGGAAATATCAAATATTAAAATTTTTCCCAAAACAGAGCCTTTATTAACAGCAGTATCCACGCGGTATTTTACAAAACCTTTGACAAAAAAAGAAGAAGTTGATACACAAACCAAAGATGCTAATGTAACTACAAACAGGATAGGTGCCGCAGATATTTTAGATACTTATATAGTTGAAAAGTCAAATGTTGTAAATCCAAACAGTTCTTTGTGTAATAATGAAAGCGATTCCAGTCAAGATTTGTACTTAAGCTTTGACAATGCGAGCAATAATGATGATGCTTCTACAGTCATGATAAAAAATAATGAGGAAAATCTTATTGAAAGTTTAAATCAACATGCTACATCAACTAACATTAATGAATCACAAAATGTGGCTAGTGATAAAAGTGAAAATGATAACCCCTCGATTTTTCATAACTGTAAGTATGACGATACAAAAAGTTCTGTAGTTATTGAAGAAGTCGATAATTCTGAAACTTTGGAAAATAAAAATTCCATACTCCCATATGCAAATGCAATCACAGACAATATTGCAGCTCTGTATAAAGATACGATAAATTCTGATGATGAATTTGACATTGTAAACGTCGATCAATTTCCTCTGTATGTTAGTATTTTCAATAAATTAACGGAGGTCAAAGAATCTCAAAAAGCTATTGCAACTGGAGTATTGGATGTAGATAATTCGGAATTTGACAACAAAGTTCCAGCGTACACAAAATATAAAAACAATGATGCAGCAATTAGTTTTGATAATTCAAAATCCACGGAGAGTAGTTTAGATATATCTGATAATCATTACTCAAGTATAGACGCGAGTGCCTCTTCGAACATAGAAAGCGATGGCACAGCTGGTTATCCAAATTTATTATTTGATGAAAAAGACAATATTTTCGGAAATTTAAAAATTGATAGCTCTCTATTGGATAACTCTATTCTTGGCTATTACGGTAACGAATCAGAACCTAAGAAAATAAATATGCTTCCAAATAATAAAGTTGGAATGTCTAATCATATGAAAAAAATTACGAATGCGTTGAATAAATATCGAAATGTTGTGGCGAAGCCTAAGATTACAGAAGAAGTGAAAACAGAAGAGATTGATAAATCTATTCAACTGCAACCAAATACGATCTCAAACTTTAAGAAATTACCAAAACGACTCCAGTTAATTAATGAAATAAAAAAAAGGAAAGCGACACTTACAGATAATAAATGTTAACACTAAATGGCAAATATTTTTTATATATCTATGGATCTTCGTGCAAATTGCTTTGAAGAGATTTTTTTTGCTTGACAGTTTCATATGTCAACTGCAATTTTTTGTAAAATAAATTTGTTTTTTTTTTAGAACAACATTAATCATAAAAAAATATATTGTAACATCACAATATACTTTGATCTTTAGTTTCGCTAACAATGTGCACTCGTCTTCGACTCGTAACTGCAAACACGAAGATCGCGAAAAGCCTCGCGGTGTATGGCATATTTTTTGTAACACATTTTAAGTATAAATTATCGATACTAATGCAAGAAATGATTCTTGCATAAATGTGAAAGTTTGTCACACGAGTTCAAATAATCATCTTTCGGACGTCTATTGAACATTATTTTTAAACCCAAAGAGCGCAGTCTGATTTTGCGCACTCTTAAGCTCGCAAGGGATGTCGAAAAATTACTTTTGCCTCTTAGAGGTCATTTATAGTGAGGCCAGGGAGTTACAATCAGTTAACTCGACTTTCCAACAAAACTTAAGTTTTGATAAAAGTCGTTTTAAAAATTAATACTATGTATATCAATATGCAGAACATGATTCTTTCAGTATACTGTAAAAATATATAATGCCGAGTTACAACTAGTTTAACTCTCTGGCCCCATTATAAATTCATTGTTAACGGTCACGAATGATAGCTTTTGTGTAAAGAAGTTTTTTTATGAATAAGCAACTTTTGTTTTAAGACTAATTATGGCTCTGATAACAGAAAAACTTTTCTAATTTCCGTTTGTTTCAAACTGTTGAAATTTGTTATATTAGCTTGGAACTTAAATATTTACTTCTTTAGTAACGATATGGAAAGAAATCGTTATTAATTCATCTCACCAAATGTATTATTTTTTATTTGAGTACGAGTTTTTGTTAGAAACGATAATTTTGCTTAAAATGAACTCAATTCATAATATTTCTAAGAGCCGAAATTTTCACAAGAAATTAGGTTAATATAAAGTTTACAATTTATATATCGTTAAAATAATGCACAAGTTAATATTTAATAGTTTTTATTGCGGCACTAAGTAGATCCGCTATTACCAAGTTTCTTAATTTATCTCAGGACTTTTGAATTGTCTTTGATATGTGACAATTCATTAAATTGCATAACGCGACTAAATTCCTTCTCATACTTTATCTTTCTCTTTTTAATATTCTTTCTTTAATTAATTTTCTATTCCTTGCTCTCTTTTGTTTAATTTTAAACTATCACAGTAAGTTACATTTTTAATTTGATAATGTTGTAACGTATGTATTAACAATAACGTTATTTGTGTCAGGCAGGAACTAAATTGACTTTATTTCCTGATTATATTTATTTTATTTCAAAGCATTAAATTTAATTGTTTTTAAAAATACTTGAGCTACTACAATTTTTTCCTAACCATGTAAATTATTGTTTCTCCCACTGCGCTGAAAGTCCCACATTCCCTCCCGGGCGCCTGGAGAGGAATGTGCGGTTTTAACGCTAGCGTGAGGAAAAATAGTATACGCGACACGTGAGAAAATTGGATAGCCCATGTCTACTATTGGCCACCCTAGTCTTTGGCTCGCTTGTCAATTTACACGAGCCAGTTATAAGTATTTTCCTTTCTAGGTACGTAATATACTATGAATGAATTATATAGAAGCAATTGCATATAGGAATTCATATGTGTATTATATGAAAGTATATTTTAGTTTTTTTGACTGCAAATGAAAGTTACACATTATAAATATTACAAAACAATTTATAACTAAAAACTCTGTATATTATAACATTAGCTTTTTTTTATAAACCTCTAATATTGTAAGAAATTGTAAAACTAAAATTTCATATTTTTTATGTAAATAGTACAGCTTAGCATAATTACTAAGGCTTGTGTGCATTATTATAATTGATCAAATAAAGAGACCGTAAGCCAGAATCATGTATTGTAAAATAAAAATGCGGTTGAATGAATCAGACCTCAATTGTGATCAATTATGTCACATAAATATGTACGAAATATTTTTAATAAATATTTTTAGCATGAATATTCTTGTGTTTTTTATTATTATATAAAGAAAGTATATAAAAAAAGATTGTTTATTGTGTCATAACGTCGTGCGACATTATTAAAGTTTATTTACGCACTTATCATCTATACGTACAATTATTAAAATTTTCTTTACATTTGGTAGGAAAATAATTTATCAAATTTATATTTCCCAATTTGTAATATACAAAAAGAAAAAAATATATATATATGATTAAACCATTTCTGAGAGAATGTATAAATTTGGTAAACTTACAAAATATATAGAAAAGAGAAAATATTAGAGGTAAAATTCACAAATTGATAAATCACATGAGAAACTTTTAATAAATTTGTGAATCAATGTTGTTGGTAGCTTTTAAGTCTTCTTTCATAAAAAAACGTATATAAAGCTAAGCGAAGCGTAAACGCAATCTAAAGATATAAATACTCTCTTTTTTTATCAAATAAAATCCTAAAATGATTTGTATGACGGTGCAAATGGCGGTGCAGCAAAAACAGAGTATTTATGTTTTCTATCTATACAAAATGAGCTCATTGATTAAACTTAATAAACACTTTTAAACAAATGGAACATGAAAACAAGTGCACTTATTAAATTGACAATTCAATGTTTCTTTAATTACTGAAATCTGATCCTATTCAGTTAGGAAATGTCCTATGTTTTATCCACACTAATAATAGTCATAAGCTAACTTTATAGTAACAAAAATATTCAAACTTCTGTTATTTCTGTACAATGCATGATAATTTAATACATCTATGTATTAAATGACATTTAAACAAAAGTCTATTTACTGAAACTTTTGTCGAATCCCACTAAAATTTAAATCTGTTAATAATCGTCGAATTTAATAGAATTTATACTCGTATCTATCTGTCCACCTCTGTAACTACCACGCTTCTTCTTCGTCTTCTCATGGCGGAATGATTTGCCTCGCGTGTATTTCAAGTCCGAATTTGCTTTTTCTCCCCATGATCCTCTCGCACCTCTCTGTAAATACATCAAATCCTTCGTTATAGAAAACTTAAATAAAAATATTTTAGTTACAAATAACGACTTGAGGGAATATAAAAGCGCTCAAAACAAGATGGCATCCTTACCCAAAAAATAATAATTGTTACAGTCTATCTAAGTTCAATCGTCAAAGGTAATTTTTTTATTTTGTTGCTGCGTGTCGTTGCCAAAGCTCTTCCTGTTGTTAAAGCCACCTCGACCGCCCTCGCCATCGCCAAATGATTTTCTGAATCCATCACCCCTACCACGACCGCCTCCCCTGTCATTTCCGCCCCACGACTTTCTGTTGTCAAAACCGCCTCGGCCACCCCTGTCACCGCCGCCACCACGACCACCTCGGAATCCACCGCCACCACGGCCACCGCGATCTCCACCACGTCCTCCTCTGAATCCACCACGGAAACCACCTCTGTCACCGTCACGACCGCCCCTGAATCCTCCGCCTCCTCGACCGCCGCGGAAACCACCACCTCGACCACCGCGGAAGTTATCGTGCTTCTTAAAACCTCCGTTCTCCTCGCCGTCCTAAATGAACAAAAGATAAAACACAGGTCAGTCGCCATACACTCTGCATGAAAGCTCTCGTAAATCATTTTCGTATATTTATAAACTCTGAAAGTGAAATTATTGAGTTATGTTTTGGGTAAAATCAACAACAATGGTTAATGCAAGGAAACATCTTCTATGTAATACTGAAAATTCAAATTTTGTCCTAAAACGATAAAGAGCTCAAACGAAATTTGAGCTTCCAATAGAGTCGGCAAATGACCTGCGTTCCTCTTTTCCTGTTTCCGAGCATTTACCTTTGCTTCAAATGAGTTATTTGCCAGCTTTGGATCCAGCTCTATGTCTTCGTCGTTCACACGTCGAAAGGGTGTATTTCTCTGTGAAGACAATTTTAGTTTTATATTCAAACTTATTCCCATTCAGAATTTATAAAACATTAGATAACAGATTCTATAATTCTGAACATAATCAATATATACCTTATCTCCATTCTGTACACCACCCTTCACAAAATTATTGTAATTATTTTTGGCGTGTTTCTTGACCGGCGCTTCTTCGCCTTCTTCCTCCCCGTCATCTTCGTGTTTCCTTTTTCCAGGCTTAACTGGTGAAACCGGCTTCTCCTCTTGTTCATCACTTGACTCCTCCTCGGAACTAGATTCCTTCTTTGTTGTGGCTTTGACGTTGACTTTAACAGGAGTCTTGGCAGGTGCCTTTTCTTCATCTGAGTCATCAGAGTCATCAGAGTCATCGGATGAGGATTCCTTTTTAGCTGCCTTTGGCTAAAATTATTAAATTGATTAATATCAAAAATTTGAAGTAAAAAAATAAAGCTTTATCATATATTGTAAAGAATTTTACCGTGCTTGTTACTTTAGCAGGGGTAGCCTTGGTTACAACTTTGGGAACCTCTGTGGATTCATCACTGTCATCATCACTAGATGACTCGGCTTTCTTAACAGCAGGTTTAGGTACATGCTTTGCAGGAGTAGCTTTTTTTGCAGCAGGCTCCTCATCACTGCTATCATCTTCACTCGAAGATTCTTGTTTCTTGGCTGCCGGCTTTACAACTGTTTTAGCAGGGGTGGCTGCCTCATCGCTGCTGTCTTCTTCACTCGACGATTCTTTCTTCATAGCAGCAGGTTTGGCAGCAGGCTTGGCTGCAGACTTTGCTGGTGTTATTGGTTTCTTTGCAGGGGTCTCCTCCTCACTGCTGTCATCATCACTTGAAGATTCCTGCTTTTTGGCAGCAGGCTTAACTGCTGGTTTAGCTGGAGTAGGTTTGGCTGGGGTGGTTTTAGCTTTCGGTGCTTCATCCGCACTGCTATCATCATCACTAGATGATTCCTTTTTGGCTGCTGCAGGGGTTGGTTTCACAGCAGGCTTCTGTACTAATTTTGGTGTGTCTTCTTCTGAAGAATCATCATCAGAAGAAGACTCTGCCTTCTTCGCAGGTGCTTTAACTGGGACTTTCACAGGTGCTTTAGCTGGAGCTACCTTACCTGCTGGCTTTTCTTCTTCAGACGAAGAATCATCAGAGGTTGACTCCTCTTTCTGTATAGCAGGCTTAGCAACAGATTTAGCTGGTGCCTTTACCGGTGCTTTAGGTGCTGGTGTGTCCTCTTCACTGGTATCATCTGATGAAGACTCTGCTTTTTTTGCGGGTGCTTTCGTTGCAGCTTTAACAGGAACCTTAGCAGCTGGCTTCGGTGCCGGTTTCTCATCTTCGCTCGATGTGTCGTCTGAAGATGATTCAGCCTTCTTTACTAAAGGTTTGGCAGCAGCTACCATTGCTGGTCCCTTACCATTGACCAGAGGGGCCTTCTTAGGAACATCCTCCTCGCTCTCCGAGCTGGATTCCGAGCTGTTGCTTTGTTTGACATTCTTAACAGCAACTTTTTTGCTGGAACCCTTCTGGTAAAATTGGAAAACCTCTGCGATTGATGGACAACCTTTAGCCAGGGCAGGCTGGAATAAAGAAAAATTATTTGTCATGATAATTCGAGTGTATGTACATACATTCCATTTTGAAAACGAGAGCGCGCGCACGTGATTTTTGAAACTCGCATATCACCTGGTAAATACAATTCTCAACCAATATATCCCCTGCCCAATCAAAAGTCCATCCGCACCCGCATCGAAAAATTACTTTTTTGATTCGAACAACATGGAAAAAGTACTTAAAATCTATAAAAATCAGAGTCGCCGACACGAGCCCCACGTGGTCTCGCGGATCGAATGGCGGGACTACGCGGCGTGGCGAAACAAAAACTTACCGCGTTAGTCTTTTTCTGGAAAACTTTAGCCAGAGCCGAGTCCTTCTTGAGGAGATAGTCGTATACGAGGGCGGAGATGCTCTGTTCCTCGATTTTGTTCGCCATGTTGAGGACGCGTGCGTTTGTCGAGCTCTCGGAAGAAAAATCGGAGCCGCACGCTGTGGACTGCCGCACTACTATACAACACGCGTCCAAAAAGGAATAGAGACGAACACGAGGCGAGAACAAGACGGGTTGCCGAGCACGCTGCCGAGTCGCCGCTGCGAGAAATGATGGCTCAGGGCGAGTTTTCAAAGCACGAGCGCACGAGTTATCGATATATAGGTCTGTTTGTAATGCTGAGGTTTTTGGGAAGAATGAGACGTCGGTGACAGGAGAGAATATATATATAATATATAGAGTATAGAATTTTTTTGACAATTTTACGCTGGATAAGATTTCTGCAGACGATATTATTTTTATAATTAAATCTATTTCTATTTGTTAGTCAATTTATTATTATAGGAAAAGAATAGGTAAAACTATCAATCATTTTTCCAGTTTCGCGGGTATAGGTGTGATACAAATCCAAGCAAATCTGCATATATCTTTCTTTATAACTTAATACCATAATAATTGAACGCTTTGATTCGCGCTGTTAAGTAATTAATTTCTCTTATATTTTACAACTGAAAAAATCAAATAATTTGTATTCCAATATTAGAGCGGACAACTTATTTGGACAATATATATATATCGATTGTCAAGGCAACTTTACAATTTCATCATAAATGTTAAATGTTATCTGAACGTAAATTATAAGTGTTATACTTGAATAAACCTCGAAATTAAATAACTCGATCTCTCGTTCAACGATGCAAATGTATATAGATATATTACGTTGCATTACGCTTAAAAAAAACGGTCGATTCTCAGTATCTCAGACTGAGCTCAGTTTGCAGCCTCCAGATCGTTCAAAATCTGATCATTGCCTGACCGTATATTACGGTCAGTATTTTTATCGTCGAATTTCTCCTCAAATCTAGCGTAATGTAAAAAAACTTAGCATTTCACTGTAAAATTAACAAAACAGTCTAAAAATGACGATCACGTTAAAAAAAAAGCAATTCCAAGAACGCCGAGTCAGTAAATGATAAACGTTGGTCAGGGACCGTCACCTGGCTCCATCCCGTGGCAATCCGCGAAGCAGACTGTCGTCGCGCTCGAGCGCGCGAATGCACCGCGATATACTTAGGACTAGCTATAGGTACACAGTACACACCAGAGCAGAGAGAGAGAGAAAGAGAGATACCAGTAGTCGGGCGGCCCAACTATCGCTCGGTCTCAAGACAGAGACAAAAAACATCCCGAGACGAACAGCCAACGCAACGGTCTCTAGAAAAAGGTGGCCGACGGCAAGGACGTGGTGCAGGCAAAGCACACTCGTCGCCGTGTTCGCGGACCTTATTAATACATGTACGAATAGTCCCCTCGGCGGGGGATACGAGATCAGCTAGTGCGCGAGTGTGTTCGGTTCCAGAGAGAGAGAGAGAGAGAGAGAGCGAGCCGCCTCGACTACGTGCCAATTCCGACGTTTTCTGGGTGTAGCTTCCTGCGCTCCAGTGATTCTCGAGGAAGTTATACACCGAGAGCAAGTGGAAGAAGAGACGTCGTAGCACCATCCCCGTGCAGCAGTGGCGTGTGTGTGTGGTGTGTGTGCGCGCGCGCGCCCAGATTCTTCGTGTAAGCTGTTCTCTTATATAGTTCTCTTCTACTATATACCTATACAACTTTGTGATGCCAGTGAAAATATGATGCACGCATATCCGGGGAGTGTACCGCGTACGTGAGAGAGCCCCGTGCCGTGCGCCTTTCCCATCATCATCCTCCTCATCATCATAATCATCCTCGTCTCCTTCCTCTCCCTCCTTTCCGTGCAGTCAGCAGTGTCTTTTCTGCGCGAGCGTGTGTTATAAGCTATATGTATATAAATGGCTAGTGTACGGAAGGAAGATTGCTGAATGCTGTTCGCTGTCCCCATCAACGTTGTGTGTGTGGATGTGTGTACTGTGTATATACCTATAGTACTCGAAAAGGAAAAAATACTATACAGTGTGTTATACGTGCAAAATAGTATCCCGTGTAAATACGGCTACTGTCACAGCGCCAGTCGATATACTCGTTTTCGCCACTGCACAGGTACACGCATACACAAACTCTGTGCGTCTTTGAAATGTAGAGAGTGCACTCATTATTTATCTTGCTTCTTTTATTAATCAGAAACGGTCACTGCGATCCTGGAACCGTTGATAGCCTCGAAGCCTACGCAGTTTTTCTCTCCCTCTTTCGATCCGATGATGCACAATGAGCTATGAGCAGCAGCCGCTCTTTTCCCCGAATCTTCGTCGTTACAAGTACTCACTCTCTCGGGCTTCGGGCGAAAATCGATAGGCTTCCATGTGTGAGTGCGCTACTCGGCGAAACGCACGAGTTTCGCTCTCGCGGTGCATAAGTATGTGTGTGCATGGCCAGCCGTAGCAGCAGCCAGCAGCAGTAGTTCTCTTCCATCTCCGTCCGGTCGCTCTCTGCGGATTTTTTGCCGGACGCCTCGCTGCCTCTGGTTCGTGTGCATGTGTGTGAGAGCGACGAGATTTGCCCTTTTTGGACGGTAAAAATAGCCGCGTCGTCGGGAAGACAGTCGCCGATACCCATCTCTGCCTCCGGGTCGTTGCTCGTCGTCCTCCTCGTCGGTGATGTGAATTTTCCATTTTTCGGTGTGCGTGCGCACGTTGTTAAGTATTTCTTTGATGGAAAAAGGGACATCAATCTTTTCTCGCGATTAATGTGTTATATAAAGAGTTGAAAGGCTGGACATTGGATGATGGTGAAATGATGAGCTGTTTTGTCAGAGGTGTGTTGTTGTTCATTTTCTGGCGCTTGTTTTGGAATTGTTGCAGCGCTGTGTTGGATTGAGAAAGTGCAAAGCGCACAGTGGCTTGTGTTCTTTTGTTATCAGAATTAGTATCAAGCATCGTACCTTTGATTTATATAATTTATATTGGTTAGAATTTCTTAACAATAATCTCTGCAATTCTGAACTTTAATCTTTCTTTTTCTCAGTCTTTTGCATCAAGTCATTAACGACAACAACTTATAAAATTTACCAACTATTTACATTTCAATCAATTAGTCTGTATCTCTGAAGCCTTTCAATAAGTTGTGCGCACATCGTGTGTATTTTTAAATTAGTGCTGATATGAAAACTGTACTAAGTGCATTATGTTAGGTTATCAGAATAGGTCAAGAGCATAGAATAAAACTCCTTGTAACCTTTTGACAAGACCAACTTCTGCCTAAAAAAAATCTCTTTAAAAAACTTTATGAATCTGTTACTATGAAAAATGCTAACTTCCAATATTTTATTTTTCTAGGGCTCAGTGAAATTTGTGGTTAATTCAGAAGTTCATTAAAATGGAAAAAACAATCGGTTTGCCAGGCTGGTTAAGATTGTTCTGGTGGATGTTGTGATCATTGAATGTGGAGTGCGATATCGCGCCTCTTCAAGAATAAGCCACAGGACATAAACTCCAGTCCTAAACATCAGGCCTACCAGCCCAACAGAGAAGCGCCAGTGGCCGATACATTTGTCCATGTTTCCAATAAAATGGATCGTAATACTGTTGATGAGAGAAGAAAAGGACATGGAGTTTCTAGCGATCAACACTCTGTCGGTGGAGATTCTGAGCACTCCTCTGATTCCTATGACTCTCGCCAGGTTAGTCACCACCTTACATTTTCTTTTCCTGTCATAGTATAGAATTTAAGGGAAATTAAAAGTTATGCAATATACTTTAATATAACTTTTACTTAGAATTTTGTATCACTAGGCTATGATTAGTTTCTGACTCGTATCTTGAATATCATCAAGATAAGAACAGTATGCTTATCCGCAAAATGAGTTTAAATCATGACTCATAATGATATTAACTTATAAAAAAGAGTATTATCATTAACCAAAATAGTAATTCTTTTATTAATTGAATTTTTGGCAAATCAGAGTCTATTCAATACCTTAATTTTTCTATTTCGCAACGCAAATTTCTAATTGCTCAATACTGTGTATTAAGTAATATAGTAATACCTAAATAGTGATCAGCTTTAATCAAAAAACGTCCTCTCCAATATCAACATGCTTACGATTATTGTAAAGCGATCAATATGCCGATCTCATTCGTGATCAGTCAATTGTTTACGTCGAAACGCAACTAGGCCAACGAGCATAAACTTTTGATGCGGTTACATTATGTCGCAGATCAATGATCCTAGCGCGCAATCATAAAGCTGCATATATCTAAAGGAAAAGAAAATCAAATTATATATCGTCGCTGGACGAGTGAAGAACGTTAATTCAGAGGAACAGAATAAAAAGAAGGAGAGGAGTAACGCGTGGAAATATGATCGGCTTCAGATGTATTTTATACTCTATATACTAAGCTGCGGCTGATCTTATTATATACGAGAGATGAGTTTAGTGGCGAATTAAAAAATATTTGTTTCGTACTTGTGGCGATTGAGTGCATTTCACACGAGATTTTCTCGATAATAGTTTTACAAGTTTTAATCATAAACAACGTATTTTCTTCGAAGGATGCAATTTTGTCTAAATTTGAAATGATCGATTTTTCGTTATGAGGCAGTATAAATTATTGGAATCAGAGCGTCGACAAGTTCTTACAAAAGTAATTACAAAAATCAATTCGTAATTACAGCTATACGTCTTTGGTCCAACGGTCCTTTGTCTGAACTATATTGATTATTTCAATTTCAATTTTGCTCTATAAGATTAATCGAACATATAAAAAAGCCTCGTATATACCATAAATTATTGCCGAACGTTTGATTTATGACATCAGCATTAGGGTAATATCACCTATCAAACTTCCTGATGCTATATCATCAATACTCGTACAGATCAAGGTGCTTTTCATGAAAAATTCTTCCTTTATAGATATGCAAAGTTCGCCTCGCATCAGCCTTAAATTTTTATGAATAAAATGCGTATTGATTTAACGCATCGTCCGAAAGCGTACAATCAACGCAGAAACTCATCAATTTCGTCCAGAGACTTTGAGCAATAAAAACAAACAAAAAAAAGAATAAAACGCCAGGAATTCAGAGAACAAAAGAAGCCGCTTAGCTTCAGCGCACGCACAGATTTCTTCGAACGGAACTTATCGAGCGTTTAATGTCAGCGAGCAGCGAGCGATTCGATTTGGCGGCCAGCTCTATTATACGCATCGTCTCTGTGCAGCAGTAAAGACAGAATATCTACTACTCGGTCCTTGAGAGCCGTGAACTCATTATGCAGCATGAATCCTTAGCGGCTCGAGCGAAGAGAGTGCGAGAGAGAAGGGGAATCGCCGTGGCTTGGTTAAGGAATGGCGCGAGTTTTCCGGGGACAGCTGCGTTGCCGCTCTCGTCTGTTTACAAGATAACCTACGCGCGTTCGCCTTATCGGGCCAGACACCCGCAGTAGTAGTCCTGCCAGCAGAGTTTCGTCACTCGGCAAATACACTGTAGACGCTGGGTAAACGGGTCTGGGCGCTTCCTCGAGTGTTCATAGAAATTAGATCTATTTTATTATATTTCGTACGGATTTTAATTTGAACGCGTTTTCTTATCAACACTAAAGGTGAATTTTTGTTTACTGGACGTTGGCTCTTTAATCTCGATTTTGTTGACACAACAGGGATAGAGAGGCTCTTCATTAGCACTGGGTTCTCATTGTTGACGCTTTTCTTTGAAGAAATTTTGCTTTTTAAAGGGACATGTATGCGGGGCATCACATGACTCATCGGGTGCAGCTTCGGCGTAAACTTTCGCGTTTATGGTGCGCCGTTGTTGTTGGGTAACTTAAAGATGCATTCAGCAGGCATTTTTCCTCCTGATCTTCTCAGAAATATAGCTGACCTGTTTAATCGATGCCTTTCTTTTCTTTTCAATCGATCGATTCGACGATTTTAGAATATTGCAGTCGATACTACAGCTTTCATCGCATTACAATTCGAAGGGCTACATAGGCGAAGCCTTAGGGGATCCTGTAAAAATCAAAGCAAATCCCATTTGCATTTGCCTGGCTTTCAAAATCGAAACCGTTTTAGATTTTCTGCGCCACACCATGCTAACATAATAAAACTCGTTACAAAATACACAGCGCCGTACAGCATATATTTACATATCAGTTATATTACGTTCTATTGTCGTAACGAATTGAAGAAAAAAAAATCCACTCAAAATTACATCGCTCTCTCTCTCTCTCTCTCTCGCGAGCATAACACGAATCTATATACACAAAAGCGAATCAAACAACTACAGCGTTTGTCGGCGCGGCTAATCCTTTATTATTGTCGACCTCCCACAGAAGAAAAAGCATTGTTTCGTATGCGAGAGGCTAGATTGAATACACGCGGAGAAAGAGCAGCAGCGCTGTACCTCGGAGGTGTTGTGAACAGTCGCTTAAAGAGCAATTGTGTCTTCTTCCCATCAGGCGGGAGTTTCGCTCGCTGCTTTCATCGCTGTATGTTTCTCAAGGGCGCGAAAAGAGACCGTCACTTAGATATTATCGGAGCTAGCATATCGATGAGTCAATTTTATAGGCGCCCTCACTCTTATCAACGATGTATTATCCATTTTTTAAACGCGTTTTAGTCATAGAAGTATGACGTCTTTAGCGACTTTTTCAGGTAGATAATAAGGACTTTTGGAGTATATTTCCGCGGTATATAATTTACCTGGTATATTAATAGATCAAGCGTGTATCTGAAAAACATTAAATTTTGTGAAATATGCGTAGAGAGCAAGGTAAAATCGGACGCTTGATTAACTGCAAACTCGACCTTCTTTATTGAGCATAATACGCAACGCAATTAATCACGTCGCATTCGGTCGTTTAAACTTTTTCAATGCCAGTTATACTGCTATTTTTTCGTTGCTGCATCTTGTATCCCTACAACTTTTAATGATTCCTGCGCAAAAGTTAAGATAATTAAAGACTCCTCATTTATACGCTTGATCTGCGTTTTCACTTTCAGCCTTCCCAATTAGCATCGCATCCGACCAACCACAAATTTTTGCCAAAGAAAAAAATGACAAAAGACGTCTCAAGGTCCGACACTCGATGATCGCGCCCTTATCAGCACTTTTGTCGGGCTTCTCTTTCCTCCTATACATTAATCGCTTTTGCTTCAGAAGCGCGGCTCTTGCATCTTTCTGGAACAATGAACTTTCTTACTGCCCGAGATCGGTCTTACGTAAGCTTTGGCGTGTCGTCTATAAATGCGTACACACATATCCACATGCGGTGCGCAGATGCATAAGTGATGCGGCACGAGGTCGCAGCGATTACTTTTAATTTTGCCGAAATAAGGCGTAAATCAAAGCGATCGTCATCGCGGATGGACATACTTTAAGATCCTGGGAAAGTTTGAGGTAAGAGGGACACTGGAAAATTGATTGCCGTGAGCCTTTAAAATTTTGTTTTCTTATATACGCAAGAATCGGTTTGGCAAATAATATGGAGTAAAACGAAGGATATTGCAGTAATCACAAGTTGCAATTAAGCGCGGCGTCGTAAAAGTATCGCGAATTTTATTACCTTCTATGTGTATGTGTAAATTGTGTATGTATATGCTCTAACTTGAATCTTTTATGATATCAAGGTTTGCTCGCCACGGAGATGCGCGGAGCTTGAATTTGCCCTCGTATTGTCATAAATCAAAGTTTTTGAATAATAATTGCCGAGCGTATAGTTTGTAAGCTTTAATTATTGGGATTGCACGCGCGCCTCTCTTTCGATTTATGCGCATATTTTTAAATCAGCAAACAAACGGCACTTTCATAAGAAAAAATATTAAATTTTCATGTATCCTCGCTTATTATATAACTCTGTATATTCTAATTCTCATCTGCGAAGACAAAACAATTTCATCTCTAAAAATTTATGCTGGAGAGTCCTTGAAACACATGCGTACATTACGAGGCTTCGACTGCGGCTTTTCATTGCTGCAAAACTATAATCACTATAGCCGATGATGATGTCACGTGATTCTGCAGCAGCAATGCAAAACAAAAAAGTTATCACCCCGAGAGAATAATTGTAACGTATAGTTATTTAGCGTTAACTGGCATTCTCCTATGAGAATATATCGATAATAATACTCTTTGACGTAATCGATCAAAACACAATCCCACGCCATAAAAAATCTCCAAAATAACGAACTCATTAAAAATCACCGACCACCTCATCAGCGGCATTATAAAAATCCCAGCTCGCGCGAACGACCTAATACAATGCCCACGTACACTACATTCCCAGCCCTACTCCATTCTTCCGATGGAAGCATAGACAGCCCAGAAGAGAGAGAGAGAGAGAACGTCATGCAGCGGCCGGCAGCTCAATAACAGCCGCAAGTTATTCCAGTCACTCTCCTCCCTGAAACTGGCACGTCGCGCAGCACAAGGAGAATAAGTATATCCCACGCGCGCGATTTCTCGTTTCAAATCCGAGTAAGCCTCCTCCTTCTCTCCTGTTTTTTTCAATCGAGTTTATGTACCGTATCGTTACCCTCGAAAAGTCGTAATCCCAGCGATGCCGAATCGAGTCTGTGCAGGTGTAACGGCGCTCACCTCTAGATCGCGATAACATTCGCTACTCTCACAACGGCGGCTTCACATGCGCGGAGACTCGTAAATGCCGATTTTATTATGGCGGCGCCGCTGCATCGCATTTTTAATGGTGATTTATGCGCGACGCGATGAAAAAAAAAATCCATTTTACGGTGCACTCGCGCTTTGACCTTTCGCTTATTCTCGAGGCAAGAACTCGAGAGGTCAACGGCATAGTGTGTAGTGCGTTATTCGGTTTTTATTGATTTTACCTCTCATGTATACGGCTGTAGCTGCAGTGCGAGATTTTGCGCAAAATGTCTTGGACAAAAGCTTTGGGTCGCGTTTGTGAGAGATAAATTGCTTTAATTTTGAATGTCTTTTACTTTGGGTTCGATGCGAATTTCACGCGAGACATCGTAGGCTCGTTACGAAGGCCTCGCCGCTTACGCGATTCTGTGCTATGACATCATTATTGTGTAAATTTAAACCAGAGGATCTTCTCCAATTTCGAAGCTTTTTGAAGTCGATTAGAATTTAGATTTGCTTCTAGCTCATTCGAAATAGGAGGACTTCATGCGAAATATCGAACTTTTAATTTGCACTATTCGTAATATCATTCGTAATAATACGTAGTTTTTTTAATTTTAATTTGTATATATACGTTATACTCAAATAGACCGCCGTGTAGATTTTTCATATATCTTATCACTGTAAGCTGAACAGTCGCTATCGCAGTGCATTCAGTTTCATCACACGAACTCCTTATTTACCTGCAATAAACGTTTTTTATTGGCTCGACTGATAAACAAGTAGTTTTTTTAAGCAAACTTCAATAAAGTAATTTACAAATGCACGTTTATATCGTGTACAAACGAAACAAGGGCATGGCTCATCAATCTCAGCTGCTAATTATAAACGAAACAGCGCAAGAATCCATTGTAAAAAGTAAAATATATAACGAAAAGTCACAGTAGCACCAGCGACTGCAGTACAATGCTATGCAATTAATAGCTCCTTCTTGCTAAAAGAATTCGCTCGCGTTTGTGAATCGGTCGTTGAAAGAGTTCGCGAGAGTGAGAGGCTCTCCGGCGAAGTACTTACGCCGGACGTAAGTATAATATAAGCATGTGCTGCAGCGGGTGAAAGTCATTTTTTAGCGTCGGTCGCTCCCGCTCGCTTGCGACCTTTTTAAGAAAAGCCAAATATGCGCGGCGCACACGTGGGTGTATATAGATACACGCGCGCGCATTTTTATTACGTGATGCGGATTCCTTGGACTTTATATGTGAATGGAGGTGTGTTATAGGTATATAATATATACGAGAGTTGTAGATCGTGGCTTTGTTTTTATCGTTGACGAGGTGACTTTCACGTTTTTTTTTCCGTTCTTCTTTGCGATTTCACGATGAACGTGGACCTGAATGAGACGGCAGACGCTCACGCTATGCATATTATGTGATCTCACATTTGGAGGTGGATTGCCAAAAAAAAGTTTAATTCTGCACGATTACGGGTTCTTCGTTAAGTGTATTACTTCTTTTCAATAATCTCAAAAAGATTTCTTTTCTGGCCCTTCAAAAAACTTTCCGACCTTCGCGCACACCACGCTACCTCCAAAAAAAACTTCATCATCCATACTCCCCGATAACACGCCTATGTAATCGACAAAACCGACCTCGGCGAACGTGAGCAGGAAATCGAGAAGCAGCAGCAGCAGTAGCCGCGAGAAAACGAAGAAAGATAGGGCGCCGCTCCATTATACACGCCGAAATGCACGCACGCGAGCGTGCAATACGATCCAGCGGTGCATATACGCCATTAACCTACAAAATAAAAAAGGCCTCGCGGCACGGGCGCATTAAAAGACTGCTGCTGCTGCTGCTGCTGCACGCGTTGATACGTCGAATAATGATTTAAGCCCAACCCAACGAGCGGTAGCATGCATACATATATATATATATATATATATATATATATATACACTTCGATCGCGTTTCTCTCTGTCTCTCTTTTGCGCTCTGTTCTCGCGTCCTCGGCGATCGATCCGAGAGAACGAAGACGAGCTGCTGTATTATAGCTCTCTCTATGTCTCTCTCTCTGTTGCTACTCGTCCTCCGCCGCGCGAGAGCTCAAGCTGCTCCATATTTTAACAGTCTGCAATTCCGCCGAGTAATCTCATTTGCGGAATTCACTGTCACGGTTGTCTCTCCCCTTCTATTTCTTCATTGAGACGTCGAGGCGCGATCATAGGTCACCAGTAGAATATGATTTTAGTTTAGGAAAATAAACTCACTCCTCGTAAATTAATAAAAAAATTCTCTAACAAAAAGGGCATCCGGTAACTGCAGCGCGTGCCCAGCTGACTCGCCTCGGAACACCGCCTCGTACTGGTTATACAAATGGCAGAGAATAATAGAGGATGGAGGTCTACGAGATACATCTGCAGATTGCTTGGGGTGTATATATAGATGAGCAGCAGATGCTTGGCTCGGGGAAAAGTCGATTTTTCGAGGAAAGCGTTTTATTATTCACCGCACGTCGGAAATTTCTGTGTAATGAGTAGTATGCGGAGATTGCGAAAAATAGGAAAATGTATGCACAATGCGCGTATGATAAAAAGTATCAGAGGAACGTTATCCTAATTCAATTGGCATGGCAGTTACCGGAGAAAATAAGTGTGTATTGTACTTCGTTACATTCCATTCTATTGTATTGTACAGTCGTATCCATGCGGGTTCTATAAGATGCTTGTAAGTGTAAAAAAGGAGTTTACCGTTGATCTGATTATAATTTACGGCAATAATTTATAGCAAAGATTAACCGGATCTTTTTTTTATTGTCGTAAAGTCATCTGTTGACGCGTCCTTGTTTGTTTTGATATTTTCCAAATGCAAGATATCCCCAGTAACTGCAATAGCTTGACAAAGTATAATCTGTTGACATTTTCAAAGTTGCACAAGTTTTGACGAGGAGTCACTTCGCAATGCGCGGGCCTCACCAATGTTTAAACAATTTTTTATTGTCTTTCTTAAAAAACATAAAAAATGCATTAACAATGAACTCGCATATGTAGCTGTGTGTATTGAACGATGATATATAAATAAAAAAATTAAAGCTATCGTGAGAAAATTAAGACAGAAAATAAACGCCACAATGTACCTGATTTTATTATACTCACTACAGAGAGAAGTGAAAATTAGTCTGAAACGCTAGTTATGCAAATAACCAGAGTTGAAATGCATTCGTGTCTATTAATACAGATATACATCTTATTTGATTTCATTATGAAATCGCGTGCTCATCATTCCGGCTGCACTGCGCGAAACCATACTATCTTCTCGTAAAGTGTCTTAGTACACTTAATACAGCTATGTAATTACAATGTGCAGAAATTCAATTACAATCGCAATTTAATAGTACAACTCTTAGCATGTAGAAAACTTTGAGAAAAGTTATTTCAAAAATCATAATTTGAAGAATCAACTAATAATTCTCAGTGTAAAAGTCTACAAATTATTTCTCGCCATCAACTTCTTTAAAACCGCATGTAAGCAACTCGACCCTTTAAATTTCCACCTCGAAATACATCAACAACATTCCACTTAAAGCCGTGTCCCACTCCACACATCCCTCGCAAAAAACCACATCGCGTGCAGCAGCACCAGCCCCAGCATAGCACACGCAACGCGACTCGGAGCCTCCTCTCAGATCGCACTCGAGACGTATAACGGCACGGACTCCAGCCTCACTCTCCCTCCTCGCATCGTATGCAGGTATATATACATATGCATAGATATACCTGCACACGCGCTACTCGGCGCATCGCGTACAGCATGCAACAGCTCGAGATGCCGATCATCGCTCCTTTTTGCCTTTTCCATGGCGCTTAGGCACTACAGCCGACTCTTTTGCCCCTACTTCTCTGCCGCGCAGTGTACTGTGTATACGAGTGTTAGAGAGACAGACGGAGAACGGCGCGAGTCGCTCTCGCCGCAGTCCGTTACGTTCCTCCGTACCCTCCGCATCTCGGTAAGACGAGCGCGCGCCCGCGATCGACTGCTGCTGTCTGCGCACGAGGCGGCCGCATCAACGAATTCGGTGCATATCCAGTATATTATTAGAGTTGATCTATCGGTCGCTGGTTTCGGTTGCGGGTGACTGCTCGGCTGTGTTATAACACTACGGCGGCTTGATCCGAGTGGATTATTATATCTGGCTAGTTGTTGCTGTGACACTTCGGATACGTTTTGTTAATTGGCAAATATTTGTTACTTTCGTAGACATGCATATGAGGAATTAATTTTAGATTCAAATTTTGTTTCGGGTACTTTTTTTAAAAACTAACTAATTTTATGAGCAAAGTTAAGAATTTTACAATCAAATTATTCTATTGAAAAAGAAAACTCTACGAGGAATTTCGAAACACTGATGTAAACATCGTCAACTCGTGTACCGCGGGAGAGCAGCGTCTCAAAAGAGGTCTATAGAGCGACGAAACTCTTATAGCCGCCAAGTCGATAAACAAATAGAAACCTCCTGTTCGCGTCAGTAGAGTATGCAGCGCCACACATACACACTTTCTCGCGAGATCGAAGTGGATCTCCCCGGCGCTATTAATCACTCGATTACTTTTTTAAAAGCTCGCGCCGTTTTCCTTTTCCCTCGGGTCAAGCCTGCAACCGTCGCCGAATCATTATAACATCGCGCGCTCATTGTATACGTTCTCTCTTTCTCTCTCTCTCTCCGTCTAGAAAGTGCCTTTCCGACCACGAGAACGAAAACGAAGAATCGAAATCGACGTGCCTCAGTATCACACGCCACACAAGAGTCACCGGCTATATATTCCGCTGAGAGTATTAGATAGTGTGTATTATCGATAAAAGAAACCGATCTGTGAAATCGTCCCATGTGCCAGTGCAAGACATATACGTGATAGAGGAGAAAAAATTTTTTGATAAGGAGTTGTGCTATGTGCGGTGTCGTGGTGCAGTTGTAGAGGAGAAGCTCGAATGAATCGACGCGATGCTGGCCCTCACGGCGACGCACCGGCCCATCAGGCTCGAGACCGACGACGTTCGCGACATGACGAGGAACGTGAAAGTCACCACGATTTACGTGAGTCGCTATTATATCGCATCATCGCATATAGGGATCCTGTGGAAAATTACTTTTCATCTCGACGAGTCGATAGGCGAGCGGCGGATCGTCGACGTAGTGTTATTTATACGCTCGCATGCGGCTACCTGTTGACTGAATATATTTGAATTTCACATCGATGATTCCATGAGCTGTGCTAAAAAAGGTTCGGTGTGTTCCGATGTACGCGATGGCTCACGACGCGACGCGCGATTGGTCGATGACATATAGATTAAAATATTCTCATTTTTTTTACGTCAGCTCGAGATTGCAAGGTTTTTGCTACTAATTAGACTTCGACTTGTATGGGCATCGGTGCATCGATGACGATCTTTACGGATAATATACATCAAGAATTTAATGTTCGATAAATCCACGCGTATCTACTGCGGTTACACGATAGCGAAAGTTGAGCGCATTAAACAATTTCCTTGCATTACACGCTGCGTCGTAGAAAAGATCTCGCACCTCCGCTACTCTATTGCTGTGAATTATTCAAATCGCGGCATATCCACTTTTCAGGGAAAAAAAAGAGAGAAATATATATAACTCTATTATTTCCGTTGCAAAATCTAGCGGCAATATCTCAAATCGTCTAATCCCTTTTCACGCGAGAGGAAAAAGCGTACTCGCTCGGACCATATAAACGAGTTCACGCGCGCGCGCGCGTTCCGTAGGTGCGCGCAGTGTGTGTTGCGCGATCGTCATTCCGATCCTACGCAATTTCGGCAATCCCTTTACTCTCGCGTGTATTCACACGCGCTTATATACGCAGCTATATGTATCTCGAAGGGAATAAACGGTATATATAATTGCAAGACATGCTTCGCGCGCGACGAGTAAAGTGCAGCACCGAAAAGGAAGAGAATCGCGCGCTCTGGTGCAATGCAGCTGCAGCGGTGTAAAAAAGTTTTATCGCCTCGCGGCGGCTTTTGATGCGCGCCGCGGAGAGCGAGAAAGAGAGGATTTTATCGGGGTTACACTTTCGAATAGCCGGATATTTAACTTACTTTTTCAACAGGTTAAATCGCTCTCATTGTCGTGTACTTAATCGGCCGGTTAACGACGTTAATTCGGTTGCGAGCATTGCTTTCATTGAGTAAGAGTCATCAATTTTTTTTTTTGGTCTTGAGTGCACTCGGCTAATTTTGTCAGCGAGTATTTACGCTCTAATTTTCCTTCTTTTAATTTCAATGAAAAAAAAAGAAGAAGAAAATAAATAAGCAGTGTCTAAAAACTCACTGGCATCCTTTTGAGCAACAACAGCGTCACGAGAGTATAGAAATCTTCGCCCGTAGGTGTGAATATTAACATAATTCATATACTTGTCTATTTTTTGCCTCGCGCGCTCCGTTCTATTTTCGTCCTCCATTGCAGCTGCTGCGGCTGCCATAACGCGCGGACAAGTGCACAGACGCATGGCTTTTTTTCTTAGCATGTGTGCAGATTAACCCACTAATTAGTTGTGCAATAGCGCGAGACGCGACGTGGATTATCTTTTCGTGCGCAAATTTAGTTATGCAGGTTTTTAGGTGACTCGAAAGTCGCTGGATATATATACTCCTGTTGTGTTTCGACGAGTAGTGTTTTCGTTTCTCGCTTGTATTATTTGTGATGCGAGATATTAGATTAGTTCTAGACTAAATTTACAAATTTAGCTGTTCTATGTTGTGACTCATGATGTGAATCAGTTGAAGTAGGCTTGTAGTTTATAATAAAAATAAGCGTCTTTCTTGCTGTTAGACCGCAAGAAACGTTATGACAAAATTTTATAACAAGGCCTCCTCAGAAAGTGCACAAGTTGACTTCGAGTTTACGTGTGTAGTCAAAGGTTCTCCGGTCTTTTTCTTCTCTCTCTCTCTCTCTCTCTTCTGTACTACTATTTCGGTACTTCCTTCAGAGACGCGCAGACACGGTCTCAACTTGTTCCTATACTCGCGTTTGCTAAGAATACTTGACTTCTTCAAAACATCACGAACTCATTTTTCCAATCTTTTTGTAAAATGTCTATACGTAGTCTTATAGTTATCGTTGGCTATACCGTACCACTTTACGGTTACGATTTTATTTCTCGCGAAGCGTAAATACACTCCGATTCTCTAAAATTAAGGTCTGTGTTTTTGAGTTGCGTATTGGCCAAGTTTTCCAAAAATATATCGTTGGCGCTGTTTGTATGGACACATTTGTTATACTGATAACGCGTAGTAATTGGAAACGTAAATAATCTCGACGCGTGAGTGAGTGAAGCAATATCGGCATGAATGAATGGATTGCATAATTCATTTATAAATTTGAATGAACAGCTTTTCATTTCGCCACATAAAATTGTAATACTGCCATTGATAAAATTTATTACGAGACTTTGGCATAAAATACACTATTTTTCATTGACTTACATTTGTATGAATGGATTATTTTTATTGCCATCGGTGTCATTCTAATATGCAAATGAAACGTGCGTTTACACGCTAATAGGACTTTAAAAAGTTATATTAATGACATGGCACACTCGAACGCACGTACATGCGGGTATACCGACACTCGAGGGAAATATTTATAATCGTGTGCCATAGGAAAGCCAACAGGTGTTATATTCTATACCAACGTTTTCACTATAGCCGGTTTATGTTCGACGCTATCAACTTATCGCCTTATTAGAAAGTTTAAAGTGATAAAAAATACCCGATCCTCGAAAAATATGTCTACGATCGAAAAGATGTAAGAGTTTGTCCATCTTATATCTAACTCCATTTTCGGTCCAAACGAGATTTCTTTTTTTTTCTCACTCCGTCACGTCGAAGCGAGCAACGGCAGCAGAGAAAATGGCCTCTTCCTCAAAATAAAGCTTTGATGTCTGAAAATATTCACGTGCACACGGTCGCCCGACATGTAATGCACTTCGGCCTCCGCTGAAATGGGTCAGCCTCCTACACTGTAATCCAATCAGGACTTCCGGTTCGAATTTAATCACCGTTGTTGCGTATACATATTTTTTTTTCATAATGCGACGATAGGGCGTATGCGCGCAGGCGCCTGGTCGTTAGCGCTGGTGCATATAATTAAATCGAGTGTCTCATAACGAGATACTTATGGAGATTTTATATGCGCGTGCGAGGTCTTTTCGCGAGATTTTCTTTCGAATGAAATTCATTTTCTTGATTGATTTTTGAAGGAAGATCGGATGGATGGCTCGGTGCGGCTCTATAAAGATGAAGAGTATAGCGCGTCTATTAAATTACGTATGCGCTATAGGTAGCTAACCGTATACCGTAACAAATTTAATCTTTGAAAATTCGCTAAGCCGCCAGTGTTCATGGCCATATCGCTTCTGCTGTTCTTGATGCTACGGCAGTACTTAGCGTGCTGCTAATTTACTTCTATACATACTTGTAGCTACATTATTAAGGTTCATTGACTTATTTGCAAGATCCTTTCTTTATTATCTAATTAAATCGCTTGTCTTTATATAACGCGATCTATTCGCCGATATATATAATGAAAAATATTTTCCTCCAGCGTTATACCATAAGGCTCTGAAAGAACGTTTCAATGCAGATATTTTTAAAGTTCTCTGTTTAAAGGAGTGTGCGTTTTTTAAACGATGACTCACTCTCGAAGTTTGAAACGTAAACAGAATAAATTATGAAATTCCACATCTCTCAACCAAACAGTCATCATATCAGTCTGAAAAACCGCACTACGGTTTTTAGCACAACAGAAGTTCAAATAAAAACATTTCACGCAATGCACGTGCCTCTGAAAAATTGAATAGCTCTGCGAGCTTGTGAAACATGGTTTCGAAAAAAATTATTTTTGTAGTACGAACACGTGCTTAGCACTATAGGTCGCACGACACACACACACACACACATGCAGATAGAGGCAGAGAAAGAGTGTGTTTAATGGCAGATGTAACACTCTGTGGCGTCAGGTGCAGACTTTCTCCTATAGCTTTTTCGAAAATTTCGGAAACTCCATAGTTTGTACGAAAAACACTGCTCCTCATCTCGGCATCTTATAGAGTAGAGCGAAAAAGCGGCGGCGGCACGTCGCGGTCGTTAACCTCGCAATTAGCTCGGATGCACAGCCCGTTTAAACCATCATTGCTGCGTTATAGCGTCCAGTCATGCTCCTCTACGGAATTTCCTGCCGTAGTTGTGCTCTTACGGCATATCATCCGCTGCTGTTGCTTCGCAAGATGGAAAACGCGAGCGACACTGATGAAACTCGGAGTAGATTTTTTTCTCGATACTACGCTGATGAAACGGAGGCTGGATTTTATGGGGCTGCGAGAGAGCTAGTTGCGTGATGGATTGTGATTGAAAGATCGGCGGCGAAGTTTGTATATTGAGTTTCTGCCAAAATAGCGACCGAGGCTTGTTGTTTTTCGCTCGGCCGGTGTGATTTAGGACGACTCCGGCTCTCGTTGGAAACTTTGTTTTATCTTATTCCGAATCAAAGAGAGATAGATTTACGGGGAGGAGGAGTTTGGTTCGCTGAACTCTAATAAACGACCCCTCGATGCAGCTGATGGTTAGATTTCAATTTACAAACTTTAGAAAACTACACTTGACATACATAGGTATATGTAGTTTCACGAATTGTCGGTGATTCTCGACAGCTAACAATTTTTTTTCAGTCTACTGTACTTAATGACGCCGCGGCGGACATTAAAGAGACAGTATAATGAAACGTGAGCGCGATCCTGAGGAAAAGAAGTTGCACATTATTCAAAAGAAGATAGAAAGTTGCGGCGGCACTAACGGCGCAGGTCGCTATCCCAGTGAACTTATAGGGTAGGAAAGTTGAGAAGTGCAGTAGTATACTTGTGTTATATATATTTAGTTACACGTAGTATATAAGCAATCGATACGATTATAACACATATATATCGACGATCTGTTAACGGAAATGCAAATTTCACCTTGGATTTTACGAAGAAAGTGTTGCGCGCAAATTTCTACATTGTGGCTTCGGGTAACGGGTAAATATCAGAATACAAGTTTCAGCCTTTTGATATAACACACCCAGACGATCATTATCAACGAGCAATAAATGCAAATCGAACGTATGCTAATATTTAAATAGCTCGACTATATCTATATATTTATATATATATTTTGATACATTGATTTAAGGTGCAATATTCTTTTCGTTGAAAAAAAAAGTTAATTAAATTCTGCCTCTTTCGACGAGCCATACGCTACCATCATTAATTGAAAGCTCAGAGCAGCGGCAGCAGCAATCCGCTGAGATATTACCATTCCACGCGCGATAAGAGGCGAATCGTTAGCTCCGCATGCTGCCGTAGAAGTATATAAAGCTTCTCTCTCTCTGTCTCTCTCCCTCTCCCACCCTCTCCCTTCAAGAATTATCGAACGCCAGTAGGCAGCAAGACATTAATTACACCGAACGAGCAGCAGCAGCACACCAGCAGTACTGCGGAAACGATATACCGCGAAAGAAAAAAGCAAGACAAGACGAGGAAGAAGCCCGCATTTAACAGTTAATGCGCTCATCGGTGCGTGCCTGGCGATCCACATGCGAAACAGTGCGAGCTCACCGAGTGAGCATCTTCCTCGAGCTGCAGCTAACTCCAGTCGCCGACAATCGAGCTTACTGCGCTCCTCGTCGGTGTTTTTTTCCTTCTCGCGTGTCTGCTGAGTTTTTTTTCGGTGTTGCTGACATTCATTGTTTGTCGGCTCGAGGACTTTATTTCAAGCGGCTGATGAACGCGTGTTTTTGTTACTGGTGATGTGCGAGCTGGACGTGTGAAACTTGTGAGAGGGTGTCTCGAGCTCTTGTGTTGGGTGATGGTATTTGATGAATTTTTACTGTAATCGGGACGAGGTTGATTGCTGTAGGCAAGAAAAAAATTGCAGTGTCGTTGGAGACGTTGATGCTGTAGGCTATCTCTATTAAAGATTTCAATATATTCATGATTTTGTGGAATAACGCGCGGATAGAATGTGTGTTTACATGTTATTGGAACAGGATGTCGTTAACACGGCGATATATCGATTATTTGTATACACATACGGTTTGTAGAATGATAACCTTGCCAAGTTGATCGTAAATTCGCCAACTTTTCTCGTTCGCAGCAAATTTTACGGTAATAAAGAGTTGCTCTTGAGAATATTATAGAAGATTTGTCATTGTTGGTCTACTTTACGCAAAACTTTAGTTTCTTTTTCTCGAAAATATCTGCGGCTAATAACTTGCATTTATCTGGTCGATCTAGTTTATGGTGTATTTTTTCTCTTAAAGGTATAAATTCATAGTATACACTGCGACCACATCGCAATTAGATTCTTGACTTGCAATATTGCGTTATGTGTGTATACTGCTAATACCATCTAGAAAGTGCACTACACTATTTTGCACTCCACTTCTCTAGTGATACTTTTCAAAGTGAATTTTCATTCTTCTTCTTCGTCTATGTAGGGTGTATGATTTTAATAAGCTCGATAATGAACATACTTATTATTACAGTGAAAGTTCGGTCTTAAAGTGCATGCGTAGTCCGTTGTGTTTTCATTTGATACAACGTGATAAGTGTTTGGAGAATGATTCATAGATTATTGTTTGGTGAGAACTGACGATGATCGGGATGTTGAAATGCCAGCTTACGAAGAGTTCTCGTCTCAAAGAGCTGAAACTGATCAATTAATACCTGAATGATTTGGATACTGCGTCTCTTTTTGGTAAGAGCATTGAAAAATCGAATACTTTAGAAGTTGCTTACGAGCATAAATAAAAATTTAATGATAGAGCGTCTATTAACTTGGAAAACATCTGGAATATATAAAAGATAATCGTTTCCGTCGAGTCAAGAGATTATCTAACAATATAATTATTACATGCATTGAAAGATTAACGCTGCCATATAAAAATATGCAATACTTGAACGTCAATAGCGTACTTGACGTGTGATTAAATTTTTTAGAAAAATCAACTAGCCGGGGGCTACGAATTTTTCATGTACACTGGATAAGAATAGCAATAAGAAATGGCACTATTTTTAACAGAAATACTCGAACTGGCTCGTTAATTTATAAAAACATCAGGTTCAATCTATACCAGTTAAATCAAATTATGCAACTGGTAATAATTCAGTTGCAGTGAATAAAAGAGAGTCGTTTCATACGAAAAGCACTTTCCATGGCATGTGGTACGTCGACGTTGCGATATCCCTTCTCACTTGACATTGCTCGGGTGAAAAGTTCTGAGAACGTCTCGCGTGTGCAGCAGTCGAGAAAGAAGCCAAGATTGCGGATAAGTGGCTGCTGATCGGAGCCATCCTATACGCTGCAAAGACTCTTCTCTGTTTTCCGAGCTGCTGTATACACTCGTTATGGTGGGATCAATCTGACCAGTGTGTGGTTTTATGAAAGACCGGCTCCGCTGCGGGCAAGATGTTGGATGGGCCGGAATTATCTTTCGTTTTTTTCGGTGGTTATTCTGTAGTATATAAGAGCGGAATCGAAAGCTGCCGGTCTTATTAAGTTGCATTTTTGTTTGTCGCTTTGATCTAATTTCGCTGAAAGCTATGGCGTGTAATTTATTTAGTAGATGTATCTTGTACTTCGATATTTATCTACGTAATTCAATTTTGTTGTAGTGTGAGCTATTAAGTGACTTCTAATGTAAATTTCCATCGAATTTGAAATTGATCGAGCGATGTAAAATTACAGTAATTTTAGAATTCGTGACCTAAATATAAACTAAAGTTTCTTTTTATATTAGAAAGAACAAATCGAAGAACAAATTTTAACGACCTTTCTACAGGTGCTAAAACAGCAGCCAACGCTGATTTTTAAAAATTCATCTATTATAACCTCTCGCGATTGCAAATAAAACGCGCAGTTCTCAACACAATATGAAGCAACGGCGAGAATCACACGTCCAACTCTCCCCAAAACGAATCGGTGCTCGAGAACAAACGATTTGTCAGCAGCGGCGACAACACGCCGGCGTTATGTTAATCACGCATACAAGCAAAGATCATGAAGGACTGTCTCTTCTCCCTCCCCGCAAGGTTATATGCTTTTGGCCTTCCGACACATCCCAAGTCACTGCTTTATCCCTCCTCCTTCCACATATCCACCCACGCGTTCTTGCGATAAAACGCGGCGCGTAAGTGCCGCGAGAGAGAGAGAGAGAGAGAGAGAGAGAGAGAGAGAGAGAGAGAGGCGCAGTAGGCATCGGCATAAAAGGAGCGAGACACGTAACTGCGACGCGTGCCTGTATATATGTAATATCGTGTCAGCAGCGGGAATCCGGTATTTTATACATACAATATTGGTACTTTTTTCGTGACAGCTGCCCAAGTTATTTCAATTCGATCCCCTTTCATTTGTTTGGCTTTGGGAGTTGTTGAACTGCGATCGGCAGTCGGTCGTTGTTTATACCTGTGTCGTTGCAGTGCGCAAACATATGATTCGGTCGCGTGACGTCATGTATTTTTCAGTACGCCGGTCTGTATAGAGCGGGAGAGAGATACCTATATAGCTCGAGTTTGAAAGTCCCAAGAGCTGCCGACGTAGTTTGTAATGCAGATAGGATGTTTACGTATAGTTAGCTGCTGCTGCGTGCAGCTGGGCGAGAGATAACGCTGATGCAATTATAAACAATGCTTTTGGTTGCTCCCGCCGAGAGAAATTATACAACGCAGCACGAGATTATTCGTCTGCGGAACAAGTGCGGAAAAATAATTTTTCAACAGCTGAATAATCTCAACAGTCTAAAAACCGGATTGATAAATTCTCTGTACGCCCAGTATTTGACCGACATATTCACACGTGCGCGCAGCCGTGCCTTGGAAGGGGATTTCGGGGCGTATAGTATTATTGCAAAACAGCTCAGGCACTTGTGTTATATTATGATGGGTGATGGGAAACCCACGGGAAAAGCACGCATTACACGTTATTGCTATTTGTTTTCATTCAAAACATATATATACATTGTATATACACTGGATTTCTAGACTGCCGTTATAGACATTGATTTGGCCTCCAGACGCAGCTGGTGCTTTGAGAGCTGATTCAGAACGTTGTCTGAAAACTGCGAAATGATTGTTTGTCTTCTAGATCAATCTCTCTCGGTTGGGCTGCATCTTTAATTTTCGAGAAAAAAATACTTTTTCTCCAAACATGAAAGGATTTACAACAATGTTTAAATAAAATTTCCAATCTTAAAGTAAAGCATTCATCAACGAATCGCCAAAAATCCATCTTGTCTCTCGTCCAAGGCTATTTTCGCACTTGGCGATGCATCAGCGAAGCCGGATTTCCGTCGTCGACGTCGTACAATAAACTGTTAAGAACGTCGTGCCGGCTTTACTACCTCTCTGTTGTCCAAGTCCGTGACAACAGTTCGCGCCTCTAGGCGCGAGAGTAACGAGCCTAAACAGTGCTTCTGCAGCCCGACAGTCATAAACACACGCACAAGAAGCCGTACCGCGATTCTTCTTCGATCTTTGCCGCTCGAGGGTTGTCTTAACCCTTTCTTTTTCTCTATGTCTCTACAGCGATGACGGCTTTACGGGAAGATACTTTTATGGTTGCGTGTTTGCAGGGATTTCTTATGGGTTCGACGAGTAATGGTTATATTATCGCGTGAATTGAAGAGGACGATGTTAATTTTACAGCTCAAGTAACGGGATCAAGTATATACTTACGTCGAAAGTGGAATTTTCTAAATTAAACGTTGTTATAACATTACACCGTAATATATTTAATAAGAACGCGTGAAAGTTCCTCCGAAATTCCCTTAGGCGAAAAGTCCCTCTCTCACTCTCCCAACATCAGACAGTTATGTACGTGTGGGCGTGAAAGAAGAAAATAATCTTCCCTCCAGAGCCTGCAGTCGAACTCATTACGTCGTTAAAGTTTTTCACGCTCTCGTTGGTACTTCCGAGGCTCTTCCAAGTTAAAATAATCTATGAGGGTAACTGGCGTTTCCCTTTCTTCGCCACTTACACATTATCGCAGACACTCGACACGGCCAAGTGCTAGATGTCTAATATTTTGAGTTTGGTCCTCGTCATTTTCGATGATGCAGATATCTAGCCTAGAAGTTTTAGAGACTTGGACTTCTTAAAAAGCACTCACTTCAGTTAGTCAATAGCAGTTAGCCCGGTTAAACTCACTACTTACGAATTGATGAATTCATAATGAGGGTTAATGATTAACCTCGATGACACATAAAGGAACCATCTCGAGAGAAATAGAAAATACGACTGTCAATCGTGCTTTTCTCATAGTCACTGCACGAAAATTGCCACTTGATGATGCGGTCGTGAGGCTGTGAAAACGAATGACTAGGCTATCCTCTCATATTGAGTAAATTTAATTTTATAGTTTCATCTTTCTATAAAAAGCTATAATTAATTTTGCAAACTCATGCGTGCAATAAATAATGCATTGGAATCTAAAATTAACAGCAATGTCATCGATACAAATTGAGTTGCACATAGGAAGTTTAATACTGCGCTGGCCCTTGCATAAATATTATATATTAAGAATGAGAAAAAACACGTTTGAATATTCTAATATACTCTCAGAGTCAATCACAGGAAATAATTCAACGTTAGTGGGTGAAATTAATTGATTTCCATCAGCTACGTTATGCAAAAGTGTTATAACATTGGTGTAATCGATGGTCGCATTGAGTAATAAATTCAACTATATATCACTACACTTTCAAGAATTATGTCAATCACTTCGTTATCACGCGCCACAACGTTTGAAAAATAGAATCCGGAAAGGTGTATCTTTTCGAAAGCCTCCCAATCGCTCAGAACTCGAATCGAATCGGTATATACAGATCTTATCTTTCGCGAGTAAACGGCATATGGCAAGTCGGCCGAGTTATTTCTGTCGCTAGTACTGGCCACGGCTATATGAATGCGTGGCAAATCGCATAAACGATTGGCAGTGGATAGATATATTGAAATACCAGCATTATACGTATTAAAGTGGCGTAAGTGGAGGCCGGCAGGTTCCATGTGGGCGACGACATTTCTCAAGGAATACATAAAACCCTCTACGAAGATTTCCGACATTCGATACGGCTGTTCGATATGTAATTTTCCTTTTATGTACTTTTTTATGTGTTAGATCATTGCGAGTGTAGCTTTTTCGATTTTTATTATATTTGAACCCATTAACTTTAATTAGTACTCAATTAAATACCTTTCTGGCATCTACTGCTAATATCAGTCATTTCAATGATTGGTAAATCATTAATCACATTTGAGCGGCGCTGACGTTTTTCTCTCGCTATATAATAGCTCATTACGCCTACATGTATATGCCGTTATTTTTTCCAAACACTTACAGTTAATTGATACATTTCCAAGTTCAACCGTGTGTTGCTCTCTTTTACCTGTAATCTCAAATTCCGCAGATACGTTGATCATGATATTCCCGAAGTAGGTTTATTCTAGAAAGTTAAGATTGTTATCTTCAAAATGATAATAAAACGCTTGAATTACTGGCTTATCGATCGCAGATCAATCCAAAAATTCACACTGCTGCACATTTCACTCAAAGATTTTCTCCTCTTTAGCAGATATTCATCGCACGCATATAAGGGCAATAAATAAATCGAGAAAAGTCAAAATAACCGGTGCATATACATGCGACAAATGAACTCGAGTCGCACATAATCAGGGCACAGAGAAATTCGCGCGTAAAGAGAACCAGTGTATATATATAGTTGGACTTCGATGGAGAATAGAAGTATGGCGTGTTTGCGGTACTGTTGTCGCGCGTGAATTCCGCTAAGCGAGAGAAAAGCCGTTAAAAATCAGGCTGCGATGCTTTCCAATAGCTCTATTAGCTCGGAACTTGATTTTCCCGCGAAGCTGCACACGTGCACACATCGTCAATGTCGTCGTCGCGTGGGACTTTATTGCATTGTAATTCACATATTTTTTGCGGTTCTGAACTTTCACTGGGTGACATGATTCGGCTTGATTGGGCTTTTCATGCATATTGCATGTCTGAGAAATTTCGTTATGCTCGTTTCAGAATTGACATGAGCGGGAAGGAGAGGGGTCGGATCGCGTTTGCATGATTTCGGAGTAGAATGCAAACAGTTTTGTGTGTGTATAAGTTTCTCGATTAGGGGGAGAAGTTCATTATCATATCTACACAAGCAGAACTGGTTCAAAGTTTTTCAAGTTTGCGAGAATATACGGCTCATTGTCGACGTAGTGTGAACAATCGATATCTAATTTTCATCCGGCGCGTGCATTGGAAATAGACCGATTGTGCGAGGAGATACGTAAAATTGACCTCGTTAAAAGGAGCACACTATTCTATATCAGCAGCATCGAAAGACAGTCGGGTAAAGTGAGTGAGAGAGAGAGAGAGAGAGAGAGAGAGAGAGAGAGAGAGAGAGAGAGAGAGAGAGAGAGAGAGAGAGTGAAGCGAACCGGAGTTAGAGTGTGGCATGTAATCGATCCATTTTAAGACATTTGACTGCGCTTAACATAACATTCCTAGTACATGTTTGCTTGTTTGGCCAGAGAGTTTAAGAACGAGTTCGCCGACTAATTGTACCAGCCCGAGTCTGTTTCTGCTGACGTCCTTTCCAATTTCCAGCTCGAATTCCTCGTATGAAACACACACAGACGCACGCACACATACACCGACTTGCAATTACGCTCATCAAATCACCCTAGTATAGGGTCCACCTTTAGGCACTAAATCATAATTTGCTAGCCCAGCCCTAAAAGCTTTCACCGTTAAACTCCTCCCTCGACTTAATTCCGCGCGCGATAAGCCCTAGTCTTGGGAGAAAAAAAAACGCGCCCCGGCTCTGCATTCCTCGCGATCATCATCGCGCGAGAACCGCAGAAGGAAGAGATATCTCTCTCGTGCTGCTGCTTGCCTTTCTCTATAGCCGTGCAAGCACGCCCGTACAGACTGCATCGACCGAGCAACCCAGCGACCTACTCAGGAGAGAGTTCGCCGTCGTCGCTGTTGCACTAGCGCCGAGAGAGTCTAGAAAGCCATGTGTGTGTGTATGTGTGTATTTGTGGATTTTTAACCGATCGTGCACGAGAGAGGTGTCTGTCGTGCGGTCGCAACGTGATTTGAATCTGCTGCAGAGGATGCTGGTTAAAATAGAGGTTGCATGCTCTTTTTTCTGTGGACACGTGCTGTGGTCGGCATTGAGTGTCGATTTGCGGGTTGTTTGAATGTGTTCGATCGACTCTTTGCTGATGGTTATCTGGTGGGACGGACTTTTGCGGTTGGCTACTTGGATGATGCTTTGATTGAAATTCTGGAGCTGAAGCTGTTGATGTGTGGGAAAGCAATGCACGAAGTCTCAAGCTCTTTGATTAGTTTCTGCTTCGCATGCTTCGATTATAATAGCCAAGAACTAGTTTCGGCAAAGGTGTTATGTAAACTTGCAAGTGGAGTTCAATTACTAGGATAGTAGTAATGTGAAAGCTGTTTTTAAAGGCTAAATAATTGCGCTTTGGATAATAAGAAATCCAAATACGCGGATCGCGAATATAAATCAAGGCGTGATTGTGCTACGCTCGATTTGAGAGATAGGAGTAGGTAATGTGTTGCGGTGTGCGGCATATCCGCTCCCAGTGTATGTGCACTCTTGAATTAAAAATTACACTATCAGTTATAGTGATTTACGAAATGGATGCTAACATGTTTTCGAAACATCAAAACGTATTCCAGGGACGTCTATTCCATTAGAAGCTACCAACTGCACCTGAATTTTTTTAGCACCATTATTTTGACCCTCATATTGTTTTATACTACTTGATCCGCCGTGCGATAATTAAATTCAATAAGCCATGCGTTTCAGACCCTTATAATGTAATCTTGCTTAATCTCCTCTCTGCGATTCGTAAACAACAAAATGCTATATCAAGAGTAAATATACTCAATTAGCCGCGGTTTAAAATAATTCATCGACGACAGTTTAGCATCAGCCGGACAAAGGAAAGACCGAAAGATCGATGCTAATCTCGTGCTTAGTATTCCCTTGCGATTATATTATGGCAACGGTACCGCAATTGTAGTATATAAGCCAAGGCGGCCGTCTTCAACCGCGCCCATGACGACGACGAGAGAAAGAGAGACCGGTTGCATTGCTTGCGCTATATGATAATTAACTTCCGACTCGCTCTCTGCGTGTTGCATGTGTGTACCTGTAGTGTCGAAGCAGCAATAAAACTTAGTTCACGATATTTTTCTACTGGTTGTTTATAAACGAATGGTGGAGTAACCAGAGGTTGTTTACTGCGAGACCTTAATGAAAAGTTTGCCGAGTATATTTTTCTTTTCAAGGATACTAGCGGAGAAATCGGCGTGAGTATGTAGCTAAAATTTGAATAATACATTCCTTTATCGTGTAGCGCATTTTGACGTGGAAAAAGGTTTTCAAGGAAATCGACCAAATTCAAATTCTGCCTCAGCATTTTAATGCCGAGGCGTGGGCTTTGTAACTTTTTATTAACTGCGTGTGCAGATTCTGGGAGAGTCGACACATTGTTTATGGAAGAAACGAAAATAGGATAGAAGGGTATATACACTGCAGAAAGATGAATAAATATACATAAATATTACATTCTATCTACTCCATGCGCAAAAACCTGACGATTTCATTTGACAAATTGAAAGTTTGCATTGAGATAGTGTTGACAAGGTAGCAGTACAAATTGTTTATGTCAAGTGATATATCCAGATGCAGGCATTTCGAGTTTTGTTCCCATCAGTTTCATTGAAATTCAAGCTCGAGACAGATCCATCCGCAGACTCTCGGTGAAGTTCTCCGCGCCTTGCACAATATATACTCGTTGAGCAAGTTTTCTCGTTCCTCTCGGCGTAGGCGTAAGTCAAGAGAAAACATCAAATTTAATATCAACACACGCGAGATTTATATTAATGGAATGCACATACTTGATTCGGAATTGACGTAACAAAGGAAGAAATATATATATATATATATCCATCTTCTTGTAATATAGAATTCTATTCTATATAGCAGACAATTACATTAAAAATGTAGGAATATGTTCCCCTGTTTTTGTCATTGATGGCATTGTAAATAACGACAGTTCAACTAAAAACTTGATCGAGCGGAATATAAAAAGGAACGTATTATGATATATATATATATATATATATATATATATATATATATATATATATATATATATATATATACAGAGTCGGCAGAAAGGCAAGCTAATTTATAGTCTCTTTACATTTGTCAAACAGCCTGCAAAAGTTATAGCTCCGTAAAGTTCCTTTGCGTGACATCAGCCTGCATATTCGCAGTTGCAACATCAAAGGATGCCGCAAATAAAATATCCATTCTTCGAGGTCGCAAAAATTACACTGACTACATAATCTTTATGTTTCTCCAATATATAAATTCCCTTCGCAAGTTCATCAAGTTACTAATCAAAGAATCCTTCCTGAGATATCGCATTCCCTAACGGGCCCCCCATGTCCCTCCCACGCAAAGCCGCTTGTCACTGCATCGCACAGCTGTAGTAGTCGTGCAAGTGCACGGCAAGCAGCAGCGACGTGCGTTACGGTTTATCTTGGCCAGTCGCCCCCCCCCCTCTGTACATATATATTTAAGCTTGGCAGACACGTCGCGGGCTATGCGTGACTACGATCGTAATAAACTGAGAGCACTTCATGGTATTATGATCAACCTTTAAAGTAGCTAGCGCTGCGCGAGTCTAATCCAATATCAATTTACGTCGAGAAGCTCGATTCCCCAAACGAAGAATTAAATGCGCGCCATGTACGGCAAGCGTCTTTTGAAACAAAAAGGCGGCTGATGCTGTATAGTCTAGCCGAGTAGGCTGCGCTGGTGTCCGTGGCCGGAATGCATGGCAAATGTAAATGGCCTCTCTCTCTCTCTCTCTCTTGTCTCACAAAGGCGTGACATATCTCCTTCGCGTATCTCTTTATAATACTTCTCATATAACCGCCGTATATGGAAGAGCGAGCTCAAAATCGAGCGGTATAAGTGCTTGAGTTATTATTGTATTTAAATTTTCGCGGGCTTTGCGTCCTTTTGGCACAAGCGGCATCCGTTTTGCGCGTTGTCTTTGCTTTTCAAACCTACACACCTTTCGAAATACAAGAGACCTTACGTGTTTGCCGATTTTCACTCCATCGAAGTCAATTGATTATATTAACGCTGACCGCGCATGTCGAAGAAAAACGGGCGTTCATTATTCCAGTTGAATTTCCCGATAACACGGAGAAATAGAATCTTTAAGGCGCAAATAATACCATTTACGCGGAATCGCGCGCAAGCAAGGCGTAAAAGGAAAGCCGGCATTATTGCACATTACGTCGTGAGCGGACAGCTTCTCAGCTTCAGCAGCGCGGCGTTAACGCTCGGTACATTGTGTAGAAAGTTTCCGAGTATTCCAGGTTAAGTAACAAGGCCGTTTCGGTGGCTTGTGATTCCGCGAAGGAATATTTGAAAAATTGTCATTTTCGCGCCATCACCTTCTATCATCCTATATACATAGTATATATGCCACGCGTACGTCGAGCCACAGCGCTATTAAATAAGCTCATTAATCAAGGCATTAGACGGCGCTTTTTCTGTCCGCGTAAAAACGCGTGTATCCAAGTCCGCTTTCATGATAGGCGCCGTTGCGTTTCTCTCGAAAAAAATTTCTCTCGGTATATAAAAAGGGCTGGCGGACAATGGTCCGTCTTTGTGTATATTATCGATCTCGAGTGTGTCGAAAGAAATGACCCGAGCAATCGGACTTGTTTACTCTTCTATTATTATATCACTCTTGTTACACAGTCTTTAACCTACTCTTTTCTCTGCAACACTGTGAAATCGTAAAACCTTCTACCGAATCTACTCATCGATGATTTACAGGAGGCAGGAAATTAAACGACGAGTGAAGACTACACCGCGTCGATAGTATACAGCTTTCTAGCAGCGCAATTTCCAATTTTTTTCAATCATCGACACATCGCGCGGAAACAATGAATCCGTGTAGCTATGTTGGCGGCTAAATTTACGGCTCGATGCCGGCGTTGCTCGTCCGTGCGAGACGCAGACTAGGTACAGTCCTGGAGTTGAAGTTTTTTTTTTAGTGCGCTGATGTTGCCGAAGCCGCAGTCAAGGTCGTGCTCAGGAGGAAATATTCTGGAGAGGCGTGGGCGAGAGCCAGTCGTGTGTTTTCTTCGTCCGCATTGACGTATCAACAGGTATATATCGCGCGGGCTAGGTGGGATATGAAATTATTTTCGGCAACGGCAGGCGTATGACGCATGTAGGTGCATTCAACAGTTATTATATATGCACGAATTTTGATTGAAGCAACAATTTCGAGCCATTCTTTGAACCGCCGGTTAGTTATCAATGATCACTGAACTCTGTTGGCTCTCATTCAATATTTCTCGATTATGCAAAGCAAAACGCTGAATTGAGCGATTTGCTCGCTAATGAGCCGTCGTATCGAGGCATTTGATATTGTCACGAATAGCCTACTCTTACGAATCGATTCTGATTTTTCTTGCACCGCTATTACGTAATCACTATTATTCCACTCCACACTGAAAAAAAAACTTATTGATTTTAAGTATATACATTTATTAAAAATTGATTTTGTTGAAAGAAATAAATATTTAGTGGATTTCTAAACTATATTGTGAATTATAATAAATATTTGTTTAGATTCAGTTTATATTTATTTCCTGATGAATGTACTAAAATATAATACAAATTTACTTGAAATAAATATACTTTTCTTAAATTAAACAAATAACTTTTTAAAATCCATGAAATGAAATTTCTTAAATGTAATCTATGATCATTTAGTAAATTATTTACTTAAAATAAATGTCACATATTTTAAATTCAATAAATATTTATTGAACATTGACGATTTAATAAATAAAAAATAATGAACTAAAACGAAGTAAATGGTTTGTTATGACAAACATATATTTTTTCTGTCGCGACAAAATATTTATTTAAACAAAGTATATTTAGGTTAAAATATGCTTATTACTTAACAACCAAATGTTTCATTGTTTACAGTAAATATTTTTTATATGACAATACGTGAATTATTTAATAGCTGAGGTATTACAGCCAAAAATATTTATTTGTTTTTAGAAAATATGTATCTTCATAATACTTTTTATTTTTTGTAATCAAACATGTTGAGATTTTTTTTTTTTAACATTTTTTATGTGGTTTAGTATTTGAATTAAAAAAACATTTTTTAAATATATGGTAGCTGATTTGCATAAAAATTATAATTACTTACTCTTAATAAATATGATTTAAATTTAAAAAATTATTCACTTGTTCATATTAATCAAAATTTTAATTTCAAGGCAACCAATAATGTAATTAACCATTATCAGATAATTATAGTATAACAGAAAAAACTATATAGCTGTATCTACCCAATATACTATACTACTAATAGGCACGCACGTACGCTGATTAATTGGTTCTATGAAGCGTCAAACCGAGTGGTTTTATTAATTGCTGTAAAGATTAGCAACTAAGCAATGTCCTCGTTTTAATCCATGACTTTGTGAACGCGTAATTCCATAATACTTATACCTGGTTCGTTATATTGCACTTACAGCTACAATAATCATCAAAACTGCACATCACACAATATATATGTGTCGAGACAGTTGTATACAGCGTCGACAGTGAAGTATTCTTATTGGCTGCTGCTAATCCAGTCGGCCAATCAACGGGCGTGTTTCAATGTTTAACTGCAAACGCGAGCAGTCGAACATCTTGAGCTGGTGTCCGGTCTGGCACAACTCGCTCGTTTTTGATACTAGTCGGCAGCTCGCAAACACGCAAGAACGTTAAATTTTAAATCGGTGTATCATTGGACTTCGAGCAGTGCTATATTCGAGCAGGAGTATTTTCTCAAACGCGTTTCGGTAACCACAAGCCACGCCATCAAATATCACGACTATCGCTAGCGGCGCGACGCCAAACCGAGAACTTCACTGAGTCGAGAACATTGCTGAGGTACCAAGCAACGAAGCATACTTCGTTGCCAACCGGCAGCTCACGAACGCGAGTGAAAACGTTAGATTGGAAGTTCGAACAGTGCTGTTGGTCTCGGGAGTGTTTTTTAAAGGTTCAGGCGAAAAATTCTACGTTTCTGCAAGATACATCACGTAATCTGCTCGACCAACAACGCATAAAACAAAGAAGACGCCATGGCGGACGAAGAGATGGTTAAAATTTTGAACGATTTAGGTCTGGAAGATTTGCTTGAATGTTTCAAAAGTAAGTTTTTCTCAGAAAAGTATAATTTTTTACATAGTCATTACAACTGAATACACAAAATTTAGCTCTAAAAAAATAATATAATGCAAGAAAAGCTTTACTGCATTTTAGAAAATATTTACTAGTTTCTAAAATATACATATTGTGAATGTGAATGATTCAGGGCCTCCATCTAAAAGGGTTCGCGACAAAGAAAATGATACTACCCCTATAAATCGATCTGTGAGCAACAGTATTTTTACGGCAGAAACGATGAAACCTTTGGATGTGTTGTTCAAAGAGAGTGAGCTTGGGAGACAAGTTTTGCGAAAGTTTCAGCATAAGAAACAGCTGGAGAATGCTGATAAACGTATAATTTGTAATGTTATTATTACAGATATATTAAACAGAAATATTAGGTAATGATTATAATTTGATTTTAAATATATTTAAGTCTTTAACGTATTAATTAATAATTTGCTTTCATAATTATGGAAGGTTAAGAAATGATACAGCAGAACAAATTGCTAATATGATTGTTGCCGGATTTCCTTCAGAAGTAGCGTCTTTATATTACGTACTCCCCATTCTCAAAAAAGAAAATCAAATGAAAGCAAATGGCAAAAATAAATCAAAACCATCATCTGGAAAACTGATGTCCATGTACCGGAACAGAAGAAATGAAGTGTCGAAATTGGATAAGTTATTATGTAAAGAAAAGGAAAATAACGATAATATAGTCAATATAGCTGATGGTAATATGAATCACTAATAAAATGTAGTTATAAATAAAAAAGTGACTAAATGCTAGGTCTATAATTAACAAATGTTTAATAGTATGGATTGGTTCGAGAATAAGAGTATGAATCTTGAATCGAGTTCAAGAAATGCAGAGCTCAATGAAACAGATGCAACTGCTGTAGGATATGAAGAAAAACTTTCATCAAAACATATTTCTGAAAGTAAGGAATGTTTATAATATTAATATTGATTTTTGTTAATAAAATTAAATCTAAATTTTAAATTTATATTAATATTATGCAGATTTCATGGTGGTAATGAGTTTGTGTTTGATTGCGCATTTGTATCCATCATAGCAAAATAAGCGAGTAAACAAAGAATTGTGCAGGCCATCAATAGGAAGAAAATATTGATCCGCACGTATGCGGTTACAGAGTGTTAGAAACAGATGAATGGGGATTTTTAAAACACAAAGATTTAATTGATTATCACGCGTATATGGTGCACATTATGTCTGATCGAAACCGCTATGTATTATCTTATTGTATGGATTAAAATACTTTTTTAACAGTTCATCAAATTCTCAGTTCAAGTTAACAAGTAATATATTAAAATTGTCTAATTATTTTTCTATTTACACATTATAACTCTTCTTCGAAAATTTTGCAATATTTCAATTTTTATTTTACATAATCTATCGCATCTATATAAGTTTTTAATTTTGATGCATATATTTATTTTTTTACATTTTTCAGATTCCTCGAAAATTAAGCAATTATTTTATTAACAGTATTTTCTATTGATAAAATTGGATAATAAGTAACATATGTCCCTTTTAGCGAATATTAATATTCTATTGATATTGTTAAATGAAATATTTTCTTAAAACAATATTTATTTTCATTGATTCAGAAAAAAATTTCATAGAGACAAGTGACTATTTTTTTAAATGCTGATCGAAATATTCGAATATTATTTGTTTACATATCATATTTTTTAAACTTTAGTAAATATTTTTTAAATAAACTATTTATTAATCTTACAGCAAGCTTGACTTTATTTGGAAATACATCTTTTTTTGTTATTACAAATAAATATTTATTAAAATATATTTAATGGTATTTGGAAGTTATTTTTTGATAGTCAATACTTATTTACCTATAGTAAATTTTTTTTAAAAAGAAAACATTGCATTTTTACTGTAAGTTTTGATTTTTTTGAATAAAACATTTTTTTTTAAATACCACTAAATATTTATTAAAATATATTTAATGGTGTTTGGAAGTTATTTTTTGATAGTCAATACTTATTTACTTTTAGTAATTTTTTTTTTAAAACAAAACATTCTAGTTTTACTGTAAGTTTTGATTTTTTTGAATAAAACATTTTTTTTTTAAATACCACTAAATATTTATTAAAATAAATTAAAAACTGTTCATATTTTATTTTTTTATAATAAATATTTTTTACGATTAAGTATTCATTTTTTTCTTTGTAATGAATGTATTTTAAATTCAAGTTCATATTTATTTTAAAACACATTTGACAATACTTGATTAAAAAAAATTTTTACTCAAATCGAACATGTATTTCTTTTCTACAAGCGTATGACAATGTTTAGATTTAAGTAATTATTTACTTAATTCACTGCAAGTAAACCATTTTGTAGAATCAAACGAAAAAAAAATTGATTTCAACAAGTTTTTTTTTCAGTGCACGAAATACACACACAATTATTCCAAAGACACCGAAAACAGCTCGAATAGTTTTCCAAGTCAACCTACCGTGTCGCCGCACCCTGCGAGCGACAATATAATGAAAAGCTGCCTCCTTTTCTTTCTTCGATGAGAAAATGGAAGGAAAAGAGCTGTGAAAATTTGATCGCGCGCACACACACACACATACATAACAAGCGCATCATCTGTGTAATAAAACGAGTTCGATGACAGGGTGTCTTTTTATAGAAGCACTACATCGAGTTTTTAAGGCGCGTCCAGCGATGGACTTCCGTCTACTATACAGCTGTCTTATCGCCGTATATGTGTACACACTTTGCGTGTCTCGCTGCAGTTTCCAAGCTATATATATATATATATATATATATATACGTGCTCCGCGATGCATAATGTGTGGCGGCAGCTTTTTTGCCCGCAGTTCGTCGGCTCTTTATTGATCTGGAATTAGGATTCCTTAGAGGAGTCGAGGTAACTTTACAGCCGACTCGTTATATATATATATATAGTTAATATTTTAAGCGTTTTATTTGTATCTCGCAATATAATTACTGTAACGAGATTCGATCTTTTCAAAGAGTATAAGCATCATATGCGTATATCGCAGTCGCGTTTGTATATACATATATAAAGGGAGGCGTAGGCTGCCGCGTCAAAATAGAAATGCCGCGTGTGTCCTATTTACCAGCGTTTGTACTTATATATTGCCCGCCGGCGTCGCTCACTTGACTGCACACCCCATAGCAGCGATTTCGACTCCGAGGGTTCTTGTGTGTTATTTTCTATAGAGGAACACACGCGCGTCGTGCAGAAAAAAGAAACGGATATGATAACACGTGTTTAATTAGGTAACAGACTTTTAATGACTGTGTCTAGCTGCGGGAGCAAAAGAGGACGCCGCAGTCGATTGCGATGTCATCGGGGTGAAGCTCGTGTGGATGAAAAATTCTTATATAGGAATTGTTGGATTTGTAGTTTTCATTATAAATTTAACGCACAATCCTCGAGAGGATTCGCCGAAGCGTGCGACTCTGAAAATAAAAGTGTATAGCATCTAACGACTTCCGGTCAGATGATTTATATATATATGTATAATACACGAAGCTGCAAGAAATCATTTCACATTACGTCTACGGCTTAATTGCAAGAGAACCAGCAGTTGCTCCTCGCTAATTGAATTATCGAATCCACATACGACTGCTAATTGTTATTTATTTCAGTTATATACTGCTTAAATTAAAAAAATCTTTCGAAATAGAAGCGAGTACTTCCATCCGACGACGAACAAAATACACGCGTCCGAACTTCCTTATAGACTGTCTCGATGCACATACGGCGCACGCGCATCTATATACACGTATACCCATACTAATGCATCGTCCAGACTTTACGGAAGGCTTGCAGCCAACGGCCCGTAAAGTTATCCGCTGCTGCAGCTATACCCCTTCCCGAGAGAGAAGTCGTTTATACCTCCAGAGACGATATCCTCGAGATCGTCAACTTCCTATATACTTGCGTATATATATACACATCATCTCTCGGTCGCGCGTGACCTCCTTTTTTCTGCAACGTCGGTTCGTCATCTTCACGCTTGTAATAATTGAGTCGGTAGCACAGGATCGACAAGACTTTTCGGATTTTTGTCGCACTACACTACTGGCGGTTTTCTTTAATGTAACCTAGATCGGGGACCTTATATAAGGTCGTGTGTGATATATGGAGGGATTTATTTTTCAAGTGCTCTGGGCGCGCGCACCTGCAGGTGAATGGCTCTTCGGAATTTGGATGAATTTTGGATTTTAGGCTGAAACGATCCGGGGCGAGCGAGTATATAGAATATTCAATTTTTGTTACATTTTTAATGCTTAGCACAAAGCTGTATAAGAAGGATGTGTGTATATATATATATATATAAGAAAATATATGCCGTCACACTTTTTGCGGAATTGCAACGGAGAGGCAAGAAAATTATTACACCGTTATCCGCGCCAAGCTTTTTCGAACTTATTCGACTTAATTCGCATTAGCTTTTACATTAGAAGTCATTGCACTTCTATATTATACTCTCTGACTATATACGTGCAATTTTCTCTTCTCGAAACCAGCGGAATCGCCTCTAATTCTATGATATACCGAAAATTATGTCACAGTGGCAAAGTAACACAGCCGCATCAGAAATAGATAGGTACTCCGCTGCGCATGTGCTGCCGCTCTATATTCACATCTGCACACGTGTATTATATGAATATATATACACGCGCTACACGTACACGTGCAACGGATAAGCGGCGTGTAATCGGCCGATAAAGCGGGTACGTTGACAATCGCCTCCTCCTTTTTTGCTGTTTACGAAAAACGTATAAGTTATATATGTATAGCGCGATCTTTTTACGCCCCGCACAATTTCACGCTCCGCAGAGGATTGCTAGCGCGGCGTTGCCTCATCTCGGCGTTTTATCGAATGAAATATCTCTCGCGTGCGACTTGGCTGCGGGCACTTCCGAAAATGCGAGACGCTTTCAACGCGGAAATTGAAATCGCACCTAGTGGAATCTGCTTTTTTTTTCTTATTGATGAAAAATTGATTGGGTGTTGGGTTATAGTGGATCTACGCATGCTGACATGTTGAGTAATAACGGTTATATTGGCACAAATTCCGCCAAACCATCTGGCTTTCAAATTTTTTTTCTTTTGCGAAAAAGCTAGAAAGAACTTGGTGCGACCTGCTGGAGAACAAGTTCCGCGCGAAAGTATGAAGTTTAGGAATCGGGTGTCACGTATGTACTTTAGAGAAATCATTAAAAAGGTCTTAGTCTAAAAAAGTTACGCAACACCTGGCAGACAACGTTCGACGTGCGGCTGCCGGAGTCGTTCCTCGTATATGTATATATAGCGTGATATCACCACACTACTTACTCTATTAGATCAAAACGAGGAACTGGGTCAGTCACTATAGTGTCCCCCAAACCTACGTGGATTAAACAGGATTTTTCAATTAAAAGTGAGAAATCCTGGGCTTAGAAAGATGACCTTATAAATTTTGGACGATTCCTAGAAAAAAGTTAATTTTTGCGAATTAAACCCATATAATTTTTTGACTAGAGTATTATGCTTATTATTGTAGAGTTAACGATTGTCATTGTTACTGTTTCAGGCCAAACAACGTGCCTCCGTAAAATGGCTCCTATCAAAGGCGTACAACAATCGCGTTCCCGAAAAACTTCGGGAGCCGTATTACCGCGATCACGAGGTAAGCTCCTTATCAATACACATACAAGAGGCTAATTGCACTGTATATAATAATCGCCGACTCATCCACACATCTACTTATATATCTACGAAAGGAATGTGAGAATAAGGAGAGTTTGATGAAATTTCAGGATCAGGAGCACCTGAAGCCGCAAATCGTACACGCACTGTCCAATGCGGAACTCTACTGCCTGGCCCTGGCGAACATTTACTCGGACCCGAACTACCACAATCAGAATCACACTGGCATTCTGGCATCCCTCGCGAGAAAGGGCGTCTTCGTCGCCGAGCCAAATAGCACGCCGCTCACCGAGACTATCCTCATCCAAAACTCACCTCTTAAAATGGTAACCTACATTTCTTCTGCTCGCGCTCTCTGCTTCGATTTTTCTCTTTCATCTTCGGAATGCCTCGTTCCTTGTCCTCCTCTTTTAAAAATAAAAATAAAAGATCAATCATTACTCCGTTATTCGCAGTCCGCGCATATGGCTGTGATAGAAGGCCTGATGGTCTTGTACGCGAAGGAGGTGGTGACGGGTGAGCGAGTGGTCGCGGCCATACAGCGCTTCGACCCGCAGCCCCGGCCGATCGAGACTCCGCAGGATCACGAGCGGGGTCTGCTGCTCTGGATCAGTCACGCTTCCTCGGCCCTCATCGCCAAGATCCAGGCCGAAGAGGCAAACAACTCCAGTGACAAGAGCAGTCGCCTACCGCCGGAGCTGCCCGCCGCCAACGATCTTCAGTCGCTCTGCGACGGTGTCGGACTCGCGGCCGTCGTTGCCTACTATTGCCCCGGTGAGCTCAACTGGATGGACATACGCGTCTCCAAGAGGCCCTCCGTCGCCGACGCCCTACACAATCTCGCCCTCGTGCACGCGTTCTGCCTCAGATGTTTGCCTTATCCGATCTTCCACATGCAACCCGAGGACGTCACCTACATGAGGGGGTAACCGACAACCTTCATTACTACATATATATATTTATACGTATATCGTTAGAATTATATCAGATGAATAAACTATTTGCATACTCATACTCGCTTCTTCTCTATATACAGGTCCATGAAACAGAATCTAGTAGTCTTTCTGGCGGAGATGTTCAATGTCTTGGAGATCCACCCCGCCAAATGCGTGCGTTACCCGGGCGAAGACAGCGCGCAGCAGTATCTAGACGGTAAGTAGAGCGACGAGCTGAACGAAACGCTGCAAATGTTCAGTAGGCACGCGACGAGCGAAAAGAAGCTGCCCGAAAGGGCGGCCCCCTTCTCTCTTTGTATTCCGCGGAAATACGTTTTTGGTGATGGGGTACAAATGATTGGTGAAGGCTAGCTCGCACGTCTGACATGATATTATATACTTACTCGCTCTATATTTTTCCTTTTTTTACGACTTATTATTATTATTATTATTATTATTATTATTATTATTATTATTATTATTATTATTATTATTATTCATGAAATTACAATTTGATCGCAAACTGCTTTTTATACTGTATACTCGGATTGTCGCTTCTCTCTTACTTATTGCTATTGATATATATAATATATATGTATATCTATGAGTTGAATATTATATCTGTCAAAATCAGTTGTCGGATGTCTGCGATCAAAATTGTGTCATGCTTCTTATTGGTGTCGACTCTCGATATATAGATATATATTATACACGCATATACACAGTCTTGATATATTGTTGCACCCAATTGACTGAATTGCTCAATGGCTGCCAACTGACCTATGATTATATATAAATGTACAAAGACAAACATTTATACACATAGAGACATACGTGCAATATGAACGAAAATGTAAAGAAGAATGAAAGAAGTGATTAGAACTAAAACAGCAATCGTCTATCGTAAGGAATATGATGACATTAATGAAAGCTATGTAATATTTCCATATACCTCTCTATGGCGTATCCACTACTCTCGCTCTCGATGCTTGACTCTGTGCGGTCGACGCGCCTCTTCGCAATCCTCTTCTTGACGAACACACATTAAGCAGCGTGCCCGCGCAATAGTCACGGCGTAGCTCATAAACGGAGTCTGCCGCAGTCTGTAACTCCGATACCTGACTTGAGAAGCAACCTCTCTATGTCCGCTCCGGGCTTTACAGGTATCCGACACGCTATACCACTACCAGCAATTTCATCGAACGTCATTTTTTTACTTAAGTGGTGTTCTCTATATTTATCTATCTTCATTAAATTATCAACAAAAATAGTCGCCGTTATTAAGCACTTAGGCGACTTGGATGTGTTTATAATTTCTTGTTCTTTTTTTATATATATACTTTTTTTTAATTCATTTGTAAGTCCTTTGACTAGGCTTAAGGGGTCGTAGTAACGAAAGTGTCTGCAATATTTAATCGCAAAATCGTGCTAATATCTCGTGAGTTTTTTTAATAATTAAAATATTGGGAAATTAAACCATTAATACTCTTAGAGATCGTATTTGGAGAAATTTATTACATGAATGCGAAGTCAGTTTTCCTTTGGTTTTGAACTTTGTTTGTTAAAAATCTACGCATACATGGAAGATTGAGTACAGCAATGAAGAAAACGGTCAAACTATTATAGATGCAATAATGCGATTAAAAATATTCTGAACATATTTATGGCACACTCCTTAAGCAGCAATGTTCGTCCTATGCTTGCCTTATGCGCTTTCGTTTCATATTGATTTTGCATGCATTTCATTTTTTTATACATAGTTTGTTTAGTCGCTGCTGAATCAGACGAAGGACTTTTAATGTATAACTTCGATCCACTCCATACTATACGTTTGTTTGTATTTTTTGCGATGTATTTCACTGTATGTTCACACATTATTGTTTTCATGCATTTTTCTTCAGTCGTTATTTTTTTGTTTCTTTCATCGTTAGTTCTCTCTCCTTTACTTGCTCTATGATGTAGTAGACTTCTGTAACTATTAGTACGCTATGATGTTAGAAGGTAGTAAAAATAAAAATATGACTTGTTCATAAATTCAATAGAAAGGTATTTCAGCAAAGCATATTAATGTAAAGTTGCAAAAAAGTTGTTGAATGCAGATAGTAAATAGTTAATTTCTATTCTTTATATATGTATATACATGTTAAAATTACTAAATAAAAATAAAAGTAAGTTTTATAAACTGTTTAATATTTAAACTGCTAACTAACGCTTACTAATTTTATTAGTATCTTAACTTATATTTGATTATAAAAATTATTATAAATCTATATATTAAATGTATAAAACTTGTTATAATATATACAGTTGCATATATTATAACAGTTTTATACATTTATTATGATTAAAAATAATACGGCTCGAGTTATACAATTTATCTGTATAGTTGGAGAATGAGTTTGGAGTTTATAATTTAATTTATTTTCCTTCCTTTGAATATCTATTAAAATATATTATTTGTCTATTTTAGTTACAAAGCCAGTGGTTCACAATACAGTAAAGAAGTCACAGTCTATGCAGCAAACCACAGAATCTCATCTAAGCGATGACAGGTATACAATTCATAGTTTGATATTTATTTGCGTCGTACATATTATATACATTTTTACGTATAAAAATACTTGAAGACACAGTACAAAAACGGTCTCTTTTTAATTTAAACGTGTTTTTATTATGTCATCTATGAATACCAATATTCTTATCAAACCTGTGTTTATGTTTACGTTTTCGTATGTGAATACGACATAGAAGCGTTCTAACCTCATCAATACAAGTTGCTACTTCAGTGTTACTATGAGATCAATATTGAGAAGTGTTTCTCTCACATGTTTCGTTATATATTATTATTTTATAAAATCAAGAACAGCGCGCTTTGCCTGTAACACAGAAAATTAAACGTTTAGGGAATATTAAAAATAAATTTTTCATGATACTTCAATAATAACAGTGTTTCACGCAGTAATGAATGTTATCAAGTCATTGTGTATTTGCAGGTATAAAAATGAGTGCAATCAAAATAATACAGTGGTCTGAACAGTTTAATTGAAAAAAGACTACTTATATATTTACATCGTGCTCATAGTGATTATTTTTAATTGTTTATTGCCTATGGTCATGATGATTGCGTAGTATACAGTTATAATGTATTATTTAACCTAATGACAATAATTCAAACATTACTCAACTACTAAACGCATTTTACAAATATATGCTTTTTTGCAAAATATAAATGCATTTTCAATTAATCAAGTAAAATAATAACTCACCTGCGATGGGTTTGTTGCGATTGAGATTGAATCAATAGTTATGGGTTACATAAACAATATCAGAGTTTATTATGACGTTATATTGCTTTGAAAAGAGTTGACAAAATTCCAGAAAACCTTTGCATGATAATTTAACATCTAACTCCTAGCAAAACAGCAAAATTCATTAATTGCGACAGAAGCTTTTGATTTAACCATTAAAAATTGTACATTTGAAATGATAATACGTAAAAATTGTTCTGATTACTGTTTACAGAAGAACGACCAGCGAAGAAACGTTTGTGGCGCATCGAAAGCCGCCCACGTTAAGCTCAGTGTGTGATGATAAAACATTAATAAGAGCAGAGGCCGCTGGTCGGCCGAGTAATTGGGAAGATCAGCGACGGAGCTCGTACGCCGGTAGAAGATCAAGACGCAACAGCGTTACAACCGCCGAAGACTCGCAACTTACTATTGAAAACTTCGGAGGGTCCCAAGTGAGAAATAATCTTGTTCACGAGACCTTATTAAAAAAAATTGAGACTATTAGAGTAAGACGAGGAATTGTTTACTTATTATTTTAGAGCTTCTTCATTTTTGTTTCATTTTTTGTTTTATTATTTTTATATACATATCAAACGGACAAAAATGCTTTGTAATAGACAGTCTTTAGCTAAGCTGCTGTACTCGTTAAAAAGCGTCGTAAATGACTCTGTATTGTCTTTCTATCACGCATTTTTCTTAAATATAAAAAAGGGTACAGGTACTAAAGTTTCGACATTTTGTGTATAAGCGCACAAGATTTTTATTTTCTAAATTGTTTCTCAAGAAAGTTTGTATTTAAAGTAGAGCAAGTTGTAGTCAATCACGTCATTCAAAGTTTAGTACTTTTCCCTTTGTGTAAAGTCTCTTTCAACAATGGGCACTTTTTCTATCGTCATTTACACCACATTGCTAGAATAAAAACCATACCATCTCCGCGAGTAAATTACGACGTCGTTTATCGAGCAACCGTAGCATCTAGTCGCCGGAACTCTGCAATATGAGATGTGGGTATTTTTTCTATCGTTCCAGGATAACCTGCACAACATCGGCCGTAATCCAGACAAGGTCGTGGGCAAGCACGTAGCTCGACATCCTCGATTAACGGTCGAACCAACATTACCTGCACGCTCAAGCATTCAAGATGCCTACGGCAGCGGCGTCCATCTCATCTTGGCGGACAACGGGCACGCGAGCGACGACGCACCCCCGCCGCCACCCTCACGACTTAGACGGCAAAAGTCTAATCCGAATCTCAGCCATCATGTGTCTCTCAAGAACATTCTACATTCCACGGAAAACGATAACACTGATGGCGAGGCGCCCAGCAAGGCTGGCAGCACCACAACGAAGATGGCGAGTTTTGCAAATCTGAGTAAAAGCTCGGAAAAGGGGATTAATCTCACCTATATGGACCAGGACAAAGACGAGCAGCAATCTAAGCAGAACTTGACGACGACGGCCGCTAATAGAAAACACGGCCAGAGTAATGGTAACGGTTTCGTCGAGAAGAAGACGACGTTTGCAACGCTGCCGAACATGACCACGTGGCAGCAGCAAAGCAATCAACAAAACCAGCAATTAGAACGAAATTCAACAGGTTGGCTGAATTTAATATCTTTCTTTTATTTAAAATTTGATAGTATAACAGTGAGTATTAAAAATATATCCATCTTTTTTCAGATGAAAGCAATGGCACTGCAGTTATGGCGTGTGAATTAAATAATATTCGATTGAAACTAGAAGCTAAAAAACGACAGATTGAAAATGACAAAAAGAAAATGGAATTTGTTATGTCGACAAGACGACAAAAAGTTGGAAAAGCCGCATTTTTGCAAGCTGTTACGAAGGTTAGTACTCGTATCAATAATTCCTATAATCGTTTCCTCTTTGTTAGCAACACAACAATGCTGTAAAAATTAAGTTTTCTGCATTCGTTCGTTTTATTCCTGTTGTACAATTAAATGTTTTACTTTTATTTCTGTAGTTAATTCATCCGCTTAATTTTCCTTTTTTCTGGCTGGTTAATACACGAAATATTCTTAATGCTTGATTGCATGTAGCACATTTTATTTACAATATGTTTTAATAATTTGACGTTTATTTAAACCTTCTTTAATTTGCATGCATCCTGAGTTTGATTTATATTATCGTTCAATTCTGTACATACAGGTATTTTCACATAAGATTAACTTTTCATTTGCTATACTTCATTGAACTTTATAATACTTGTATTTAAAAATAAATATATCTCATTTAATATATGAATTGATAATCCAATGACTAAGTCAATCGCGATATTCATTATTAAGCAAGCAAGCTCTCAAATTTAATATTATAAGATGCATCAATCTAGAAAAAACTAAGAATAGATGTGTAGCTTGTTAGTTATATTCTTTAATGTTTGTAATTTTTGCCGTAAATCGAATTTTAAGAAGACTCATTGCTAAAATTTATTTACCTTATAATCTCATTATCTCATTATTACAACAAAAATTATATAGAGTTTGTAATAAATATCAAAAAATTTGGCAATGAAGTTGTCTAAGCCATGATGAGTTATATTGTCCTTCTAACGGGTGGTGTGTATTGTCGGTGTTGGTGGTGGATTGTGAGTACTTAACATAGCACGCCTTGTGGTTGGGCTCGTTGCAGGGTAAAGTTAAGTCTCCCTCTTCATCGACGTCTGGCGGAGATAGTCCTGTGGAGATGGCCCCCCCTACCCCATTAAGCTCGGCACAGGCCGAGGAGCAGAGTATTGTCGACGATTGCTCCTCCTCCGTCGCCTCCTCTTCCACCCATCAGTTGCCCCAGGAGAAACTGCAACGACCTTTCTCCTTAAAGGTATGGATCATCATCGCAATAGCTCAACAACACGGAGAAGCATCTCATTTTTTTCAAATTTATACTCTAGTACACCGAGTTGTTGTTTTTGAAATGAAATGTTTTTTCATGTGCTTATACATATAAAGATGCTATATAGAACAGTTATATACATACGTTAGGTGGCATTAAGTTTCATTTTCGCCACTCCTCTTATGTTACACCTTACAGTGGCTGTAGGAAAGAAAACGCATTTGCAGAAAAAGTCTAAGTAATCGTCACATTTATTCATTGCTTTTCGTAGTTGTTTATAATTTCTCGATTATATTTCATGAGATTATTATAAATGTTAAACGTGTTAGAACTTTTTGTGAATTGTAATAAAATGCATCAAGATTTATATAGAACCTTTCTTCGAGAAATAGAAAAAATAATTTTCAATTGAAGCTACTGTAAGGCACGACAAATCGTTAAAAGTTACCCTGCTTCTGAATGGCTTGAATATGACCTTGTTGCAATTACAGATGTATCCAATGTAGGCAGCCGAGTATTATACATTTAAGCCTATAGATTTATGTGACAAAAGTTTTGATTGTTATAAAAAGTTATTCTAGTTTAAATATTTTAGGACACAATTTATATCCTTGTATAAAAATAAAATAACAATAACGTAAGTCTAAATATCTGAGTTTATAATTTTGGTTAGTCACAAGAATAACATAGTACAATATAACACTACTTATAATATTTACATATTCATTATAAACTCACCTTAATCGTGTTCGGTGGCATGTATCATTTCTAAATAATTTGCACTTGTAAATTAAAACTAATTTTTACCGGATCTATAGACGTTTATTTTGGTGGTGGTAATAATTATTTAAATAAAATCTTATTATAGATCTCTAAATTCCTCAATGCGTATATTCTTATTATTTGAGTGTAAAATACCTTCACTTCGATGCTTCTGGTCGAAACTGGTTCGTTTTAACGCAATATCGACGTCTATCGATTAGTAAAAAGTGATTAGCGCAACTTACAAACGGCCTGGCTCATCCGAGCCGATTATGATTTATGCACGTAGATATGCAGGAGAAAGAGCGGGTGAAGCTATGAAACGAGGGGAAACCTTGACGTATGAGATTTTGTCATATTGATCAAACAAGAGGACAAATAAGAAGTTTCGGGGGTGGGGCTATGTATTCTCTCCGTTTTTCGTGAATTCCTTTGCTGTATCATTGGGTTTCGATAGTTCGGTATATTAGCTTTTGTTATACTCAAAGGCAACAGGCTACTTAGTGTCTCGGTTTGTTTTTTGGCCTATGGGAAACGCGGTATCGTAATAATTTTTGATTTACAATATACATTTTTAAAGTGTTATGCCATTTACCTAAATAAAAAAAAATATAGAATAATGACTCACCATGGATTTTTGGAGAGTCTCCAAATGTTTCTTTTTACAAGGGATGGTAAACAGTTATGGGGTATACATATCATCTATATGATACTGTAATTATGTTTATGTACATTTTAATAACGTGAGTATGTCAAACAGGAAATCAGCGAAGACGCGCGGGACGTGGAGCACAAATGGTTGGACCAGGATGGCGCGCCTTTCGTGGAAACACGACGAACGCCAGACATCGAAAACATGGATTACGAACAATATCATCATTCGATAACACAGTGAGTATTCTGACCTCTGTTTGCACAATAAATCGATAGAACCAATGCACTTCATTCGTGCGTTATTCTATTCTTAGAATGAACAGTAGTTTAAGTGAAATTCAACAAGACATTCAACGTTTGGCCAGTCAGCAAAATCAAATCCAACAGCAACATCTGATGACGCAACATCAGCAGCAGATACAGCATCAGCAGCAGATGCAGCAACAATTTCAACAGCTTCAAAGCCTCACTCAACATCAACAGCATTTTCATGTAATTTTTTGAAAAATAGTAATACTTACATAGTTAATTTTTCAAAAAAGTAAACTGGTAAAATGCATGATTTCTTTTTAAGACGTACGGCGTGTCTCCTCAAAACCCGATGTCTGCACGGGTACACGAGCCACACCAACAATCGCAGTTTTATCTTCATGATCAACCACAAGTGCCAAGACGTACGTGGGGTCAACCACAGCCAATACAATTAGGAAATGAAACCGTTGGATACAATCAGTCGGTGGATACTCGTTATGTAGCTTCTTCGGGTAAAAAATGAATTTAATAAATTACTGTAGAAATTTGTGAGTCAAATAATTGGCTTACGGTCCTTTAAAATAAAAATGTCCTTCACAGTGTATCAGCAGCAGCAGCAGCAACATCAGCAACAGCAGCAGCAGGACTCTCGGTTCTATCAAGATACTCGATCATGGGGAATGCCGATTCCACAACAAAAGGGATTTATTTTACACGACTCACCGCAAGAGCCACGTTATCTCAATGGTGGAGAGCATAGTCTGTCTAGTAATCAGCATCACATGACTTCATTTCCAGTGGCGCAAACGCTTTTTAGTCAAACGCCACCATCTTCAGCTAGTCCACAACATCGTAGTGCTGTGAGTATTGAAATACATATTTATATGCGATTTGTTTTTATACCGTTGTACATACTGTAAGCTGTCAAGCTCACACTCTTATTTTCATATTGCAAAAGTATCGGTTATATTTTTTTTAAAATAAAACAATTGGTATCCTAATTTTAAATAAAAATAGAGAGATTCTGATTTGCTATTTTGAATCCCGGGGCATCTGTATTCAAGCCGTACGGAATATGATCTTCCACCCACTGCGGCTTCATACGAGACCTTAGGCAATACGCGTATCTAGAGGTATCTCGGTGTAGTCCTTGCGTATAATATGTAATACACAAGTAAAGAGAACACCTATCCGCGCTCCTCGACATACTCTCCGGCCATTGAAAAACATCTCAAATACTAGTCTGACCGCTGGGTGGGTGAGAAACCAGTTGGTGATGTAATGCACTTTTATAGATAGTAGCCGCCCAAACGGCCTAGCGCGCAAACTCTTCCCACACGGCTTTTCTAACCCATAGGTGCGCGCACACACCTGTGTACGATTGCCGCAGCTGTAGTCTCGCGACATAAGTACAGTGTTATACGCGAGTTCGCTGTGATCTCCATTCAAATAGAATGTATCTGTTTCATTCATCTGCAAACAAGAGTGAAACGAGTTTGAGTGTGCCTGTCGACGTCGCTGCTTATAGTTACAGCGATGATGCCGACGTTAACAAGATCGTGGGTTTGAATTTATAATTACAATACACCGCGACGTCAATTATAGAACTCTTCGCGAGTGTTTTTTTTTATTTATTTTTTTTTAGATTTGCAGAGCCTGATACACGTTTGGCTTGCGCGTGCGCCCTCCATTTACCAGAGGAAAAAGTAAACTGGAAAAAAAATCGTTGATTGATGAATGCATATCGTAGGTCGTAAATTACAGGCTCTTTTAGATGAGATATCTGGTTATATTCATAAGTGATTTGCAAGGAACTTAATTTGAATGGCTTTAAGTTATTTATGTGATGAGTTTTCAGTTTTACTTGTTTCATTGACTATCGAATTTTTATACGTGAACAATATATCAATGGCAATGCAAATCTAATTTTTAATTCGCTTCAAACATTGGAAAATAGCAAATCGAATTCGAATATAAATATAAAATGCTATACAGCTTTTTTTTAGTCATCTTGGTAACTTCGGTATTGTGACGTCATGATGCCAACTACTATTTTGTAATCATTATGACATCAGAGTTTGAAAGACTCCGTAAAACAGTAGCGTTTGCAGTCTTGTAAAAAGAGAATTGAAAAATTTCGAATGTAGAAATAAATTGGCAGCATGTATTTATTTTGTATGAATTGCAGGTTCATCGAATAAGTCAATTGATGGGTGACAGTCCAGATTCAAAACGGCAAAACATGCATCAAATGCCAATGTCATGTGAAAATCCTTTAGAAAAAAGATTGAGCTCTATGCCACCGGAGGAAATAGAGCCACAAAATATGTCGTATTTAGGTATTTAGACTGACTATTTTCCTCTCTATAGATTTTTTAAATTCTCAATATTTAAGGAATATTTTAATCTTAAATTTTACAGTTAACGAAGATGACTATTCTCAAAGGATTCGAAACTTAAATATCACATCTGGTAGTCGAACGTATAGGATACCATCGCCAACGAGGCCATCGATATCGCGAAATTCGTTTCAACCTCACACGTCATTACGAGAAACGACTCCATCGCCGTCTGGCAACACCGCGGAAGTTGTGCCATTGGATGCGAGCGATGCAGGTGAAAAGGGCTTTTATATTTCGTTTGATGATGCTCCTAAGAAGCCTAAGCCTTCCCTTAGGACAAAAAGGGCATCTCCTAAAAAGGTAAACCAAAATTAAATTAAAAAGTAGATTGATTATGATCGACTTATATTAATATAATGGGTCTATTTTATCTATAGGAGAGAAGCGTTTCGGCATATTTAGATCAGGATGACTACTTGTCGCGCTACGAACAACCGTCTGTCAGTGTTACACTTGAAAGACAACGTCAACTTGGGCAAAGAAATCTGGGGAGAGAAAAACAAAGACAAGCTGAGGAACAGGAACCACAGCGACAGGACCATAGGATCAGGGAGCCGCCACGGGAAATGGCTAGAGATCCACAAAGGGAGAGACACAAGAGCGAAGAGGTCATAATCATAGGAAACCAGCTAGATAATCCGGATCCTGTAAGTGAAAATTAACTTCCTAAACTGTTCTTTAAGTATAAGAAGTACGTTAAGCTAAATTTTATTGAAATTTGTATCTCGCTTACAGAACTCTATTGACGAAATGGAGCGGAAGAAAGAAAAAATAATGCTTTTGTCGCTGCAACGTAGACAGCAACAAGAGGAATTAAAGGAACGGAAAGAAGCGGAAGCACAAGCTCGTCGGGAAGAAGAGAAAATGAAAGAAGAGGAGAGGGCAAGAAAAAAGGAAGAAGAGAAGCAACGAAGAGCAGCTATTCTTGAGCAGTATAAATTAAAAAAAGCCATAGAAGAAGCTGAACGAGAAGTAGGAATTTTTGCATCAAATTAATCTTATATGTTTATCGGGATATAACAAGGATTTTAAAAATACTAAACACTAATACTTTCATCTTCTGCGTACAGGGTAAAAATATTAACAAAGACTTGATGAATGCTTTAAAGCCGGCTAAGCTTCGAAGTAAAGCCACTCCTAGTCGACCACGTCCGAAAACGATTCACGTTGATGCTGGTGCGGAATTGGATTCCGGCGTCCTTACGCCAAGTAGAGGGAAAAAGGGATCATCCTCTAATCTCAGTACAGGTAACTTACACAAAGACACGTTTAAGATCCTCATGTTAATTATTATTTCTCGGAAATTAAAATTTATGACAGAATATTTTTGATGAAATGTTGAAGCCATTGGTCAACAAATTCCGAGAAATAGTTTGAAACCTACTATTAAGAACTTTTGCCCCCTCAATTATCAGTGTGATTAAATTTATCATAGTCAATGTTGTTGATGCTCGACTGTTTGCATGGCACAATTTTTATATTCAGAGCAATTTTACTTTTTGTTGGATGATGCCATTAATGCGTTCCCAGTGAGCTTTATCAATGGTTTTTTAAGAATTTTTATTTATTCCTTTTTGACACAAACAAGACAAGCTCAAAAAATTCTGTCCTACTCTTGAGAAATCTTATAATCATTGAAGTTTGTACATACAAAAATTGATAGCCTTTTATACCTCATTTTGAGCTCAAATCAAGTTATCGACAAGGGTCCATCAGGCATCATAAAAACATTTTTTTTAATTTTCTAAATTTAGAAGTGTTTAAAATATAGAGAAGTGAAGTTTTTGTAGATAGATTCTATATGAGAGTAGTATTTAGGATTTTTACGTTTATTTATCCAAATTTATTAGTTTAAAAGTTTTTTGAGTAAATTTTAAAATGGTTTCTGACTGCACCATGTCGATATATCCGCATAATGTACGGATGAAAAGTATAGAGGATAGAAATTTTGAGCTGATTTACATTTTTGGCACTTGGAACATTACGTAGCGTCGCTGACATCACCTACAATGAGGCGAGACTACTACCGAGGTTCGCAAGACAGTTTAACTGCGGCGCATCACGAAGAACGACGATCCAGCTCCCTTTATCGAGGTGGCAGCCTCAGGGGTATGCACACGTTCACACGTACACAAACACTAACATTTAGTCACAGTTTGCATTCATTAGTCATTCATTTTTAACATGACATTCTTCAACTCTTTTATAATTTTCATCATTTTTAAAATAATTTTAACCCTTTTTTATACAAAGTTTTAATAATTCAATTATCTTTATTAAATTGCATATTTTTACGTTAATACGATACATTTTACAAGTCAAACATTAGTACAAACAAATGTCTAACAAGATAAATAAGAAAGTATCCTATACCCTACGTTGAATTGAACTTTCACTTTCTGTTCTGAGTTCACTGCATGACCATCATCTGCATTACTGTAACATTAGAAGTATCAGTCATTGATCATATATATGCATCGTTCGCGAACGCGCGCTAACCGCCTCTAACCATAGTCATAAGGCTTTACTAACACTCTATAATAGTTTGTTACCCTATTTTAGTATCTTCCGTAGATTCGCCCGACGATGGTAGAAGCTCATCGCCATCTAGAAGCGGCGTACAATTCGGACGGCGCGGCTCTTACAAAACCTCACGAGGTGAGTCTATTCTTATTTTTTATTGTCGCTTAATCGCACTCTGTACAAGTATAGTCGATTTACTATATCATTACATATTTAGTTTTCTATATATATGCGTAGAATTTATTTTTTTGCAGGATCGTATATGAATGGTATGAGCATTTATGATATGTATAAAGCTCGTATTCCATAAACATATCTCTGTTATACATTTGTCTTTCCGTTTACTTGTTATATTGTTTCGATTTTGAATGATTGTCATTACAAACAAGGTAGAGTTGTGTATTTTTATAGCTTTATATGAGTTGGAACGCAACGTTATATTCCGCACCGAAACATGCACTGGCTATAAATGTATTATATATATATCTTGAGCTTCAATGCTCGGCTCGTAGTTAATGAAAGTGAGAATTGATGTATATAATATGTGCAAATTGAGAAGCATCCCCAATTACTCCCGTAAAAATGAACCATTAAATGTTCGTACAATACACGTACGAGAGTGTAACACAACGGAAACGTTGCATATTATTGCAGATGCGCAGGAACCTCAGCAACAGGTTAGAGGCAGGCCTAAATACCCGAGTTACCAAAACTTTAAGGGAAGAAAGTCTAGTTCATTGATGAATCTGTGCGGTAAGGAGCACCCAGTGACTTGGAAACATACATTTAAACCCCTGAATATATTATTCCTTGTTTGTGTCTCATGCAACAGTTTACAAGTTTCTATGGTTCTCTACACATTATCATATATTTCTAGGCCTTTTAGAAAACAATAATGTACACATGTAGTCTCGCATGGTGGCAGGTTGCAGATATACATATTAGATACAAGGTGGCAGCGTTAAAGTGAAACACAACACTAACCAAGACACTTGCATTTACGTTCAACAGTACATCGAAACCTTAGTTATATCAAAGTTTTACCAATAATACATTCAATACTTTATAGTTTTGCCTATATCATATCTAGGAAAAATAGTCACATTTTTTGTAGAATCTTAATTCACTAATTATAAGCATTTTTATTGTTTTGGTACATATTTGTGAAACTTTGACTGAGAAATGTAATTTAAGAAAAATATACTTAAATCATTATTTTAGATTAATATCGAAGCTTGTTCGGCTTATCGTTGTACAGCACTGGTTATGGGTCCTGATGTTCTCAATGTCTTTCAGATTGTCTCAGTGGTTCCAGCCTTTCATACATTACATTGTTAATTTGCTATGACCCACTTTGATATCTTGACTTGTTCTATTATTATTGCTGTCGGAAATGTCTTTTGATTGATTTTCAGATTCATTGTTAAAGGTATAGCAAGCTTTCTACTCTAAAATTCAGTCATATTTCATATTAATTTAAGAAGAATATCATTAATTATTAATATTAGATTAAATTATTAAGTGATAGATACATTTTAAATTTACATTCTTTATATAAGGAATCATCATGTATGTTATAAGAAATATATATACAAATCTAGACACAGCTTAGAAGATGTATGTACATACATAGCGGAACTAGAAACAGATTGCAATAAAATGACTAACTCGTTTTTTTTCATGCAGAAAAATAAAAATTAAACAAATAATAATAATATATGCAATTTTAATGTAGCAAAATTGGGAATAATAACTATAGTGGTAATGGTTTTTGTTATTAACTGTGCTCATGTTAGTCCTATTATGCACAATAAGGTGATAGGCATCTCATGGGGTTGTTTTTTTTTTGTTTTATGTCATAATTTTTATTTATATATAAATGTCAACTTTTCTCATGTGATTTCCAATTTCTACACAGATACAGACAGTGGATTAGGAAGAGCTACACCGCCAAGACGAGCACCAAGTCCTGGTATGGGAAGCATGAGGCATCTCCCTTCACCCTCAGGACCCGGATCCTTACCTCCAGGTTTAATGACAAAGCGTAGAGTCTTCGATGATGGTAGCAGTGATATCAGTAGTACACCCAGCTCGATGATGGATTATAATGGTAATGCTATTGATTTAATATATACAGACAGAATTTTGATATTTCTGGTTTTCGGAATATCATCTTGAAAATCAATCAAATATTGCAGGTCCAAGATTATATAAACAGCCAGCAACAAAGTCAAACCGCGGTATTATGTTAAACGCTGTGGAATACTGTGTATTCCCAGGTACAGTTAATATGGAAGCAAAGCGCAGAGTATTAGACGAGATTTCTAAATCGGAAAGCAAGCATTTCCTTATACTTTTCCGAGACGCTGGCTGTCAATTTCGAGCTCTCTATTCATACTGCCCAGACAGAGATGAAGTTACTAAATTATATGGGACTGGGCCGAAATGGGTCAAAGATACAATGTTCGACAAGTTTTTCAAGTAAGTTGGCATCGGTCACAAATATACAAATAAATCGGCCTTTATAATGTTTTTTTTTTGTTTTTGCAATTGCAGATATAATTCTGGTGGGAAATGTTTTTCCCAAGTTCATACGAAACATCTGACTGTCACCATAGACGCCTTTACGATACACAATAGCCTGTGGCAAGGTAAAAAGGTGAATTTACCAAACAAAAAGGATATGGCTCTTGTCATATAGTTTTACACAAGAAACAAGTTTAACATTATGCTACTGTGCCCTCTGTTGTTCATAGTTACTATTTTAATACAGGCCCATATTAAATTATAATGAAGCGTTGCGTTCTTAGTCAGTTTTATATCGGAAAATATATAGGCGAAGAGAACAAAAGAAGTAAAACTTGTCACCAATCGGTGCTGACACGCGAGCATGTGCGAATGATCATTTGAATGTGTATACATTTTCGCGCGTTGATTTTATAAGAATGCGTTGTTTATGGCTTTTTTATTTTTCTCACTTGGCGTCAGCACCGATGCTCTACTGCTGTAAGATTATCGGTATTTACAATAGGAATTGTTTTTTGTCAACAAGTTAACGTACCGGCGACTAACTCATAATTGCGATATTCCTTCTTGTTATTTCGCATAAGACTATAAATAGTTAGTTAGTTTATTCTATCTGTACAGTTTATACATAAACTTTTTACATTTTTCCTTTTGTTTTTGTCGCTCCCCCTTTTAACGATTAAATTAAATTTAATTTACTTATATTGCAGTACAATATAGTATTTATTCCTGTTAGCCTGCTCTGAATACAAATATTTTTATTCCAAAAAGTTTTACATTTGGTCTACATAGGTTGCCTTTACATACCTTAAATATTCCTTTATCTTCAGTTATTCATTTTGCAAAGAGCTGTAGATAGCTTTTATTGATACTTTTTAAATAATCGTCTACTATTGTGTTACATCTTTTTCATTATTTTGAATTGTTTTACGTTTATTGAACTTGTATATTTAAGACTAGAGTTTTTTTTTATTATTTTTTCTTTTCTCTTTCTTAAAAAAGATATGGCCGGAATTTACGATTTTGAGCCAATAACATGAAGAAAATTGAGCGCGCGAAGCGGGCCCTGGATTTTGCTAGTGCATTTAAATTACGTACTTAAAAAATTTAATTTAACAAAATTTACTTACCATGACATTTTACTTTGACTTTTTATGAAAATTGCAGATTCCTATACAACATTTTATTGAACTCTACCTTCAAAAGATTTAATTTTGTGTGATGAGTAATCTATTTTGATGTTAACGCATCTTAATTATATTCCTTATTGTTAAAAATGATTATTTTGATGTGTTTACAATATTGTGTTTTTGCATGATCGCATTGAATACCGCTTCTTCCATTACAATTTAAATATACAACGCGGCTAGCGACTGACTGTATGTAACCTTTCATGTAATCTAATAATTTCAAATTTTAATGTTCGAGTCATAATCAGGACATCAATATTAACATCCGCTTTGTAGACAAGTTTTTGAGTTGTTTTATAATAATAGATAAATTCTACGAGTTTAATCAATTTTTATAAATAATTGCATAATCAAGTTATCACTTATTTTTAAAAATGAAATGCAAAAATTTATTATAATAGTATTACAAAATCAAGTAAAAATATTATCTTTTAAAATAAGTCAGCAATGACCTGGTCATAGTTGTATTAGACTCATCTTAAGTAACTAATAATAACTAATAACAAAATTTAGAAGAGCTTTTGCATAGAATTTTTCATTTATAACGAATGGATATTATTTCTTGTTACATAACATATGACTCATCACAATCTTCAATTTTGAAAGAAGTAACAGAGTTGTCGAAAATCACACTTCTAAGTCAGTAGCATTTTTAAAGAATTTACTAATTATCTTTTCAACATTGAAAAAAAGTTCTTTCTTCAAATTACGGTTTTGCAAAACAATGTGATAGGAACATACTGTGATTTTCATCTCTTGGATGTAAATTATTAAAATAATGGAAGTCCTCGATGAAATCATGAAAATTATAAGTTTAAGAGAATTTTGCGAATTGAAGTTAAAAAAATAAATAAATAAAATACTTTCATAATCGAGTCTTGCAGTGAAGTCTAGAAAAGAAATGATCATAACTAGGTTTGAATTTCGCTGTAACTTTGGAAAAACGATTAAAACTATTTTAACCCAGGAATTTATGGTATAGATGTTATGCGTGGATGCGAGTGTTACAATGCCTCTTGCGCGACTTAATTCTCTGGCATACGCTTTGTCTCATCTGTCAGCTTTGCTGACCCTTACATTCCTACAGAGTTGCATTACGCTATTTAATGTGCACTATCGAGAAAAAATTTACTTAACATTCAAATGTATCAGAATGGTATGGAATAATTAGTCGTGAAAGTCATTTCAATCATGTCTATTAGATTATTGGCATGAAATTTATGAGCGGTGACAATTTTTACAGATTGGTATGTGATTTTAAGTTAATCCTTTTTACTTGATCATTCCATGCTATATGATAATTGTTAAAAAATAATTTTTATAGTTTAAATGCTTATTAAAATCGAAAGTTAAAAGTATCATAAAAGTTAAATTACGTATTACATTGTTAAGGCAAAATCAAGGACATTAGCAAAATCAGTTTGTGCCATAACACAATTAATCAATAGTCGCTCAACAACAAAGGCTGATTTCCAACCAGGATAAAAGTGTATTGTAAAAATATTTTGACAGTAAATATTTCATTAACTATATAAAATCTATATTTAAGGAAATCTTTTGATTTTAATGAAATATGAATGTTTTTTATTATGAATGTTTATGCGCATAATACTTTTTGCTTGAAGTTTATCAATGTACGTATAACAAAAAACTCTGCTATGAAGGATCATGTTAAAAAAAATTCTTCATAATCTGTAAAAAAAAATTCTCAATTACATACAGTAATGTTATTAACATATCGACATGTTCGTATTTTCAACGATTTGGCACACTTAAAATGTTTAAGTGCATTCATATAAATTGAAGTTAAAATAATTAAAAATTGCGACAAGAAACGTGTGCGAGAATGTGCAATTCGATCTATTTTCATGAAATGTAAAAGCGCCAAACTGAAGAGCAACGTTACTTAAAGTTAAATTTAATGAAAATAAAAGTAAATAAAAAAGTCCGAAATGACAATATCGATTAACGAAATAGGTAAGAGTCGTAGAGCCTGATGACAGAGAATTAACGTCGATAAAATGAAAATCTAACAGTCACTAATTTTAAGCGACGGTAACGGATTATAATATCGTTTAGTGACGATATAATAATAATGTTGAAACAGCACTCAAACAAAGAAGTAACTTCCAAGTACTGGACAGCAGTTACTGCTTACGCTTGATATTTATATTTTTTGAGCGAAGGGAAAATAAATTAAAAAAAAGTTATTCTGGCTTTGTGATGCTGTTCAGAAAATGATACATGTTTACGTATTGAATAAAAGCCTTTGAGAAAACGCGCAAATGAGAAAATAAAAATTATATGAAAGAAAAGTACGAGACGTTTGCGCATTTAAAAGTAAATTGCCCTTACTAATTATAAATACACTTATGTACGCGATCCTTATAATTTCAGTCGTAACATGAAACCGTTAGTCGTGAAATAATTTTACATCCATGTCTGTAAATATTTATGTTTTTATATGTATACATACGAATCGAAAAAATTGCTACATACATGATATATATATATATATATATATATATATATATATATATATATATATATATATATATATATATATATATATATATATATATATGCTTATGAAGTACGAAAAGTAAGATTCGCATAATATTTTACTGTTAGCATCTTTCAGCGAATGTCATTAATAAAAGTGAAATAATCCATATGCGACAGACTTTTGTATCTGAACCTATTGCAGATACTTTATTGGAATGTCCTTTAACGCATCGACATCGGGGACATAATTCATTTAGCTTTTAAGTGTATATATGTATAACTCGAGTAAAGATAAATCATTCTTTAAGGAAAAAAGTAGATAAAATCATTTTTTTTAAATCCTTTACAGTTTTTTCTTGTTATTGCTAATATTGTTATTTTATTTTGTTATTTTAGGCGGAATTGGTTGATCTTGACGGTGAAGCAATTGTATTTAAATATATGTATAGACTCTTATTTCCTATACAGTTAGTTTATTGAAACCAACAAATTCTATCTTAAATAACATCTGCCTACAAACGATATAGTATATTACGATACTAGTGCAGTTAAGTAAGTTTACCCTCGTGAGGACATTGCCGCCTGAGCGAAGCGATAAAAAATCCCTTTACCGCACTAGTAACGTAATATACTAATCAAAATAAAAAGAAAATGAAATTGAAAAGAAAGAAGCACTCTTTTTTGATTAATTTAAAACAGAAGAAAATATTTTTATTTTGCATATAGTTTATTTTGTATTATCTTACACTAGAATGCTATTAGATCACTGTTTTTTATATTTATTAAAATTTTCCTAGTAAGTATTTTTAAAGTATTTATAAGCCGGCATACGACTAATTGAGGTAAGTTATCAATACATATAAATATGTCATTCTCACCAGTTACACAACTTGCATTTTAATAACTTGCAATTTTTAACTTTTTTGTTTACCGAAAACCGATGTTTAATTATTTGCCCATCTATCATTATAGAATGAAGCATAAAATTATGAATTAATTGGTTTCTTTTTCATTGTTTAAGTAGTCACAGAAGCTCACATTCCGTTCAATACATTAGAAGCATAGTAAATTAGTTGAGCGCATCGCATCAGTTACAGACTGCAAAAAAAGTGTTAATAAATTGCAAGGTCAACCAATGTAGTTCTTCAGAAAAAAATTCTGACGATCTAAGTCACTTCTAAAAATATCCTTATTCATGAGATTTTTTCTGCACACCCGATAGATAATAACGATTTTATAAAATTCGGCCAAACTCGTAAAGAAGGCAGATACTCGCATAGATTATATACACCACAGTTCACTTGTAAACACATTCGACAGCTCCCGGCTCATCCTCAGTCTCATTGGCACGTCGCTACTGTGCGGATCGATGCCGCTGCCACTAGGTACACTTTTCACGGCCAAGGCCTGAAAATGAATAAACGCGCTAAAAATACAAAAATTGGCAGTTTCTTATCTATATAGTCCGAGTCGATCCAATGTTATAGTTATCAGTGTAACAGTTGAACAACGTGACCCGGGGATCAAAAGATATAGCGCGAGATCTGCTGGTATTTTTACTGTCGATTCGCAAAAGTGTATTCGATGTGACGTTGGCTATTCCACTTTAAAGCTGCTTACGTATTTATTGATTAAATGTATTTTTGTGATTATGAAATTTAAAATCACCTGAAACTTGTATCCTCGATATTTCTGTAATATTTAGGATAATGTATTCCTTGAAGAAAGTATTATTATTCAGCTTATTCGTTGCAATCTTTGTCTCGACTCATTGCACAGAAGATGTCGAGACTACTAGTGTCGAAGAGGTTGACGACGAATCGCAAAACACCACCGACTATCGACTCCCCGACGGCATCATCCCCAAGGAGTACTACATTCGAATCACCCCCTTCGTAATACCAGAAAATTTTACCTTCAATGGCGTTGTCAGAATCAACGTCACGACCAGCAAACCTATTTCCGAAATCGTACTCCACGTGGATAACATAACGATCCACGATGTGACAGTTTCAGGTATTATTGACAAAGAAAAAAACACTCTGTCGCAGCTCGACGTAGCAAATATCACAAGGAAGGAAAAGTATCACTTTTTAAATATCGAAATGCAGTCGGCCATAAACGCTGCTACGAATGTCAGCATTCACATATCCTACACTGGAATATTGAAGAGCAATGATATGTACGGGTTCTTTCAGAATTGGGCCAAAGTCGATAATAACTACAAGTATCTACATTGCAAACTCTTTAATAATGTATATAATAAAGAGATTTATACTGATGTGCGAATACATTTTCGCAGGTGGGTGTTGGGGACGCAATTCGAGCCCACAGGAGCTCGAAAGGCCTTTCCCTGCTTCGACGAACCTGGACTAAAAGCCACGTTTCAGCTGGTGCTAGTGGTACCGGATCAGTACACCGCTCTCAGTAACATGCCCGTGAAAACTGTAACCAATACCGACGCGAACGAGTAAGCGCAAGGGAAATTCTTCAAAGAGTCAGTCTTAAAGCTCGAACACCTCTAAGCATTGCGTTCTTTCAGAACAATCTTCGAGTTTGAAACGTCGCCATTGATGCCGACCTATACGGTAGCCTTCGCAGTGGTGGAATACGCGAGTCTTGGTATACCGATTCTCCCGAAGCAGCCTCGTCTCTACCGGGTGTGGTCGAATCCGGAACTGGCCTACCAGTTGCCCTACGCCCTCCAGGTCATCCCAAAGATGCTGGACTTCTTCCACAACAAAACATCTCTGCAGTATCCGATCTCCAAAATCGAGATGATCGCCTTCCCGGATTTTCCACCAGCTGCGATGGAAAACTGGGGTCTGCTCTTCTATTCGGAGATGTTCATGCTGTACGATAAGAAGGTGACTCCGTTGAGGATCAAGAGGTACATCAGGAACCTCGTCACTCACGAGCTCAGCCATCAGTGGTTCGGGAATCTCGTCACACCCAAGTGGTGGGATTATCTGTGGCTCAGTGAATCTTTCGCTGCTTACTTCGAGTATCATGCCCACGAAGACGTGAGTTGCGAATTCTGCTAGATCAAAGAATTCACCAATATATATGTAATGTATATGCGCACGTGATATATACATATACTTTGTCAGGAGCTAGCCGCCTGGAACCTGGAATCGCAATTTGTCGTGAACGAGATGCACGAAGCCTTTGCCTATGATGCTTACCCCAGCATTCACCCGATGTCGCACGAGGTCCACAGTCCGGACGAAATCATGAGCATCTTCGATTCGATATCGTATAATAAAGGTGCAAGCGTAGTTAGGATGATCGAAAAATTGCTCGGGACAGAGATATTCTTCCAAGCTTTGCAGCGTTACTTGCAAGTCAAGTTCGTATATATAAGTCATATCACACTGCGCAGTAGCTAGACTCTCAAACTTTTGTCAAAATTCTTAACGATCTTTCTCACATTATAGCAAATACTCGGTTACAACACCGGAGTTACTGTACTCGGCCTTCGATGATGCAATAAACAAAAGCGATCACAAATTGAACGTTACCGTAACCGATTTAATGAACAGTTGGACTACTCAATCGGGTTACCCTGTGGTTTACGCTTCCTTCGACGGGGATACGATGACTTTGAGGCAGAACCGATTTTTCCTGCAGCCAAATAAAAATTTGACTTCCAACACGACTTGGATTGTCCCTATTACTTGGGCCAGCAACAGCAAACCGAATTTTAATGACACGAGAAATGTCACCTGGTTGATGGATGAATCTACGTCGATCACGATACCGAACGCAACTAACGATTGGGTCGTTATCAACGTTCAACAAGCGGGTGTGTATTTACGTTTACCTAAATAACTATGTCGCGGTTGCGATTTTTTTTATCGACAATCGCTTTACAGGGTATTACAGAGTCAACTACGACGATAAAATGTGGGAGCGTATAATTGGATTACTCAAATCGGATGAATATGAAACGCTTCATGAACTTAATCGTGCAGCATTGATAAACGACCTTTTCAATTTAGGAAGAACTAATTGTGCTGATTACAAAATCGTATTGTCCGCTTCCCAATATCTTAGCAAGGAAACAAATTATATCCCTTGGAGGACCGCTTTCTCGTCTTTGATTTATTTGAAGAAACGTTTCGTAGGCGATCCTAAAATTTACGACCATTTTAAGGTACTCACTACTCAAAGTGTATTTTTCAATTTCCTATACAAATCGGACTTACACTATAATAAATGTGTGTTTTCAGCTCTACGTTATGTCATTGTTAGAACCGCATTACCAGAGGCTCGGTTTCAATGAAAACAACGAAGAGAAAGATTTTGATGTTTTATTTAGGGAGGTACTTTTGAAGTGGCTCTGTGATTTGGATCACCAAGGATGTGTTAGTCATTCTTTGGAACTTTTTCAAAAATTACGACAAAACGAAAGGTAAGATTTGGTTCAGTGCGCCGTGTCTTAACAATATTACGTAGGATTTTACTTAATATTTCTGTTCATTTAATATAGCTTCGTGCTATCGCCGAATCTACAATCTGCTGTTTACTGCACCGCTATGAAACATGGATCATCTGATGTTTGGGATTACCTATGGAATAAATTACAAAAAACTAACTTTGCCATTGAAAGATTGACTATTCTGTCTTCCTTGGCTTGCTCGAGGAATACAACGCAATTGAACAGGTATAACGTTTCTGATCAAATTTGCGAATTGTGCGCATAATTTTAATAACATTTTTCGGTAGGATATTGAGAGCTATTATAACACCTGAAGATAGAATTAGAATACAAGATATAAAAGATATTATCACGACGATGGCCGATGCCAGTCTGATTGGTGCAAATGGAATACTCAATTTCTTGGATACTAATTACAGCGAAATTTTGAAAGCGTAAATTTTTTAAATGTATCAGCACTTTATAAAACATACTTTTAATACGCTCATTGATCATGATTTTTTTGATAATTTTTTAGTTTCGGTGACACTAGCGTCATCGAGCATATGCTAATTAACACTGCTGATAGCATGTCAACAGAAAAACTTGTAGAAAAGGTAATTTAAATAGTATTGGCGATTGATATTCAAAAAGAATTATTAATAATACAATTCAATTACGATTTTTGCAGTATGCCGCGTTTATAGAAAAGAACAGGAAAAAAGTAGAAAACATTGCCGAGTCATTGGATGGTGCTCTAAAAGGCGTTCGATATGATTTAGATTGGAACCGTAGAAATATTCCATACATACTAGACTGGTTGAAGGAAAATTATCCAATTTCCGGCGATAACTAAGAAGATTAATTTGATGATATTATTTTTTTTGTACATTAACATTTTGATTTAATAAAAGAATCCAAGAAGAAAACGTCCTAATTTAGTTTTATATTGCTTATATTTATTATATTGTTCCAGTATTTGTATGTAGGACACATTTATTTTCTTTATACAATAATAATTATTAAGCTAGAACACGTGCAATTATTATTTAAATTATTACTAAAGTATAAAACATAATGTCTCTTCACTATTTACTATAAAGTTTCTCTCTTCATTCCAGCATAAATTATGTTATCAAGAATAAATAATATTAAATACTGATGTACAATGTCTGGCTTACATTCGATTGTCATAATATTATATGGCAGTGGTTTCGCTAATTACACGAAAGTACATACATAAAATTCTACAGTTTAAAATCTAAACAGCTGTAATGAGATGTGATGAATGTATTTGATTGACTTGCATATTTATTGCAGCGATTGAACTAATTGTAAGTATCATTGTGATTTAAGCTCGACTAATAAAACATTATCAATTAGCATCTTTTGGCTTCGATAAGTCTTTTAAATTCTATTAAAGGTCTTTCTGTCAAGCAAGTTCCAAAACTAAGAAAAACCTTTGTTCCAAGGCATGTTTACATTGTTTAAGTACACTTTATACTTAACAGTAATAAAAAATTGCTTACACCATTTCGCGAAGCATTTAAAAAAGTTCTTCTTGGTTTTCACGTAATCTTTAGTTGCAGATAGTAAAATTGGAAACTACATTCTTCGAGCGCAGTCTTGACTCGCAGTCTTTGGATCTGGTCGACGAAGCAGTTCATCGTTAGGACTTGGCGTCTCTCGTAACGCTTCAATGTAAAATCTCATTTATTGCACAGGACAAGAATTCAAGTGTATGTTGTGAAGCTCCGCCATGTCGGTCCAGTCTCGTCGTTCTCCACCGATCATGACGTTGCGGATGCAGCCATTAAAATGATCTCGTGTGATCAAAGTACCCTTGGGTGCAGAAGCTGAAATAAAATATAAAATTAATATTTCATTTCAATGACGATTCTGATAATAATATTAAAATACCAATGATTTGCTTCAATACCTGGTATTCCACCGATGTATAGAGAATTGGTGATTGCAGATCCCATGAAATGGCTTTCATTGTTGGCCGGAAGCCCGTACTTCTGATCGAGTTCGTCAACTTTGAGAGCAAGCTCTTTGTCATTGTAAATAGCTTGAATCCTGTGCCACATGTTATCACATATGGTGTAAGGGTTGTTAAACTCCTGTTCAACGTAAAGCGCATGGTTGTCGTCCATGTTACTCGAAAATACCACTTTGCCATTGTGCAGTTCCAGCGAAAGTGAAGGCGATCCTTCGGCCGCCGTTATCGATAAGAGTACTCCTGTCAGTTCTGATGTCCGGAATTCCAGTTGTAATTCCAAGATGGCACTTAGCTCGAAGTTCTTTTCTGCAATAATTTATTAATTGTACACGAGCAATTGACTTTTTCATTCAAAATCTAATAGGAATAAAAGAGTGACTTACTATACACTGCGTAAGCTTCGTCCTGGAAATACGCCCCGCTCTCGACATTGGGGAAACACTGACCAACGTTGTATGGTCTACTCGTAGAACCAACCATGTCATATACATTGCCATTGACTTTGAGGCCTCTAATGCAGCCTTTCAGAGTTTCGAGTTTGGCAACGACGTTGTCTGGCAGAGGCGTGCCGCTTTCGGGTATACCACCAATATACATCACGTTTGTCAGACCGATCTTCTTTGGCACTTTTAACTTACCTGGTGCCTGAGAGTCGACCACCATCGTGAGTTTTCGGATACTGTGTCCAATTGTCACATGGTGCCAATTGCCGTCGTTAAATGGCGTCTTAAATAGTATTTCTTTTCGCTGCTTACTCTTGATTATCAGCGCAAGCTGACCGTCTCTGATCACGACCATGAGGTAGTTCTTTTGGCGCATGCCCTGTTAAAAAAAACAACAAAATTTGACTTAAATTTACCCGTTTAAAAGGAAAATATCTCCGCTTTTAATTGAATTATGCATATCTGTACATACCGGAGTAATAAAGAGTAAACCGTTAGGATAGTACGTTCGGAAGTCGAACTCTATCACTTTCTTCTGAAGCCAGAAATTTTCAAAATTGAGGTAAAGTTGCGTGTGGCTTTGCGGCTTGTCGCCAAACTTTAACGCGCCGGGTTCGAGCGAGTAGTACGGGATCTTCTGACATCCCTCTGGCTGAGTCGATAATCCTCTCGACAGCGACGCCGACAACGAGTAGACAGGAGGATCCTTACCCATACTGGGACCTTGACGACCAATGTAAGCGTGCTCGAACGATACAGAATCGTCAAATTTCAGGATTTTACTGCAGTAGAAAAATAGATTTGATTATTAAGACGAAATTGTCACTGGTGAAATGTTTATTAAAAAAACGTACTTGTCATCGACAATGACGTTTTTGATAGCTCCGCTGAGAGGAGTATTCGTGGCCACCATTTTAGTATTATTGATCAAAGCTGGCAGTCCACCCAAGTATAGGCCACCAAATTCAGGAGCTTTGATCGCTACACCCGTAACAAGTTTGTCGTTGGTCTGGTACGCGTCGTCTATCCTAAGTTCGATCTCTTTTCTCTTTTTCATTACCATAACTGTGTGATACTTGCCGTCGTTGAAAGTACCATTGGTTTGCAGCAAAAGCTCGCCCTTACCGTTATTCAGGCGCACTTGTATGCGCCCGTCAATCACAGCTATCGAGTAGTAATTGTCCTTCTGCAAATTTAATTTTGTGAATATTTATTATGTATTGTATACATACACTGAATGCACGATTGTAAATAATAAATAACGACAAAAATGTTTACAATTAATTCTTGATCAGGAATGCCAAAAAGTCTCTCTTCAGGTCCCTGGAACGTCGACAGCAACAGCATAGCGTTGCTTTGTAACGTTCTAAACGAAAAACTGATGGAGGACTCCTTTTTACGAAGTTGTACTCCTGGAAGTTCTAAGTAACCGTCTCCATGGAAGCCGACTATCGTCATAGGCTTATTTCGACATCCCGATTCAATGCCGAAATATTGTTCGGCCATGGGATCGTATCCCTCGCCGACATTGATATTGGACATGCATCCGAGGAAAGAAATTGGAGTCGGTAGCATGAAGCCGTCTATTCGAAAAGTGGGTGGCACACCACCGATAAAGTATTTGGCATTGGAAAGATCAGGAATGTCCTCTTTGCGAGGCTGAGGAGTCGGAGAGCCAATCTTCTTTTCGTTCTCGCCGTCGACGCTAAAACTGCACTTCTCAATGTTCTTGCGATTTTGGAACTGACGGAAAGCATCGACCTTCGTCCAGTTGCCAGTGTTGTAGCGGAACGTCGAAGACATTTCCAAGCTGACATTGCCGCCATAGACTATGTGCAAGATTACCCGGCCCTCGCGGAGGAATATTACTATGTAACCGTCCGGCTGGGTAGTAAAAAATGTATATGTAGAGAAAATTATAATTATTTAAAATTTAATGAATTTTATGTAATTTACCTTTTCTGGATCGATTGCGAGAAATAGTAACGCACTCTCATCAAAGGTTCTAAAGTTAATGGAAACTCCGAAGATGTATTTGTTATAGGGACCGGATATAAAGCGACTTCGAACAGCATAGCCCTCGCCGTTAAAGCTATAACTGATATCATTGCTAATCTTTTCAACTCTGCAAAAAGGAAAGCGTTTTCAGTTTATGACAGTTAATATACGTAGTATTTGAATCTCAGACGAAAAAATGTTGAATATTATTATGAAAAACTCACCCCTCAACGCACGGTTGACAGGCATTATCAGGCGCCGTGCTTATAAAGTTCCATAGACCGATCGGTCTGCCATCTATGTCGACCTGATGTACGCAGCCAGGCAACCCGTTTGAAGCTAAAAGTTCCGGTGGCTTAATCTGCAGCTCCGGCAAGCCACCAATCCATACGCGATCCATCGTCGTGATATCAAATCGTCCGAACTCGGCGCTCGTGTGGTTTACTACCGGCGCGTACTTGCTCGATCTCGTAAGTTGTTTGCTAACAGCCAATTTTCCAATGTGCCTTACTCTGTGATTAACGAATTAAATTGATTTAAATAAAATAATGCTTAGTATACATAGCTTATATAGATAATCGTTCAAACGCATGTCAAATACCTTTCAGCTTCGATTCGATACCATAGCGTTTCCGTGCGGGGGTCACCGGCATCGAGTACTTCGGGGTGCGTCACAACACCAGTACCGCCTCCTACGTTCCATACAAATCTTATCTTACGTTCGAACATTTCCAGAGCTATAAAGTCGTCCTAAAACCAAATAAAATTTTGATATATGAATTTGCGAAATTTTGACATGATCATCATCAGTCTTTTACAACTTACATTAGTACTGCTGGCAAGGTAGAACAACAGTCCTTCTCTTTGGTAATGAGGAATCGCAAGAGTCATGAGTACTGATGTAGTTTCCGACGGTTGTAAGTCTGTCAGTCTGTAAGATCTTACACATTTTTTGCCCTCTGCAGATTTCATGGAAACTCGAATCTGCAATAAAAATATGATTTATATCTTCGTGTTTGTAATGCATATATTAAATATTACTTACTCCATCAGCTGTATTTCTTGCTTCAGCAATTTTATCCTTTAACATTTTCAACTTGGCCGACATCGTGCCGTTAAACTTGTCGAATTCCATTTGACGTTTTATTGAAGCGGTCCCCATACTTGTCAGTTTAGCGTCAGCTAGTTTGATGATGCTTTGTGCTTCGGCAACTATACAGAGAAATACGAGACTAGTTAGGACATTGCGTTCCGTTAAGAGACAATATATGACAAAAGATTATCGTTAGTAGATTACGTTTTTCACTGGCCAGGCTTATGCTAGAATCATCTTTGTTCTTCAAATCCTGCAACTTGGGTATTAAAACATCCGTGATACCTTGTTGATAATCTTCAATCAACTGCCTTGTATCGGCAATAGAGTTGGCCGTCTCCATATTTTCGTTTAGGATATCATTAAGCCTATCTTGTACTGCAAATTCATTCTTAGCATTAATATATTCCGTTTGATTTCATAAAAAAGCCATTAGAGTTCTTTTAAAAAACTTACAATTTCTATTGTCACTTTGCAGCTCCCGAAGTTTTACATTTATTTGGTTGTCCTTATTACCGGTACTATTCAAGGAATCTTTCAAACCAGCAACCGATTGTTTCTGACTTTCAAGCTGACCTCTTGCCTGCATAATTGGGGGACTATGATTTCTCGTTCGTTCCAATTGGTCGCTTGATCGCAATCCGATTTCAAAAGCATCGTCTAGCAAAGAATCTCCATCTGGTCCTTGAGGGAACACCTTGTCGTTCACACCATCGAGAATTTCATTTGCCTCTTGAGCAGCTTGCTTAGCTTCAGTCAAACCGTCAATGATATTTTTATAGGCCTGACTTGCTTTCAAAGGATTTGCTGCTTGAGCTCTAGTTTCCGAGAACAGTCTGTAAAAATAAGCAAAATGCTTTGAAGAAATACTGTCTCGTAGATTTGACATATTTTGCGATACAAGCCTGTAAAATACTTACCCTACGTATTGATCAACGTAGTCCGAGAGATTTTGGGCGTGAGCGATAGCTGGATTTACGTATTTATTTTTGTACTCATAATTTAATCGATGCAATATTCCCTCTTTGGTAGCTAGATTATTCGTGGATTGAGAAAGTTTATTTCTCAGATCCGGAATGTCCAAAATATTGTTTTCACTGTCAACGATGCATCCTCTCGCTTCCTCCACAAGAGCTATTCCTTCGTCAAGTGATTCTTTGATCTCACTGTTCATTTCGTCAATTCCTTCTTGCTGATAGGATAGGATTTCATAGGTCATGTTTACTTCATTGTACAGCGTGTCATACGTGAACATAGTCTCCATCGTCGTTTCCATATTTTTCATCATATCTTTTAATTTAAGAGAATAGTTATGAGCAGATTCTTTGGCTTGGGTCAAAGGTTCCATCGAGTCCACTAAGTCATTGAGCCACTCTATGTACTCTGTACATTCGCTGATGGAAATAAAATTTGGTATCACTGCATTGTCCACGATATGCGAGTGTGTTGATAAAAAAAACTTACTTGATTAAAACTTCGAACGTTTTCGTTCGCTTCGGCAAATCAAGCTTCATTTCGTTCAGTAGCTTCTTTGCTTCCTTTAGAACTTTTTTAATTTCAACTTTCTTATCGTCATTTCCGTAGTTGGCAAGCTCTACTATGGTCCCTGATAAAAACAGAAAATTATTAAATTTGAATTTTAATTCAATACATCCTATTCAGTGCAATTCTCTACCATTCAGTTCATTTCTCAATCCTTCAAGTTCCATTTTTAAACTGTACACGTTGTTGCTTATGTCACCGCTTTGCGACTTGATGCTCCTCGCTTCGTTCGCCAATCCGATCACCTGAAGCAACGGAAAATGTACAATACAACATACATTCCAGGATATTTTTGCCAAGAAGAGCGTGATCTAATTACATACATTGCTCAACAGGTTTTCCGCGTGCTTCGAAAGATCTTTGTAGTTGTTCCACGGAATACGCTTGAGTCTATCCTCGATTTGCCTTCGGATCGCCAGTACCTCGAACAGCGTCGTCACGTTATCGTCCATATTAGCCAACTCTTCCCAGGGAGGGGCGATGTACCCCGTTGAAATGTGTGTCGTCGCGTTTATCAAATTGTACTTCATGTCGTCGATGTCGTCGAGGAGTATTCCAGTGCAGTTGTCGTTGCAGGCTGTCGCGTAAAAACGAGGCATAAGAAAACATAAACCTAATGGCATTCCTCCTGTGTACAACTTCCTCGATTGTAAAGTAAAATTCAGCTCTACGGGTCGATCACGAATGACTCGCTCGTAAATCGAAATCCCTACTCACACATGCAGTTCTGGCCGATGAAAACGTGTCGCTCTTGGGTGCACTGCGAGCAGTCGCGGCCAGTAGATCCGGGCTTGCAGTTGCACTGGCCGGTCTCGGTGTCGCACTCGTCGCTGGCGCTGCCCGCGGCGTTGCACTTACAGGGCGTGCAGCTGCCTCCCGGTGTGCTCGGATAGCCGTAGTAGCCGTAGCTGCAGCGCTCGCAGCGCGTGCCCGTGTAGCCTGTGCGCAGGGTTGAAAAAATATTTAGACAACCGCATTTTTTTTATCTTACAGCTTTGTATGTCATTTCATGCGATATACCTACCGGGTTTACAGACACAGACGACTTCGTTGTCTGCGCGAACTATGCAGGTGTTGGAAAACTTCTTGTCGGTCTGCGGACACGGACATTCCCTGCAACCGCCGAAATTCGGATCTCCGTAGTAGCTCTCGGCGCAGACTTCGCAGAAAACACCGGCCGTGTTATCTCGACAATCCTAATTAACGTACAAAAAGGATATCTGTCATTTTTAAATCTTCTACTACAAAAAGGAAATCTGTAATTTGTTGCGTCTTCAAATATTTTTTTATGTACGGATAAACATATTTTTAAACGTGTTTTTTTTGCTCGTACAAACGAAGGACATTGACTTTTAGAGTACTTTTTTAACGAAATTTGTAGGCTTAAAATGCAATAAATTTCAGATTTTCTTTTTTGTAACGTGCCCTTGTAATAGCATATAACACGCGAGCGCGCGATACCTCCGCTATATCTATAAATGCTGGAGCATAGCGAGATTGTAAAATTGATATTTTGCAGAGTCTTCGTGGCTACCATAGCTTTCGCGTCGCGTATTAGATGTACATACGCATATTAAAAAATATGTCCACAAATAAAATTTCGCATAATTCCAGTATAAAATCAAAGCTCGTGAAATCCGCACGCGTCCCCGCAAGGTCGACTGCGAGTAATCCAATATAAGCGCGCAGTATAATATATATACTCACGAGACAGTGTCCGGTTTCGCGATCGCAGATTTCGGACCTGCCGTTGCACTGGCATCGTCGGGCGCGGCCAATGAGCTCGACGTAGCTGCTGGTGCTCGTGACGTTGGCCTCGCGCCATCGATAGTAGCCCCGGTTCGGATCCTGGCAGGAGGTGCCGGTGTACTCCTCCGGACAGTCGCATTGCTCGACGCTCGTCGCCACGGGTGGCGAATGCGTTGCGGTCAGCACCGCTGCGTCTAGAGATGCTTCCAGCAGGCTGTATAGACATATATACACACACACACACAGGCGTTATTCAACGCACGTATACAAGGTTGCAGAATTTCGCATTAGCGTTGAACATACGTGGCGCGAGAGAAGTCGGTATAGTCGGACGCCTTGACGAAGATGTAGCGCAGGTTCTGCAGGACGATCATCATGATCTCCCGGGTGACTTTGAAATCCGGTCGATTCTTCAGCTGCCAGCCGGTCTCGTGAATTTTCACGACGTAGCAGCTCTCGTTGCTGGAGTTGGGCGGGTAGTACTCGAGAACGATTCCGTTGCCCTGCAGCTGCACCAGAGGAAACCGGTGACCCGATCTCAGCACGTAGCCACCCTCGGTTATCGTTGTGAATCGGAGATTACCACCGTAGGACACGATCTACGAAATTCAAGTGTATAGATGTATAATAAGTGGATCTATGCGCGTTAATAATGAAGAAAGTATAGATGAAGGCACCTTGTCGTTCAGGAAGGAATCGGGTAACTGCCAGTAAACCGGACACTCGCGGTAGTAGTTGACGGGCAGCGTGACGTCGCCGTCGGTTCCGGGTACCACGTAAAGAGTGTTCGTCTTGTTCAGTCCGCTGTTGAAGTAGGGCAAGACCATGGACGAGCCGTAGTTGGTGAGCTGTCCAGAAAATACGGCTATGAATATAGAAAGCATTGCGAGAACAAATTGGGCTTAAAAAACTAATGACTCACGACGACTTCGTTGACAGTATCGTTGACGTACAAGACCCTCGGGCGGAGCAGCCGCCTCTGTCCCCAACTGAGTCCGGCCTGTCGGCACTCGGTCGATCTTCCAAAGCAGAAGCACTCGGTGCAGCCCTTGATATTGTCGGCCGAGAGTCCAAAGGTCCCCTCGTCGCACTGGTTGCACCTCCTGCCGAGGACGTTCGGCTTGCAGGGACACTGCCCGGAGTCGTCGCACTCGCCGAGCGAGCCGTTCGCGTCGCAGTTGCAGGGTTTGCACCTGGGGTAGTCGTAGTGCCCGGGAGCGCACCGGTCGCACCGTCTACCGGTGAATCCCTCGCGGCAGGGACACTGCCCGTCGTCGCTCGAGCTGCACTGCTGCTTGTGGGAACCCGCGGCGCTGCAGCCGCAAGCTCGGCAGCCCAGACCCGGGCGAAGGTCGTAGCTTCCCGGACGACAGCGGTCGCAGCGCTCGCCGAAGCTCAGCGCCGGGCAGGAACAACGGCCGGTCAGCTGGTCGCAGATGTGGCCGGGACGGTTGCACGGCTCGCAGACTAAACGCAATTTTGTGAAAAAACAATACTCCGCTTGCGGCACGACGCCTCCGCACATCCGCGGAAACAATGAGCCCGCTCTATCTATCATATACGCATATCATTCACCCGGTCGCGCGGAATAGGAAAGCTAGAATAAACTCACGCTGACATCCATTGTGGGAAAATCCATAATATCCCGGAAGACAGCTCTCGCATCGCAATCCGCCGACGCCGGGCTTGCAGTGGCACTGGCCGTCCGCGTCGAGACACGAGGCGTTGTGCGAACCCGTTGGGTCGCAGTTGCAGGCCGAGCAGCCGGTGCCCGTCGACAGACCCCAGTACTCGGGCTGTCGGGTGAAAAAACAATGGATTCGGTCGAGTCTAAGACTGTATACCTATGTGAGCTGGAGAGGCGATACTTACCTGACACCTGTCGCACTGTCGACCGATGACGCCGGCTCGGCATTGGCACTGGCCAGAGACGAGGTCACAGCTGGAGGAGAACGAGCCCAGAGGACTGCAGGCGCAAGCTGTAGCAAACAAAAAATTGACAAACTTAATCGGACGATTGTCCTTTGATAGCGTATATTAGGCATGTGTACAGGCACCTGATGCTATAATTACAAGGCAATATAACGTTAACCTAGTTTGCTTATCGGCTAACGTTTTCAAACTTGGCGCATTATATGCCAGTTACGTAAAAGTACAAGTCGGGGAAAATTGCTGTGAAGCATCGGCTCGCGTCGATATAGAGAAACTCGTGGACAACGGCATTCTGTAATAATGTCACTTTGCAAATCATTCGCCCACATCCAATTCTACTTCAAGTATGTCCTCTACTACGGCTACTGCGGCTTCATCGCCGGCATCCTCCTGCCCTACCTACTTCTGCACCCTATGGACGTCCTGAATCAACTGTGAGTATATGCATGAAAATTCTAGTGCTAAAATTAATCGCGGGCTTTCTCAGGCCATACGCCAAGCTGACGGCGCCGTTGATCCCGGTGCTCGGACTCTCGTACGAGGTGCGGGGTCAGGAGCACCTGGCCGAGGATCGAGCTTGCATCATCGTCTCCAATCACCAGAGCGCACTCGACGTGATGGGGATGATTCGCGTCTGGCCGATAATGAGAAAGTGCGCAGCCGTGGCCAAGAAGCTTCTGTTCTACGGCTGGCCCACAGGACTGGCCGCCTGGTTGTCAGGTTGCATCTACGTCGACAAGAAAAATCGGGAGAAGAACTTCCGGATTCTAGAAGACGCTATTCGGGTTTACAAGGAGCAAAAGGTGCGTACACGTGCACACTTCTTCTTTTCCGTACGCTGGTATATACAACTCGTACTTTCGTAGGTCAAGGTATGGATCTTTCCGGAAGGGACCAGGTACCACGAGGGCGGCATTCACGAGTTCAAAAGGGGCGCGTTTCACATGGCGATCAAGCACCAGCTGCCCATACTCCCGGTCGTTTACTCCGAGTACTACTTTCTGTCGCTGAAGGAGAAGCGCTTCGACTCAGGTATGCCCTGACGACCTGGCAGGTTTCTAAGGAACCGCTCAACCGATTCGTTCTGTTCGAAGGTAAAATTATAATGACCGCGCTGCCGGCGATACCGACTAAAGGCCTGGACTTGAAAGACATGCCCGAGTTGATGGCTAAGACGAGATTACTCATGACGGAGACGTACGACAGGGTAAACGAGGAACTGCGAGCGTCACTGAAGATAAAGAAGAAAAAGCATGGAAATTGAGTTGAATAAAATAGGACGAATTTTCTTTGTCAACCGCGCGCGAGCTTATCTCTTTCCCTTTTGGCTAATGGTATCGAAGCGAGCGACGGGCGCATATAATGAGTACGTGGACGAGACACGACCGACTATGCTCACTGTTCAGCCTGTAATTTCGCTTCGTTTATAAGAACGTCGTCGTGGCGGGCTGTTTTCAAGGTAGCATTACGCAGTAAGTGATACCTGACCAGTTTTCGATTTATTGGTCGATAAATTGGCCGGCATTAAACGCAGCACTGCGCGTTGTCTCACTTGACTCAGGCCGTGTGTCTTTTTTTTCTTTTTTTTCCCCAAACTGAAAGACACGGTGCGCAGCAGATTTTTGACGAACAGGGATGTCACTTTGTATCGGTTTAATTAGTTGCAAAATAAGCTCGCTTTTTCTCTCTTTACCATTATCAACGTTCCCGTTGAAAATAATTCCTTAAAAAATACAACTTCTCTCATATGCATATACATGTATTATATAGTCTCGAAACGTTTTTCAGATGCATCCCTCGCCAAGAAAGTTTCCAAAATAAAAGCCGTTTTTCTCCTCTTTACACGCACACCCATATCACGCACGACTGTACGATAAACCCCCTTATGGAAACGACGAAAAAGAGGTCGCTCGTGCAAACACGAAATTACACATTCACGAGAGATAAGGAGCAGTCGTCGCGACAGCTATCTTTAAGAATGCCATCGTCTTCTTCTCTATCTCTCTCTCTCTCACACACACTCCAGAGAGCGGATTTGTCTCGTTCGTTCGTTCATTCATGCTCCGTTCGTATAAGAGCGAAAGACGTTATAGCCGACAACAACGTTGCTTTTCATATTGAGAGCGAGCGAGACGCCACTTCAAGCCTCGAGTTTATCGTCGAGATTTTTCGCGAGCTATTTGCGAGGATTATTTCACGAGCGCGTATGCGTGTATTTATATACACGTGAAGTGGCCTAGATTTTCGATAGAAAAAGTCTATCGGTCGCACACGAGGAAGTTGCGAGATTACTCTGCTGCGTTGCGTCAGTGACACTTGCGGAGATCTCCTTGAGGATCGATTCCGCTGCTTTTCTTTCTTTGCAGAATATAAGAGTAGCGCATAATTTTTTTCCCGTTTCAGTGAAAAAGCGAGGCAAAAATCGTAGAACCAGCGCGAGACGCTTATTTGAATTCTCGAGGCGAGCAACGATAAATCCATCGAAACGGAGATTGAAGAGCAATAAACAGACGAGACTGCTTCACTCCCTCATAGAACACTTCGGCTCGTATACCCACCGCAGCCGAGGCTATTCTATTCTCGTGAAAAAATCGCACGAAAAAAAAACAGAAAAAAAAGTCGGAAGGGTAGCCTGGTGTGTAATACGCGGAAAAGCAGTTCTGGAGCGGTCATAAGCATGAGACGCGCGCAAGCGAAACTGGTTTGTTTTAAGAGGTCATATATAAGTTATTGCCTCAAAAATTGCAGCCTGCACACGCGCGATGACCAAGGTGCAAAGCCGTGTACACGGTAAATTCTCCGCAGCGGCCGTAAAACTGCTAAAGGATGCTCCCTAAGTAAATACGCGTAATTATTTACGCAAAAATCCCGGCTTATAATGATACATTCGACGTGCATTTTATTTCGGGGGTAACTGCGCTCGCGAGACATGGATTTGCGGGTTTGACGAAAAATCAATGTTGCGCGGCATCGTGTGCCAATAATCTTCCATCGCGAAGTCCTGTCTATGCAGAATTTATAATACGCTTATATACGATGACTCGGATTGCTGAAAATTCTTATACCTCGATTTTATATAGTGTCTTGTACGGTTGGTAAATTTTCTGCTATTCAAGTGTAATAAATTACGAAACTCACTTGCAAGGACATTCAATAGCCATCCGTCATCGACACAACTTATGCGTTCATTGAATATTTATGCGCATTTATACAATTCATGAAAAGCGCATTATATATATATATGTATAGTATATAATACAGCGGAACGCGAAGAGGAGCATAGTGTCGATCGGGGAGATTTATCGACTCTCGAATAGCGGAAGCAAGTCCCATGATCAGTACGAGTAGTTCAGGTATGCCTGACCTCGTGGGCAGATTCTCTCGATCTACTGCGGTGAGCCTCCTGCGAATATATAGAATTGAGTTTCCCGCGTCGATTTGAAAAATTCATACGACTAATTTTATACGCTCCAGCCATCGGCGCCGCGCACAATAAACGCTGCCTCCCGCGACGATCTTAATTAGCGGCGATTTTCTTCTCTCGATTCCCAAGCCGTATCATTTTTCCTCGCGTGGACTCTCTCTCTCTCTCTCTCTCGCGGCGGAGTTTAAACGCGCGCTCGCCGATTGCGCCTGCGTTTTAATTAGGGATCGCGCGAGCGTGTATTTATATACGCTCGCTCGATTACAAGCCGGCTATGTGTACTTTTTTGCTCGATCGGTGTATTTTTAGAAGCGCGTGCGGATCGATTGCGTTTTTTTTTTCAAAAAAGCTTGTTTGCTTGTACGTGCTAACAATGGAGTCATCGCGCGCGGAAATAACGAAATCGTATATAGGTATATATTATATATACTGTATAACGCGCAACGCTGTTGGGGCATTAATCACACTCGAGAGGGCTCGGCATGAAATTGAGTTTATACGAGAGAGAAAGAGAGAGCTCTGATGTAACGCTATCGGTTTTTGCCTATATCGTCGGCCCTTTTGTAAGCCGAAGGAGTGCTAATATAGCTCGCGTATACGCGTACACGCGCATGTATGTATATACGTATATGCAGCCTCGGCATTAATTATCTTCGCGCTGCATTCAATTTTAAACGGACTCGTTATACTACTATGCACTCTCGACGGCTTTATTATACGACGCCGCCGCCGTTGGCGGCGTTTTGTTTTTCGAGATAAGACGTAGTTCGGAGTTTCGATTCCTGCATCACTGACATGTGCAAAAATACCTCCTATAAGCATAAACTATAGCTATATACACACACACACACGAGACGTATTTTGATTATAATATACAGCGACGCGGCGATTACGCTTGCAGGAAATTTGCTTAATGCAACTTGCTGCTCGCGATCGCGATGTTATTTCGAAGCTACAAGCGAATCCTTTTAGAGCAGCTAATATTTAGTACCGCTAATTTTTCTTTAACTGCCTATCGAAATCGTAAGCGCGCGTATCTCTATGAATCTTGTAAAATAAAAAAACCGCGGCGCATTGCAAAAGGAAAGTATAATTTATAATATACACCCCGAAGTAGTACAAGCTGTAATCTAATATTATTATCAAGAGCCGATTAGGCGCTGTGACACGCGGATATATCCAGTTCAGCTCTAATAAGTAGATCGAGTAAACCGCGCGCAATTACGCGGTATCCAATCCCCATTATCTTTCCATCTCTTTATACGTATGTAAGAACGAAAACTGCACATATAACATTAACATAGAGGAGCAACAATACTCCGGACAAGAGTGAATCGTCCAGTCGAATCTGCAGACAACAGCATCAGCATCGGGTCACGAGATCCTCCTGAGAACCTACCGTCGGGAAATCTCATCCGATAAGCAGAGGACCAGCTGATTGATGCGCTCACGTCTGCGAATGTATATATGCTATATACGTGCGTGGAATACCTTGTTTACTCTCCACGGTGATCTATGCGGGTCTGTTCATTACACTGGTTTTTACACGCGAGAAATAAGTCGACTATTATAGTTTCGCACGCAAATCATATATACATCAACCGTTTCAAAAGTGGGCATCATCGCGGACGCAAAGGTAAAATCTGATAGCCGTCGTCGCACCTTTGAACCTTCGCAGTCACGTATACGTACATATACTCTTCTCTCCGCGCTGACACACGCGGAAACACGGGCTTAAAGGATGAGAGCTGCGCGAATTCTCTCTCGCTCGCGAATCTATATATTTATATATATATATATATATATACTTCTGCAGAGGCCGCTATAGGCGCGATCAATCTTATCCTTGGGGCGTCAATTGTTCACCGCCGCCACCGCTGCTGCTGCTGCATGTACTGCGGGGGGATGGGGCTGATACCTTTTATTTACGTTGGATATCGGCTGACGTTTTTAGGATCGTCCGCTGTGATAAGCGCGGCTTTACGAGTCGCTGGTTTTTTTGCTCCAGAGGGCCAAATATACAATACGTGTACTGCACCGACGATCGCGAAAGGTATTTTAATTGTTTTGCGATGAACACGACTGTATATATATATACGTATACGCGTCGGGGGAAGACGTCTCGATCCATGCGCGCAATTGAATCGCAGCGTGGCAAAATAATATACACACAAAGAGAATCGATCGATTTTCAAAGGCGAGAATTGATTTCCACTCCCATCGTAAATAACGAGAGCCGAACAGCATAATGACAGAGCGCGCTCGACAGCGCAAAAATCACAACGATCAATCCCCCGCGATTTTTCCCGCCCGTAAACGTCAGCGATTTTCTCCTCCTCCAAGCGTAGCGTGTGTATATATATATATCGACACGATCCGCGCTGAGTACCTCTTCCGCTATATACGCCCACGTGTGCCGCAGTCGGAAAAAGCGTCGGCCTTTACGAGCGCGATTAGCATCCGTTCATCGGATGGATTTCATTTTTAGAAATTAGCGCGTAGGTGATGCGCGCGCGAAGAGCTTCGATTCACCGGCACACGTGTCTGCATCAGCTGCAGAAACGAGTTTCTACGGCTGAGTAGCGAAAGACTTTACGACCGGAAACAATGAATTAAAGCGAAAAACGTACCTGTTTGGAATTTCATCGCGAGAGAGAAAATTGTGCGCATCTGCTCGACGATGCGGGGGGTGGCGGGGGGGGGAGGGGAGAGGGTTTATTGGGATGCGTCATTGCACGTAGTTTGCGCGCTGAGAGCTCGCGACGGTTCCTGGTAGAGTAAGCATATATAACTAGAAAACTAATTATATCAGATTTAAGCCATAAATAAACCGTAACTCATCACCTGATCGTATCGCTCTTTACAAGCCCTAAAACTTTACCCGCTTACCTGCCATAAAATTACTCCGCCTTCTGTGAACCGTGGAAATCGAAAGAAAGGAAAATCCACCGATATAAATCTTCTCGCAATTCTACGGCATGTTTATTGGGCGCACGAGTGTGTCCCTGCGTGGTTAACGAGCGTCCAAGTGCAAGAAAGCTCGATGTTGTTGGAAGAAATCAGCGCGGCCTACGTCACCGCCCACTTTGCGGAGACTCACTCTCTCTCTCTCTCTCTCTCTCTCTCTCTCTCTCTCTCTCTCTCTCTTTCTCCGTGCCAGGAAGTCGGGCTAAAGCTCGAGTTTGTCACTGTGGGCTTTCTCAGAGCAATCCGGACCGACTGGCAATTTTCTACGAAAAAATTATCGTTCGAAACTACGTCGAGCATTTATTTATAGATAGACATATATATATATATATATATATATATATATATATATATATATATGAAGGAACAGCATGTACTACTTAGGTACGCGCGCTCTGGCGACTTCCCCGAGATTCATCTTCACTGACAGCTCATTATTCCTGTCTAAACTGATGTTGGCTCACGATCTCGCGATAAGCTCTGTATTTATTAGCGACTCGCGCAAACACTGTCGAGCCACTTTTTTCTTTCGCATCAGGAGCCGGGGCGCAGATTTTGCTCGCAAAATTATTTTCTAAATTAATGTCCCGCGCGCTGCGTGTATATACAGCTAGCGGGATTCCTGCGAAAATTTTGGCCCGCTCCTGCGCGGGAAGTATAATCTTCGAAAGGATTTTTTGATGACTTTATGATAGCGTCAACCGATACCGATCTCTCGGCCGATTCATATAGAGTGTATAGAATGTGTACAGAAAGGAGACCGTCAATTTATCCGAGAACCGCCTAAAATTCGCGCCAGGCCAAAATTGCGCAGCCGCGAGTCTCGAGCAATTTCGTCTTGGCTCGTAAATCGGCGAATCGCTGAGAGACTCGTTCGCACTTTCGCGCCCGGTCATTAAGTAATATTTATCGACGAGCCGCGCGCGTGTGCATCTAAACGAAAGAATTCGTTTAGTCTCGTGCGAGCTGCGCTTGTTTGCATTTATGCATGAGTGATATGCGTATATATAAATGCGGATCCGCGTTGAAGAGCAAGACTACAGTATTTTTCTTAAATCTTCCAATCGTGATGTATTCTCATTTGAAAAAGGCCCGCGAAACTATAAACGACAGTCTGAATAATTAAGCGATTGAAAAAAGCAGAAAATCCTCCGACGAAAAGTCATCGGCGTGTGTAATACACATTTCGCGCATATAATACTCCAAACCGGCTCGCCGCCGCCTCCCGGCATGCCGACACGCGCGCACGTGCGTCGGGATCGTGCGGGAGAGCGAGGGGGGTTTATTCCGCGCGCGCGTTGCAGAGGAACCGGTCGTTTTTCATTCATGCCTCGGGTATATGTATATATATGTATGCAGTCGATTATGTTACAGACGCTCAAGAGAGAGAGAGAGAGAGAGAGAGAGAGAGAGAGAGAGAGAGAGAACGTCTTCGCGGGATAACATGTGCGCAGGTGTTTGGAGGATCGTCTCATTTTTTTCCTATATGAATGGAGGATTTTATGTAACCGATTTTTCCCCTTTGTTATATATATTCGCGTGATAATTTATCGATTTAGAAAGCGAAATAATAGGGCCGCGCGGCCGCTGGCTTATATGAATCGAAGTGAATAATTTATCAAATATAATTTTAATTATAATACGCTCTCGCGATCCGAGTCTAATTTATTCATGTATACGCGCGCGAGCAATCTTACTCTGAATGAAATGTTACTTGTCAAACGTCTCATTAAAACGAAATTACACCCCCGGCAGATCGGAGCACATACATATACATATATATTTCAGGTTTAATATAACATTAAGTAATTTATATCATAATTTCCCAATGTATATACAAAAATATAATAAAAGCGCAGCGCTCGATTAAACGGACGCGACGATGTGGGCGGTGGAGCGGTTTGCATTTTCGAAAAAAGCGCCCGCCAACACGAACGAATATGGCGTCACGATTTATTTCATTTATTTTTCTCGAACCGAGTATTCGCCTCGCACTTTGTCATATTCGCTCGAGTTACTCTTTTGCTTCTCCATCCGGCCGTCCCGAAGTAACGTCCGCCTATATATATACGAGAACTGCTTATGCAAAAAGACTGTTTACTCAACTCGCCAGCGAGACTGCGTGTGTTATCTCATCTAGCAAAAGTAAAAACGCTTTTCCGAAAGAACAAAAAAGGCACTATGAAGCTGCGTCGCCGATAGAGCAATCGCTCTCGAGATAGGGGATCTCGGCTACTGCTGCGGGAAAATCGCGGCGAGGATCGAAAAGATGTATAACAAGCAGCGCGTGCAAGTATACGACGCTCGATCGAAAGTCCCGTTTGAATGGCAGCTGATGCTGCTGCGAATATTGAATAGGTCATTGATTTTTCCAGGCGCAAAGTGTTTTTTTTCGAGCGAGGAAAACGCCAGAGCTGCGGCGATGCTTGTAACGCGGACGGCATGGCGCGCTATTAATTGATCGAACGCAGATGTGCAGAAGACTTCAAGAGGTTCTTCCTCGATGACCTTATGATTATTTACGCTCTTTCGTCAGAGTATATGGATATATATATATATATATATAAATATATATATATATATTCCTCTGATGTTCGCTCGGAAGTCTATTTTAATCTCAGGATTTCCCGCACCCGAGAGCCAAGCCCAACTCGCTCCCTCTCCATATGTATACTGTAAGAAATTTCCCTCAGCAGCCCATTGGGAAATCATATATTTAACGCGAAACACATGCAAACATATTCCTGCATTACCATATCTGATTTGCACCCGCGCGCGCGCGCACGTTTCGTTTTTCTTTCGCCGCGCGACAGAAGAAAAAAACCTCGTCTAAAAATCGCTCTCGAAAGCAGAACCGTGAGAAAATCGCGCGCGAACTTGCAGACCAGGCGTCATGCGAAGCTTCGCCGCTACCGCTGCATCGGCGTAACGCGTGCACGCTAATTGTACTAAAGTTCAGGCGTCACATTAATTCGAGGATTTTCGAGAATCGCCGCCCGTCTCGGAGCTTAGCCGCTTAAATCGCTGGTTTAATGGAGACAGGCATGAATAATTTCGACTCTCGGCTACTACGCTACTCCGGCAACTCGGGGGGAGGGGGGGGGGGGGACTTGGAAATTGCGAGGATTTAATGGAAAAGGTTCTGGCTAATTAGAAGTAACGGTAGATATCATTAGATGAATAGTACGAGAAAGATCCGAACGGTTTCATTAGACTATATATATGCGTGTGTGTGGAATTTATCCAATTTTCCAGACACGCGAGTACATTTCGAAAGTAAGTTAGAGCCGCGTAGCTTGTACATATCATATGAACAATGAGCAGAACAATTACCTTGAGCAAATATACTCTATACTATATTGCCCGGCGTGCGGTTTTCTCGCTGTATATACGCATATTATAGTGTCCCGAGGCGAAGCGCTTATGCAAATGCGGCTTGTGTAAACAAAATAATCCTGCACAAATCAAAGCTCTTACCTACTTTCGAGCGATTTATATATCACCCCCACCGCTGCGCATAATACGCGGCGGCCCATCATTACACGGGCCCCAATCGAGCCTGTCGATCGAAATAATTGAGAAAGCGTCTCTTAAAAACCTCGTTGTAATAACAATAATAACACGAGACAAGAGCGAATCTCTCTTTCTCGCGTGCGAGATCGCGTGTCGCGAGCGTTTATATACCTCTTTTACTTATTACACGTATATACATGTATATACGCGCTGATGCACGCGTGTCAACGCTGATGCCGCGGACTCGCGTGACCAATGCGCGCAAGATGTAGAGTAAAGTTTCTCGGAGAAAATATGAAGGGAGCATATCGTTTTCACAACTTCGACGACGCGTTGCAATCAACGCCGAAAATTGTGCATCAATTTTATATTAATATAAATAGTCTATTTTTCTTTTCGTCGTCGGACAATTCGGAGCAGCGGTAGTAAGCGATCGTCGGCCGATCGGTTAAACGCAGGTTGTGCCGAATGCGGTCGAAACTCTTACCGGTGCTGGATTCCTGGTAACTCAATGCTTCGAGCCGATTTCACGTATCGGATTACGCGGCGTCTCTGAGTACCCGCGGCGCGCGTATTGCACACATCTATATGTGTATATATATATATATATATATATACCTTTACGGAACATGTCCAGGTGCGACGAATAGAGGAAAAGTGCGTGCGAAATCGCGAGCTTTCGCTTTACGCGGAAGAACGCAACATATGAAAACTACATACATGTATATAGATATCGCCGCGCGTCGAGCGTTCAAAAGTATTTCGTAACGAAAATCGGTACACGCAGGTACGCGCGCCGCAACGGAGAAATTGCCATCATCTCTCAAGATAGAAAATAGAGTAAGTAATTGCAAATGAAATCGGCTCTCTCGCCAGCTGCAGTCGCGGCCGCGTCGAATCAAATCAAGAATAATTCGATCGAGCCTTTTGCTTCTCTCGGCCTCAAAGAAATCATCTCGTGTCTCTCCTCTCTTTTTCCGGTACCTATATGTGCAGCAGTATATAGAACCGCGATCTACTGTGCAGACTCTCGCGCGAGGTATACAAGGTCATGCGCACATAAACTCGACTCCGCGCAACGCAGACGCACTTATATACATGTATGTATATAAGTGTATACATATACACACCCGGATAAAATATAGGAAGAAATTGTATCCGCCCGGGTGGGTAATTTCCTTCATCGAATCGACGACGGGCATCGACTAGTGCATCGGTGTATACGTAGCAATGGCATATGGTTCACGCCTAAAGCGTGTAGTCTGCTCGCGGCCGACTCTGATAAAAAATCATTTGACTCGTGCTTGTACATCGGATCGTATCGAAAGGATATCAATGCTTATTGATATTTATTTCATTATCGCGACGAGGTAGGTTGCGAGAATATATATATATGGCTAATACGTTGAATTGATTGCGCAAAAGGCTTCGATCGACTATATACTATATACGTATATATGGACTTTGCAGAAAAACGAGGCTACTAAAACGCAGCGCGCGCACGTGTGTTATTATTCAATATAACAGGTGTAGCGCGCAGTCAGAAGCCTCTATAATAATCTCTCACGTGTGCGCTTCTTCGTGCGAAACTATGCACGGCTCGACGAGCGTATATACATATAAACGTATACGCACTTTCTCACATCGTGTGTACAGAATACATGTATAAGAATATCTCCGCATAGGTCTATCTCTGTACAACTCAGGCAGCGTATTTATATTCGAGATCAAACAACGAGTTCGACGGCGACGGATTTTCTACAAGTCGAAAAGGATATATATATATATATATAGATCGAGAGATAATATACGACTCGCCCGAGGTATTTGCAATTCAGCAGAGTTTCGTGTCGTATACGATTTAGCGGAATCGGTTTATGATGTCAATGCGGTCGATCCTATTTTCATCGAGTAATCTGGTTAGATTTCATATATAGAGACCGCGATTCTAAACGCTACATCGCAGAAAAAATAAATCACCGAACCTCGAGGCCACTGCGACTAGCTTGAGGAAGCGCTGTAGCATAAACGAGACACATTGTCGCCCGGAATTCCCGCGAATCACAGTACAGGTATCGCGTCGCATCGCTATTATCGCGCGCTCTACGCTCTCCTATTGCATAGCCGACTCATCCCATCAAACACACATACGCACGCACGTCCACGAGAGAAATAAAAGAAGAATAAAAAAAAGGGAAAGAGAGAGAGAGTATACGACATGAAGCAGGAAGGAAGTCCGCGAGCGAGAGATATCAGCGCGATAGTCCCAGCAGCGGAGGAGGCATCTCAAAGAGACCGCCGCCGCGAAGCCGACACAGGCCTTTGGAATCGCGTCGGGAATTCGGTCGATTTTTTGCACCGACCGATGGGAACCGATTCTTCTTCTTCTTCCTTTTCGCCGAGTAGTGTATAGATATAGGTGCGGGAGGAGAAATGCCGAGGACGAGAGAGAGAGAGAGAGAGAGAGACTGACTTTTTTCCTCGACTCTCTGCTACACTCGTGCTCGCATTGTCCGCGGGAGAAGGACGATTTTTTTACAGCTCGGCTGTTTACGATGACCACGAGGATCAATGATATATAGAGCCGAAATATCGTTTCATATAGAAAATAGATCGCGAGAGCGAATTCAGCCTCTAATTAGAAGCAAACAATTTTCCGCTTCGACTGCTGCGGAACAGCTGCCAAGGTATGCGTATCGCTGCCGACCGGTCGCGAACAGCTCACCGCTTGTTCGAGGCGTTCACGCATGACGAAGCTTACACGAGCTTGCGCCCCCCCCCCCCAACTCTCTCGTTCTCTCTTGGACCGATCCAGATCGACGCGCCTCTTTTTTTCCTCTCATCTCTTCGCCGTAAACATTTCGCATTAATTCGGCGCTCGGTTGCATATACCTGTACCCGTGGAATGCGCCCGCGTGAGATGTGGAAATAAAAAATTGGTAAAAATTCAAAAGCCTCCAAAATCTCGGCAGCGGGTACCTACGAGAGCTTCTCGTTCCGCGATTTCCCTGTACTATCACACTGACGCATATAATACCTAATGTACAGTAGTGCGATAGGTTTGTTTTCGGTACACGAAATGACGCAGCCTCGGCTGCGCGCGCAGTCGATAACCGGCGCTTATTTTTAGAGCGCCGCGATCCCGTCACGTATATTCTTATTCCTTTTTCGATTTCTCTAATGCCTCTCCGCTCGCGCGTCGAAGCCTCGAATATATAGTATACACATCGTTCATCATCTCCCGCGCGATAGATATAACAGATCGGTAAGAACTCGGGCCGCAAGAAAAAGCTCGCCCGTCGGAATCATAAAGTAAAGCACACACGTATACACGCCCGCAACGATTACAGCCTCCGGGCGCGACGGTAATGCGCGCGCTCTCGCGCAACAAAGAGTCTCTATAGCTCTCTTAAGTTAAGCGAGAGAGAGAGAGAGAGATGATTTTTCTCGCATTAAATGAAGTTCCTTATATAACGGCCGCTCGGGGGATGTCAATATGAAGGCTCATTTCCGCGCGCATTTTCGTGCATAAGCCGTAAATCACGGGATCGGGAGTACAAAGGAATTCACGTGCGCGCGCAGAGCGGCGAGCCGTAAACTCCGCGAGTGCGCGTATAGTATACAGCGGAGGAACGAATTTTCCCATAACTCACGAAGCGACGGTAAATAGAGATTTTCGAAGCGCGCCGCCGTCTCTAGGATGCAAAATTCTTTGTTGGGACTCGTCGGTTGCAGTCTATACACGATATATCGGATGCCTATCGCGATTCGCGGACTGATGGACTTTACGCGACGCGTAAGTATCATATAAAACGCGCTGTGCGAAATATGGGTGATGCGAGAGACGAAATTGAACGCGGGATATTTCTCGGAACGAGCTGCTTTATCGCTATATATTCGTTCGTATTGTTATTCGCGAAAGCAGCCGTATTCTCGCAAGGTAGACACGCGAGTATTCAAAAGTCATCGGGAATACGAGCGCGGTAGAGACCTTGACAGAATTTTCAACGCGGATCGAGTTTCCGTCCGCATAGTTATACAGCTCTCTCGGCAGAAAGAAAAGGAACGACGAGCGATATATATATAATATACTTATAATCGTACGATTGAAAAAACGAGAATCCCGAACTTACCGGGCTTGCGACCGGGCCACCTGATCGGCGGCAATTGCGGTCTCCTGTGATCGGGATACCGGTACTTGGGCGGGGGTGGCCTGTAAGCCGGCGGACAGGGCTGCGGTCTCTCGTACACGAAAACACATCGAATCGCGCACTTTTTACGCGGCGCGAGCTGCTGCTGCTCCTTTCGGCGGTGTTCCTCGTAAGGTGGGACGTACTGGTGAGGCCTGATGTAGACGTGGGCCGAGGGGAGCACCGGCTGAGCTTCGCGTCTCTCCCGGTTGCCGCGGCGAGGAACTCGACGATGGAGTCCGGGTGACTCGGCATCGAAGGTGGACGAGGCAAGGCAGAGGAGGAGCAGCAGGAGGTAGAACGATGCCGGGCTGGGAGAGCCCAGGGGTGCAGATCTGCCGGGGTACATCGTGCCGCTACCCCATGCTCAGCTGCTCTTGGACGACGGTCTTCGTCTTCTGTGGCGCATAGCTGGTCCACTGCGGATCATCGCGAAATTCCTCTTCGATAAGACACTTTTTTTACGACTACACTGCGGTCTACATAAATCACTCGCTTTTACTCGTAATTCTGAACTTAAAAGAAACCGAACGACCCTTCAAATATTATATGGATATAATAGTTTTAAAAAACTGGACTTTTTAGCAAAAGAGGCTGCGGAGCACCGGCGCGCAGCTCGGCTCGCGAGGCACTGACTCCGCGGTCTGCTTGCCATTTGCCATTGGCTCCATTTTCCCCACCTCGCGTTCTCTTCTTTATAAGTATACGCGTACACTCGCCTGGCTTATAAACTCTCTCGGCTGCGCAGCTTCTGCCGGTCGTCTCTCTCCCTCTCTGGATCCCTTTGTCATGCTCTCGAGCAAGAGAGAGACGGAGATGCGTGTTTACCCAGCAGAGCCGGCGAGAGAGCTCACGCACGTGGGTGTGCGCAGACGACGATGTCGCCTGACTTCTAATGCATGGCTCTGCGGATTTTCTCGATTCGCGGTGGGTGTATAGCTTTTGCGCTTATTTCTATCGCGAAAATAGCTATCGACGCGGGAACTTACTAGTCGCGTGTAGTTATGGACTTTCTTGTAGCTTTCACGTATTGAGGTACTCCAGATCTCTATCGAACTGCTTGTTTGCTTGTACGCATACGCAGCATAAATTATTCATACGCAAGCATAATCATCGACTTACGTAAGAAAGCTAATTTTTGCATATTATAAAGTCGCGAGCATCCTCGCGGCGTAATTTCGAGGCTGAGGCGCCGGCGAGTTTTTGCGCGCGGCGATAAGATCGAGAGGGCTGTTATATTGGCAGAGTATAAGCAAGAGCTTCTGAGTAATCTAAGACGGTTCGACAGTATTACATAGAGTACGCGCCTTTTACGCGGCAATTATATATATATTATACGCGCGCGATTATCGAACAATGAAATTTATTACCTGCGCCCGCTGCTCACACCACACGCAGGAAGTGCAACTTCACATTGACGAATCGCTTCCTCGCTCGCGACTGCAAAAATATCGCGTCTTTCGCCTGAAACGCGCGAATAATGGAATATATGCACAATATTATAATAATAACAATTCGCGAACATCCTCTGCATCAGCGCTGCATCCTTTACAGCCTTGATTGATAAATAAAAAGGCAGGGCCGAATGCAGTACCGCGGGCGTATAAGTACCTCCATTATTTCTCATCGTCGTCAAAGCCAGCAGGTATATTATAATACACGAAAGACAAGGATGATTCACGCCGTCCTCCTCTCCTCTTGGATTAATAAACGTCGCTCGCGCTTTGAGGGATTTAATTAAAATTTCGAAAAAAAACTCGCGCGTCGCTTTATTCTCTTATAATAACACGCTAAAGAGCACGAACCTGTAATATTCTCGTTGATGCACAAGCCGCGGGTGTTTACATTTTTTCGAAAAATAAATTAACTAATCCCGATAATTTTTTCATTAATAATAACCAACCGCGCATCTGGAGAAGAATCAATTGCGACTGATCGTTATCGAATCGAAAATGTAAAAGTCGCGATGGGAGCAATTAAGCAATTGAAGTATGAGTTTAATGAGCTACTATAAGGCAATATATCGGGGGAAAATAAAAGAGTCCGCTGCACGGAAGCTGCATACTGATGCAGCGTAAGCTCTCTCTTTCTCTCTCGTATACTGTATAGATCGGCGCGTATAATTAGCAATTATTCGTGTAATTGCAGTTATCGTCGCGAGTGCGTATATATGATAATGCATTGGTCCGCTCTCTAATTAGCCGTAGTTTATGTGACACAGTTGGGAAAGAGCCGATATTTCCCGCGCTTTTCTGCAGCCGGATTAATACGAATATAAGTATAACCGCACTTCTCGTATTATTTTAATTTTGAACGAGTTATCGCTTCATTATATACGAGCCCGAAGGTCGAAGCTGCATTGTATATACAAAGTTTCTCCGTATTTTCCATCGTCTTACTGTCGTGCTACAACCCCCATCGAAACATTATTAAAAAAAAAGGCAAATATCGCGAGACCACACCGCGATATACGAGTACAATCAATCCGCAGGTGGCGATCGTCTCCTTCAATAATAATAGAACGCCCATCGGCCTTCGCGCATTCAATTAACAAGGCCCTTCGTACTTGAGAGCGCAGGTGCGGTACACATCGGCGCAATGATCAAGGCTCCGTCCGCTGTTACGGATATACGAGCGAGCGAGCGCCGATAAAGTAATTTGTTTATTTCCCTTCGGTGATTTACTCGGGGAGGTGTATATATATATACGTATATTCCTGTATGTACGCATATGCTCTTGATTTTCTAGAGCTTATCGGCGGTTCGCAATATTCCGCGCTTGTCGTTGCGCTGTGCTATATATTGACGCGAGGAAATTGCGAACAGCTCTACTGCTATACATATATATATATATATATATATATATATATATATATATATATATATGCTTCTAATGCGCGCGATTGAGTTGTTTTGTATGCTAACGCGATTTTAATCGCGCGTATTTCGTTTTGCCCGCTGCGCTTTTAATCAACGTATTTTTTTTCTCGTTCTCGAACGTGAAATACGATCGAAAAGTTACGAGCCGAATTCGAGATAATTATAAACAAAAACTCAGCGCACGATAAAAGCAGTGAATATATAGATAGAATATATAGGCACACATCAGGATAGGCTCAATTAAAATTTGCGATACTACTATTCGTGCGCGGGTTATTATCGTCGCCGATAGGAAGGCACGCGCGAGAGAAAATATCTATGTATATATATGAATTTCGACGCGAGGAGAAAAATTTATGGCGTTTACGTTACGCCGAGTCGGGTAACTCGAGAATCCGCTCGTAGCGACGTTAATTTCAAATATTTTCAGTTGCGAAAGCGCGAGGACTGCGCAACAGTGGCAGATTTTGCTCTGTACTATGTCACATATGGAATAAGTATATATATATTATAATATGCAAAGCATTTTGCATATAATGTACAATAGAAGAGTCCAGTGACTCGATATATCAATTTATTATAATACGCACATTAGTGTATAATTTATCGACAGCTGTGCAAACGCACTAAATCACGCAGGTTACGTGTAATTATCAGTAAATTATTGTAACGAGTACAAATAGCTGTGGACGCCAAGCATCTCGCGATATAGTGCAGTATACGTTGTTATTATATACACACAAGACTACCTCGATTCTGGTGGCAACTCGTTAGCTCGGACTGTTATCGCGCCGCCGACACAAAAGGCCTGTATACACTGCACTATAACTGCAGCGCGCGGCGGCAAGTTAATCGACTGCTATACTATGAGGGAGTTCGTTATTCGCGAGAAGAGCGGCGTTTCGAAAAATTACACGGAGGCAGCCTCGTATCGGAAGATAAGGAGGTGTACGCTTGTTCGAGGGTTATTGTTATTACGGGCTCGATTAATGCGCGAGCAGGGGGTGCTGTCTGTGGAAACTGGTCAGCGCGACTGGTTGTTATTTGTGCTTTTTTTTAGGTAACTCTATACTACGACTTTGTTATGGCGAAAATCGCGTGTCGGCTGATTGAAATTATGGTTGTATAGGTTGAAAATCGTTATTAAAATTTCTCCAAGCGACTTTCGCCCTCGTCCTCCTCTCTATATGTACAATATATAACTCTGCATTATTAACCCGGCGCAGCCGCGAGGACCGTTACGTCGTCGCGTATAATATATATATATGCACATGATCGCGAGCCTCGGGCTCCGTTAGAGGGGAGGCGGCTCGACATCGCATCGACAGAGCAGCAGCAGCTATGTGCGGGATTCAATCGTGAATCTCACGGAGAGCGAACTGCAGCAGGCCTTTCATTACCCTGCCGCGCTTTCTCTCTCTCTCTCTCTCTCTCTCTCTCTCTCTCTCTCTCTCTCTCTCTCTCTCTCTCTCTCTCTGGGCTGCTGCTCTGCATCCGCCCGGGATTTATTGTCCCGCGCCAGAGTTTGTAATATATATATTATAGGAGTCAGATGTGCCGTGCGCTGCTTGGTATTTTAAGAAATCAATGATAGCGGAATTTCAAAAAGATAAAGCACGCGCCGCGGCTATGAAACGAAGTAATAATTGCATTGGTTTAGCAATTTTTTGTACAATTAATAGAACTCGCGCGCGGTTATCACGGTGAAAAAACAGAAAAGTATACGAAAACCGTGTTTTTTATTCGCGTCGCTGAAAAGAAAAGAACCGACGCCTCTCACAGGTGGTTCGTCGGCGCGCGCGCGCATCAGTTCGCGGGTGTGCACGTGACGATGCTTATCTGGGCGGCGCGCAAGAGATGCGCAGCGGCGGCCGGTTATTGCGGACAGCGGCTTTATGGTCCCGGAATACTGATTTCGTCGCGGGCTGCACTTACCCGCCGGCTCGCTCTCTGATTTCGTTCTCTCGTCAAATTGCAGCGGCTGCACGCTGCACTTTTTCTTCATTTTCGAAGCTTCGCTTCGCTCCCCTTTTTTTCATCTTCTTTCTTTTTCCGAGAGAGAAATTTTTCAAACGGGATATCGCTCGATCGATCGCCGATGCGTGTGGAGCGATTGCTTTATTAATTACGCGATATTATTCTCTATGAGAAAATTATTCGCTCATTATACACGTGTACGTACATAAAAGACGTGACTGGTGACGACGAAGGTCAGGCTGTATACATATATGTATAGATATCTATATACGCGGAGCGAGCCTGACCTTATAATATCTCCGTGGCGTATGGTCCTGTGCATACACTGCAGCAGACGGGTCGAGGCGCATTTGTGTGCGCACGGGCTTCCGCTTCTGCGAAGCCGCGGACTACATTCTTCAGATATGAGAGCGCGAGAGAGCTCGTATTTCAGAAAGAGTCGAGAAATGTTCTCACTCCTGTTGCTGCTGCTGCTCGTTTTGCGCGAGGGTGAGTGTTTTTCTTTGTTTTTTTTTTCTTCATTCTGGAGAAGCGATAGCGAGGAGTGTGTTTACACGCCTGGTAGTTTCACTACGGCGAGATAAGAGATACACACGTGGGAGAGAGAGACGATCGAGCTCTGCTGTGTGTGTGTGCGCGCGCGTTTGTGTGTGTTATAATCGTGCGAAGGGTTATTTCGTCAGGGGTTATGACAAAATAATGGCTCAAAATTAGCGAGCCTGCGCATCCGATGTTTCCACGCGCATCATCACCTGGGCACGCATTAATTTCAATAGTATAATAGCTACGCGCGAGTTTAATGATATCTTATACACTGTGGAGTAAGAAAGCGAGAAAACCGCATGGGAATTCCTCGCTTAGATTCAACGAGCTCATCGCGCCGCGACAATCATCGATTATATACTTACAGCGCCAGACTCTCGCAGTATCCCGTTGTTCCATCATCACACGCGCTAATCCCAGAGCGGAAGTCTATACTCGCGCGCGAAAGAGAGATGAGAGACTATATGTGCCCGCGAAAACGATAAGCCATCGGTGCAGATGTGTATAAGCCGAGCCCCGGGTGTCTCGTCGGCGGCGGCACGTGTACTTGAGCTTTTATCGTTTGTTTTGAAACTGGATGATCCTCTTAATGACTTGCAATCCCATCGGATCTTAATCGCAGAGGCCTTGTCTTCATATATACTATATATATATATATATATATATATATATTGCACACTTTTCTTTTTCGCGACACTGTACATATTTACTTGTATATCGCTTTTCTTGCTATAGCGATGAGCTGCTTTGGGATCGGTTTTATGGACTATATATCGACGGCTTAGGGGGATAACGCCTTATTTAGGGAGACGGTACAAGAACGACCTGTCTCATGAGCCCTTCTGGCTTCTTGAATTTTGTAGTGACAGCCCTGCAAGATTTTAAAAGAGGTTCATTCTTGTCAAATGTATACGCGGATAAAAATATATATATACACACCCACACACGCATGCACACACACACTACACAGGCACGCACGCGCACATACACACATACACACGCACACGTACAAAATTTTCAAAAGTTTCAAAATTTGCAAAAATTTAAAAATTTTGCAAAACTCCTTCAATCTGACTCGCCGCATCGTCGGTCGGCATCAACCTTCTGACGCGGTAAACTTATCCCGCATGTTGACCGCTCGCTGCACATCCGCTGTCGCCTCACTTTCGCGTCCCAGCCTCTATATTATCTCTCGACGCTGGGCACATAATACGAAGCATTCTCGGGAACAAGCATTTCTTACAAGCCAGCGGTTATACTATTGTATACAACAAGCGAAGGTACGTTTTGTTTCGGGAAAATCTCGAGCAGTATAATATAACGACACACAATTTACGACGTCGTTGTCTGAGGACACGTGCACCTGTAAACTCTAACACTATGATTCCTGTCAGAAATTTTGACGATACTGTGACACTCAAGCTTAACCTACTTATGCATTTTAGCTTTAGTACATAATATATACCTGGCATTAAGATGACCCGAACAATATATACTCCTATACAAATAAGCCGTGTCCCCTTAATCGGTTATACCTGTACTGCGGTCGCTTTTGGGGCGAACGGAGCAATGCGTCAGCAGACGAGGTAAGTATCACAGGCCGATATCTAAGTTTATGGTGCGGCTACCTATAATAAGTCTTATCAGATCAAGTAGTGCGACGGTTTCTTGAAAACTGGCCGCGACATGGACTACTGACGACACTTTAACGTGTCTGAAAACGTGCCGCGGAGATTCCCCCGGATGAGATATATGGCATGTTATTGTCTTAAGTATTATAGGTTTCTCTGGGTGTTATAAATATAAAACTGACATAGACGGTACTTACGCATTATTGTACAACAAATTCATATTCGCATATGGAAAATATGCGCGGAATCTATAATGCGCCGGTTCCAGTCCACTGTTTACTATATATATTATGCATAAATAGATACTTGTATATGTATAGCACTCGACGATCGGTTTCGCGTTATTAAGCGCGCATGAATTAGCGATTAATGGCCGCGTGTGTAGAGCTCGGCTTTTAACTCGATTATGCGATAATAATTCATATGAAAAGATGCGCCGCTTGTCGTCTTGTTTCGCGATAAATTATTTACTTAGCGTATATATAATATATATATATACAAGTACGGGGGGAATTCATACGGCGTTTTCTTTCTCAAGCGAGCTGTATCGCGCGGCCTCGCCAATTTTTCACGTTTTTCCACGGTATACTTGGGCTGAAACTAAGTGCACACTTAGTATGCGAGTTAGGCGGCGCGATTAAATGAAGTTTTGCTTCCTTTGGAAGGAATGTTGGTTAATCAAGAGCCGTGTCGGCGGTGTAGCAGTAATTTACGCTATTTGTTATATATATAATAATAGCTTACACGTCGGAAAAATTTATTTGAAAACACAGCAGGATAATGTAAATATGCTAATGAAGCTATCGAGTCCGACTTAATAGGATGATATACTGATAGACCCGAATTTTTCCGTAAATTATACACGCGCATAGTTAATAAATAATGCCGTGCCACGAGAAGAGAATTTCTTCGAAGAATATCAACGATAGCCTCGCAAAATTAATAAATAACTGCAGTTAATTAACAAAAGCCATAGCAACTGTACGAGAGCGAGCGAGTCGGAACAACGAGACGGCAGAACCGCACAACTATAATCCTCATCTCGCGTCACACGACGGACCACCTGGCTAGAGCTGCAGCCATTCGTGCGGGGCAGCATCACGCCGCAGATTCATCTCGCGCCCCTAACATTCCAGCTAGATCACCTCTATCGAGACAGCAACGCACATTGCCTCGGGCCAACCAGAACTCCGCACGTGCGGCGCGATCATTCTCGTGCATGTGTGTACTATATATATATGTAATAATATTACTGCATTTTTTGCGAGCGTAGAATAATAATTTTGTCAACGCGATTCACAGTTGGATCGTTTGAAGAAAGAAAAAACTGACAAGCGTTTGCTACGAGTATATTAAAAAGTTTGTGCAATAAACACGCAATGAGACTTAAGACTTATATCCCGAGTCTATGTATAATGGGACAATAAAACTCAGTACGCCTAATTACCAAGAAGAATACCAATAGTACGGGAAAAGCCCAAACGCGTCTCTGGTGCCGAGACCGCTCCCTGTCTGGGGGTAAAACCCCGCCCATCAACCATTGGAGGGAAATTTCGGCACCCCTCCCCCTACCCCCACTCACGGCGACGTTCAGTACCTTTGCCGCCTAGATAAAAACCCTCGGTGTCTATTCTGCAGTACCATTTGTGTATTGCATTCTCTAAAGATAGCACATACAAGTTTTCTTCAACAATACAAGTGAAATTACCTCCGCATCAACCTTACTACCATGTTCGCTAGTTCAGTGTCACGCAGAAGCTCCTCCGACCACCTCTCGAAGGCATCAACAATTTCTCGCAAACTCTTCGGCAAATCCAGCTCGCTCGCACGGATAGCCTTTCTTACTAACGGAGAAAAGCTCGACCAGCCACAACCAGCAGTCGCCAAAACCGAGGAAGTGCCAAAAATCCAAGTTGACAATTTTTGCTGGATAAGGTGCTACTCTCCCAAAAGAAGCATGCGCTCCTCCAGAAACCAGCCAAGCGGCAAGAGACCCAGAAACCAGCCAAGCGGCAAGAGACCCAGAAACCAGCCAAGCGACAAGAGTCCCACCACCGAGCCACAATCAGTGAAAAGCAATCCTACACCCGCCGTGCCCGAAGCCCAGAACAGCGACAATGTTACCAACCATATAATAAGCGCACTCCACGCATATCTCTGCTTAAATGCGAGAGGCAATCAGAACGCGCAGCAGAGCAACAGGAGGAGAACGCCAATCCACGAGACGAACTATGAAAAATCCAACCTGCGGGCCTACATGGGCACCTTGAACCTCACCAAAGTGGGCTACGTGAAAAGCACCGGGGAAGATCGCTACGGCTTCAAATTCATCACCCCCAAGCTATACGACTGCGAGTACTGCGTCGATAGGAAGTTCTTCGATCATCAACACTACTTCATGCATCTGAGGACCCATAAGCTTCAGGATATCACAAGATGCCGCGGTTGCAACAAGAAATTCGATCTGGAAACTAAAAACATCAACGACATAAGACGACACGAGCTCACTTGTAAACCGCGCGTTCCAACAATGTAAGCTCAATTATACGGACGCTCATATGTTCTGTTTTTTAAATGCTACTTAATCTCTGTACATAGTATGATCATATGCTTGTATTATAGTATGTATTATATGTAAGTAGTCAAAAGTATGATGTTTTATCGAATGTATATTAGAAATTTTGACAGTCAAACAACTTGTTTGCGCCACATTTGTATAGCTTTTAAATTTTAAGACAACTCTTTGGTTAAAAGGAGCTTTCAACAGCGCTATAACAAATCGATATTTTTGTTTTATAAATTGTAATACAAATTTTTTGCTCCGCCGAAACAGTCACAATATCTGTGATACTACAACTGCGCAATACTCAAAGAATTGTTTGAGTAGATTTTTCGTATCAACGATTATTGTAACACTTTGTAAAATTATGATTCTTCTAATATAAGTAATAAATATAAAAAATATATATCAATTCTATTGTATAAACCCTCTTGAAATCCTGTCATGCGCATAATTTTAATATTTTATTTAAAATTTATAATAATTCATTTCTTTCTTATTGGTATATTCTTAAAGATTTTCTTATTTGCTCAATTGATTTACTTTTTGATTTTCTTATCGATTTGCTAATCACGCACGCATAGGCGGCAAAAGTATCATCCCATTTCATCTTTTAGCTGAGTCTAAATTGAGAGCGTTTTAGGACAGAAAAATGCGCTGCTATTAATCAATGAAACTAATGTCTAGGCATCAACAAGGGCTGCAGCGTCATTGCTATTTACGTTCATAGATCCGTTCATTCAAAAAGTCTATCACTCAGCTCAGCCCATTATGGACGCACGTACTGCGCCCAGAGTTTTTTTCTCGATCTTAACGTGGAAAAAACAAAGCTTCTGTGCGAGATTGTCTATAACAGATAAGCGAAATCTGGCTTGTGGTCGGATGTCAAGGGCGCTATTTTCAATTACAATCACCATTAACTACGTCTGTTGTTTGAACATTTGCATTTTGCCTGGTTAATTATCTAGACATCGCGTACGCACTTATAATTTTATTTATTTGTTGCCGTTTATTCGCTCGTTATAGTTTTTTTCTTACATAGATGTATACATTAATTTACTTATTTTTACACACACGCATATATCCCTTGGCTTTCCGGGAAAAGCTACATAGTTGTCGCAAATTAAGTTAAGAACGGTTTTCCTATTTTAAAACATATACTTTTCATTAAAAAATAGCAAAACAGACAAAGGTGTCTTTATACTCGCGAAATAGCCACGTGCACAACCGCCGCCTTCTCAGAATCTATACCCGGACAAAGCGCCTGAGTCCACTTGCATTTAGAATAAAGTATCATACATGCGAATTCTATTGCTCATCATCAATTTTCGCAATTTTTAGGCATATCAAAAAAGGTAGAAAAGGTCCGGAAGTCGGAAACGAAAAATAAAAATTTCGAGATTCTGTACGACAGAGAAAGTGCATTTTTTAAGCTGGATTTCGTGAAATTGACAATTGTTAGGTCCAAACTAGTACATGATTATTTACATGATCAGTGCCAGTATCATGCTTTTTGGAAAGAGTTTACGTGAAAAAAGTCACAAGTTCCCGGAATAATTGCTCCATATCAAGGGTTTGCTGTGATTACCAAAAAGCAAAATGTATTTGATTGCCTCGCGTGCATAGTTTATGCTCGATAGAATAACTGATTGAACTGTTAACTTATGGCTATCACAGATATATACTCTAATTAACTCCCCCTTAATCGACAATCATTGTTAACAATTTAGCACGAATATTTGAATAATATTTCATGACCATAAGAAAATTATTTGTTGTTCATTTGTTTCGATATGAACTTTCTATTGTGCAAAACTTTTATGTATACAATTGTCCTCAATTTCAGAATCAATATAACGGTATATATAATTAGTGTCGATAGATTTCAAAGATTTTGTCATTATAATAGCATTAAGGATAGATGCAGGTAGTCTGGATTCGAGCCCAGATCCCCCTCCCCCACCCCGCCCTTTGTCGGCGCCAGGTTGGCGGCCAGACATGACGGGTTGTGAATTTGAAAACCCCAGTTTATCAGGGGTGGACGGCGCTGATGCGATCCAGATATCTACAGTCAAACCGAGTCATTCCTCGGTCAGTCTTCGACGGAGTGCAACGCATATTGATCATCGAGCGATTCAAGGTAAATATACATATAAAATATTTCTTCTCCTTCGATATCCTCTGTCTTATTTCCATACGGTCTGATTTCTTTCATCTTTCGCGTGGGCAAGAGTTAGAATTTATAGAAAAAATTTTTCCATATGCATATAGCTGAAATAACCGATTAGTTACAAAGCACCCGGTCATGTGTACAAAAGTCGGTCACGTGCGTAAAATTGCGTTGCTACGTTTTAATCTTTGATAGACATGTGACAAACTAATATAGATCTTTACTGTCAGTGCTTTGACGTGATATTTTTACCATGTAAAGCTGATTTCATAAGCTATTGCCTGTTTGTTATTGTTATTCGTGTCGCATCACCTATAAGACCTATACTCGTTCTACGTCGTCGTATATACGTTATTCGAGTAAAATATAGTAAAGTAGACTATATGGTTCCTTTATATGCATGTGTGATTCTAAAGTCAAGGTTAGAAAGCCTATATTATTATATATTATATAAGAAAACGGGCTAATTTTGCGGTTATTTATTTATTCATTAAACACACATATATGGACACGTGTAATTCTATAAAACGATCGACTGAATAAAAAAAAAAATACATAAAAGAGGTTCAAAAGGGCATATATAACGGGAGTTGATTATTTTGTAAATAAAAAATATTGCATTTAATTCGCTAAAATGCTCATCAGTTATTTTAACAAGTTTTTAAATAAATGAACTGCAAAATTCCGGGCTTCAAAATTCGTACTATAGCAAAATACAGTCCATTAACTGCTTACCAGAATTCCATTTTCAAAAGAGGAGGAGCCAAGACTTTGGGGATGAAGCTATCGTTCCCCCACCAACCACTCGTTACTTTTACCGTTATACACGTGTACTGTTATGATTGCAGCTAGAATTCTCGGAAATAGCTTTATTGTAGCCCGTCATAAAGCTGAAGATATAAGCAGTAACCAAAGGCCCGGCAGAGCAGCACATTTTGGACATTAGTGGAAAAGTACAAATGGACTGTCTTTACTTTTAGATTAACGCTTTGGCGTAGTCGAAAATAATTTCTATATACTGTCGTGACGCCCTAGTATCAAGAGGACTGCCAATATGTCAGCGGGTGTCGAGGTAAGTTACATTATTTTTATGACGAACAGTATTTTTATCCATTTTTCTCAGTTATATAACTACTAAATTAACATCATTTTATGGTCCATAAGACCATTAGAGTCGTGTTCAATTAAAAACTTTTGAGAAAGCGCTCGAGTCCCATCTTACTCAATTGAATAAATACTATTATATTTCTTGGAATAATACATCACACCAAAATTTGTTTCTGTTTTCAGAATACAGTACAGGCAATGCATGAGCCCCTGGACATATCGACAGAAGCAGCGCAAGACTCAGTACAGATGAGTTCTGAAAATTCATCTACCTCAAATCCAAAATTTTTAAACGCTCCACAGGGCACTTTGTTTAAAAATTTAACAATTTCTGTACCTGCTCTCCCACCAACGACAAGCTCAAACCCTGCTATGAATTTGGTAAATTTTGCACCAAATTCAGATACAGCGATTTCAATGCCTCTAGATTTATCCCAGGCTACGCATAGCCTCGGTGAAAATAATGCTCTTACAGCCAGTGGCTCTTCAATCCAGAATTCCACATTTTCAAACACTTCGCAGGACACACTCTTTAAAAATCTACCAATCCCTGTACCTGTTCTGCCATCAACGTCAAGCTCAAGTTCAGATACAGCGATTTCAATGCCTGACAATTTCTCTTTGGCTACGGGTACTATCGAGGAATCCAATTCTCGTGTAGCTGTTCGCTTCCTATTAAAAAAATCAAAACGCTTCTGTGGCGCTATTCGCTTCTATTTAAGCAAGTCGGCTACCGCCAATAGTAGTAAATTCAAGAGCCTGATGTCCACCCTCAAGGATTCCGTGAAGAGCACCCTGGCCTCTGGCATGCCGTCGTCGGAAACCATCAGCTCATTGGTGAGCACTTTGAAGGGGCAAAAACTGCCGAACTGTCTGCGCTTCCTTAGCTTCTCGCTAACCTCCATCACATCGCGCACCAAGAGAAGTAGAAGCCAGGAAAAGTCCGGAAAGTCGGGCTCCTCCAGATCAAGCCGCAAGTCAAAAACCTTTTTGAACTGGTGGAAAAAGCCAGAACCAGAGCCCGAAGGTGGTCATCAATTCACTAAACCTAAAATTTACGAGTGCTCCTACTGCGAAACCACCTTCTTCAAGCTACCGGTTTATCTGAAGCACATCAGACGCCATACGCAGCTCAACAGATGCGAGAATTGCAGCAAGGCTTTTACCACAATTATCAACAAGAGACGTCATCAACTTCAATGTAGTCGCCGAGCAATTCTCTAAAAACCGACAGTTTTTCACATACTCAAATAAATAAGGTATAGCTCAGCGTATAATATGTCACTCGCAATAGCGAGCGACAGAAATCACGAATTATTTAATTTGAACAATTTCATTTTCATTTGCTCGGTTTAAATCATTTTTAATCTTGAAACTTATTCAAGGCGATACGATTTTTAATTTTTTTTAACAAGTTAATTTTTTGAAAAAACAATTACTTTCAAAAAGTTCTTTGATGAACTTTTGGAAAGTTGCGGTTAGATGCACTAGAATCTAAGTCGAAGCGATGTATGCATAGTACAATGACGTATAAATATTGTCGAATAGAGTCTAGATAAGCTTGTTAGTCATCAGAAAGCTGCGTTTTTGCTCAGTCCGGCGCAGAGACTGAAATCTTTTGAATTAGAATAAACACGTCCGAGCATCTAGCCGCTTTACGCGCGAAACTATGATTCATTATAGTGAATCAGTTCATAGTATACTACTATGCAGTATTTTTCTTGGTGTTTTTTTAATTTTAAATACGGTGATGTAATATTTTTTGTTGTTTTAAGCACTAATCAATTTTTACATTCATATAAAATTGTGTAATTTTGTGTACGTTATACATTGTACACGTGTATAGTACATTGCATTTGACTTCAAAGTAAATAAAATATCAAAGTACAAATTGTGAAATATGTACAAGAAATATTATATACGTGCGTATTATGCGATGTATACAAAATCATCTTTGTTTATCTATAATGACATGCATAAATATTATGTACGATGTAAAATAGTCTGTAATAATACTGTATCGAAAATAAAAAAAAAATAAATTTTATAATCAAATTACTTTTATTTATTACCATTAATACATATAATAATTTTTCGGTTTATACAAAAGAATAACTTTGTACAAAAGTTTATACAAAAGAATAATAATTTTACATTGACTTACACAGAATGACTAAGTGTGTAAGACTATTGGTGGCAATATAAACCGTGGCGTCTGCTGCATTATATATAAGTACAACGTCTGCGTAAAATTCCCCGGCGTCGGGCGCCATGTTGATCAACATGGCGCCCGACGCCGGGGAATTTTACACTGGCATTGCACCTATTGGCAGTATAATCAGCGTCGTCTACTGCAAACTATATAGGAACTATGCCTGTGTAAAATGCCATGTCTATCGATGACAAACGACGGGGCATTTTTTAACGATATATTATTTAAACATGATAATTAAAGTAGAAATTTTTATTGAAATTCAACCCCCATTTTACAACTTCGCTTCGTGTATATTATACTATCATATCGACTGTTTAAAAATTACACCAAGTGCTTTAAAATGTGCAATAATTACAAATGTATAGTTTACATTAAAAAAAAAAAAAAAAAAAGCTTCCGCGGGCTGCCAAATATTCCCATTTTCTATCGATGTAATACAAGTCTCTCGCGGAAACACGGGCGCTCACATAACGTATACATGAAAATCGGTTCATTAAAATACGCAAAGTTCGTTAAAAAGTTGGCACATTGTAGAAATAGCGTCTACTATGAGAGTGATAGTAGAAATCATGTCTGAGCAAAGTTTCGCCGCTGAAGGGGAAAAATCCGCATTCCCAGCAGCGCAAGTGTCGCTTTGCGTGATAATTGTTTATATGCCGGGTGTGCGCGGCCTTGCTCAAGTACTGCTTACGGCAATAGTTACACTTGTAGACTTGAGGTGATGTGAAGTCTGAGTTGTTTGGCAACGAGTAGAGCGTTGGCCAGTGTGCCGGGATCTGAGGCACTGGGTACTGCTGGTCCTGTTGGTTTGTATACGCCGTGTATACCGACGCGCCGGCAATCGGCGCGTATTGTTGTATCTGCGCACTTGTCTGCCCGGTGAATTGAAACTCGTTCGATCCCATCGTGTATTCAGCCGGAGCTTGGACATTTTGCTGCTGGTTTGGATTGTTGGCTGTAGGTTCGTTATAAAGCTCCGCATAAGTCTGGGTCAGACAATCGAGCAAGTCATCTATATCGACCTCTTCCTCGGGTTGATTGGCAGGTGGCGACTCCGTGAGAACACTTTTTTCATTCCTCTCGGATTGCACCTCGTTGCTGGGCTCTTCTTTAGGTTGATTTGCACACTGATCATTCATATCAAGTGCTCCGAATATAACCTGAAATGACACACACAGTTTTAGTTTTGCTGATCACTAGATTGATTTCGATGTTCCCGAATTGAAATAACGAGACAAAGAGTATACACAACGAATATTTACCTTGAAGTCGACCGCAGTCAGTTGGTTCATCATCTGCCCGATCTCAATTTCTTCTGCCATAGTCACAGTAGAAAAACACAATACTGCATCGAACGAATGCCGTTGACGAGTGACGAGCCCCTGATAGAACCGAGAGCTTTGGGCCTGCTCCGAAATGCGCCCCCTACCCCCAAGCTCGAGAATCGGCAAGCTCTTAACATTTCGGGGGAAATTCAAAGGGAGGGGCAAAGAGGGGTGTGAGTCAGATGCACCAATAGGCTATAGTTTTGAAGATGCACCACTGCGCCACAGTTTGGAAAAGCGGAACTAAATCTGTAAAAGCCCGGCGTCAAATTTGTTCGCAACGTAGTTGGTGCATTGTTCAGTTATATACTATTTTTCTTCAACCGTATTAGCATAAACAATTGTAAAATTGTCGTAATTATTCAACAACAATGCGCAAGACTTTTTTTAAAGATAACTTTATTCCTATATGTTAATATTATCCATGAAGAGATGTCGAGCATCATTGTTTAATAAACAGCTGATCATTTCGTAAACTTCCTCATTTTCTATATATAAAAATATTATCTTCCTCGCACGTAAAGTATTGTCGTCCAATCATTTGTGACAATATTGTACACATACCTTAATATTCACTATGACATCCATGCGATTATATACACGAGAGAAAAAAATGAAAATCAAAGTCTCACAAAGGCACGCGCTGTATATATGATCCTCTCGCGCTCGTCATTCAACTTTACGCATAATGTATTCGCCTTGACATTGGTATATATATATACACCGCGTGGGCGCGTGCAAGCAAACTGATTTTTTCCGATGCGTTATATTACCACTTCGTAAATTAAGCATCGAATGGTACACGTGGGAAGTAACGGGTTTGACGCTCGATTTTGCTTAGCGCATTTAATGAGGCCTGCGAGAGCGTGTTATTGCATTGGCTGAGTTATTCACGCTCGTTTTATTATTGATTCTTGACGAATATCTCCTCACACACACACACCATACACACGCACGTACACACACTAGACACACGCACGCACGCCGCACGCACGCAGACACACTACACACACGCACGCGCGTCGCAATCATCCACGCATGCGCGCACGCACGTGCACACACACGCACGCTGCTCGCACCCACGTACACGCACCTCACACACACACACACAAAGGGGGTTGTTGGGAGATTCTGTTATCTTTGCTTTATCGGCATAACGTAACGGCGCTAATTTAATAACTCTCTTCGCGTCCCAGATACCGATTAAATTTTATTACTATTCGGCATCTAATTTACCGCATTACTGCACAGCGTTTACGGCCGAAATATGCGGACAAGTCTAATTACAATCGTCGTGTATATTTGAGCCTTTATTTTTCCACCGACTTCATTACCTAAAAGAATGCCGATTTACCTAGACGCGAGCGAAAAATTGGATACACGACTGCAATAAACGCGAGCCTATACACATCAGCCGCACGATACGCTCGTATGTAATTAAACGAGCAGAGTTTCCCATATAGCTAGACGCACACGCGAAAATTCCGAATATATAATTGCAATATTCAAGGCACCTGCGCTGGGCTCCGGTTATTACGCGCGTCGTCGTAAAGGATTACAGCCATAGCGATATTAGGCTCGGCGCGTTCGTGTATACTTACTTATATATAATAGAGAGAAGAGAAGAACACGGGCGTTTACGACGAGCCTGCTGTTTCGCCAACGTGAACGTGTCGCTCGTTCGTTATTGGCATGGCTGAATAGTAAACGCAAGATTTATGCTATCTAAAACTAGAAGAACATTCAAATAATCCCAGCAGCGCACGCGATATCGCGAAAACCGAGCATTTTTTTGGCATCGCGTCGCTCGCGCGATAACTAGTCCCGCATTTCTCGAGGCAACATTTCCGGCATCGCGATGTACCCGAGCCGTATAATCCTCCAGGATAATCCGTCTTCCATTACAGGTGTACGTCCCGCGGTAGTCGGCGCTGATGCGCTGAAAAAATGCTCGATCGTATCGCGTGATACGGTGACACGTTGCGCTAGCCGTGCGAGATGCAGGTTGTAAGGTGTCGATGAGATTAATGGAGGATTTAGGGATTTTATATGGAGAGTGCAGTGAGAGCCGGAAATTCATTCGAGCCTGTACTGAGTCGCGGTATCATTCATTTATTTCACTTTAATTGAAAATGCAACGAAAAGTATGGCCTATAGGCATATTTCTATATAGGCAAATATGGCGTATTTCTAATGCGCAGTAGGCATCAAAGAGACGCACAGTAGACGCATGCGCAAACGTCTGCATCCGGCCACTACACGCAAAGGTTCGCGCATGCGTCTCTCGTGCCTCTGTCCGATGCATAGTGCGCATTAGAAATCCGCCATCTTGAAGCACACAGCCGCATCTGGAACGAGTTTCCAACCGTAGCATTCCAATAAAACGGAATAATACGCAATTATCAATTTAGGCGGTAAAAATATTTTCTATAATCAAAATTTGTTTACACTTTAACTAATATTTCTTAAACAATCAAACTTGCCAATCGAACAGCACGCAAGCGAAGCGTACGAGCTCGAAAAGGTAGATTTTCAGACTCCCTCGGCCTGGAAAAGTGGCAACAGTGCATGTCTAAAATGAAATTTCCATTTGCTCGAGAAATTATCATGTCCAGCATTGTGAGAGGGATTCGTCGAACCCCAGACACAACTGTATAGAAGATAATGCTATTTCCAATAGAGTCTATGAAAATCGAAGTAAAAATCTTGCATTAGGCAGGGCAACATGATTTTGGACCCAGAAACCAGACTATACTTTTCCGAAGGTTTTCGGTGCGCTAAACACGAATCTGGCCACAAAATTGCTCCATCAGCTCTGGTTTTCGAGATATCCTAACCTAAAAATGCGAAAATCGCGATTTTGGCTTATATTTGAGGTTATGTAGCGCCGCCAATTTTTAATAAATCAAAAAATTGTATAGACAATCTAAAAGAACTAGCATAGCCCTTCAAAATGCACTTGAGTTTGTTCCGATAGCTATTTTCTTCTTCGAGATATTCAAATTTGAAAGTCTCATTATATACGGGAATTTCGTAAGTATTTACCCATATGGTACCAAGCGGATATCTCACAGTCTTTCATGAAATCTCTTATAAAATCAAAATTAACTTTCAAATTTGAATATCTCGAAGAAGAAAATAGCTATCGGAACAAACTCAAGTACATTTTGAAGGGCTATGCTAGTTCTTTTATATTGTCTATACAATTTTTTGATTTAATAAAAATTGGCGACGCTACATAACCTCAAATATAGGCCAAAATAGCAATTTTCGCATTTTTAGGTTGGGATATCTCGAAAACCAGAGCTGATGGAGTAATTCTGTGGCCAGATTCGTGTTCAGCGCACCGAAAACCTTCGGAAAAGTATAATCTGGTTTCTTGGTCTGATATTTTTTTAGATTTTTTTGCCCTGTGTAATGCTATTTCCAATAGAGTCTATGAAAATCGAAGTAAAAATCTTGCATTATTAATCGACGCATATATCCGTCGCCATATCCGAGTCCCGCACGCGAACATATATCCCTCGGATGTATATACGACGCAGCTGCGATGCAGTCGAGTGCTAGGAAGGTTTATAACGCGAGACGCGGATTTACACAAGTCGACCGGCGGTCTATCTCGCGATAGCTCGTTACCGAGCTGGGATAAGGCGCTAATGGAGTTTTAAGAAGACGCTCTGCTAATTGCTAATGGACAAGGGGCTGAAGCCGTTGTTGATTTGAACAAATTATAGCTCTCTCGTTATTGCTTGTTAAATAGATTTTTGTATGGACAAATTTCGTTTTCTGCTTAAGAGTGTTCTATACCCTAAGAGCGCCCTCTAGTCTACATTTTTGCTTATTTGCATAAACTTTTAATATCCCGGTCCTTAAAAAAATATAAAAACAAAGTTTCCCCACGTGCACTGACTATTTAAGATTATGTTAAAAAAAAATTATTCGCATTGGTGGTGGATTATTATTGCAAATATCCGAATAATTTTTTTTTAACATATTCTTAAATAGCCGGTGCACGTGGGGAAACTTTATTTTTATGTTTTTAAGGACCGTGAATATTAAAAATTTGAACAAATAAGCAATAATGTAGACTAGATGGCAGCTCTAGGATATACAGCACCCTTAATAAAATCTATATATATCCAGGTGGAAAAAAAGTGTATAGGTTGTATACAAATTGTACACAATTTTAAAAAACTTCTAACTAGTTAATATTATTATACATTGGTATATTCCGTTTGAGCTCCCTAGTTTTTCATGTATAGATTGTAATAGACTAATTTATACCAGAAGATCATGAGCACGCTAAGCGGGTCCCCTCGCGCGACTATCGTAGACGATGTCCAGGTGGCCGGCAGAGGAAAAAATCAAGTCTACGTAGTGCGCTCGGAGATTTTCAGTGTGTACAGGAGAGGTCTGCTCGAAGATGACGTTCACGTTACCCGGGGCTGTCATAGACGCTGTCCAGGTATTCGTCGGAGAAAAAAATCGAGTCTAGGTATATATACGCGTTAGACTCGACTATAGCAATGATACAAGCATGACCCAAACAAGTAAAACAGAACGATATATAAAGCCTTCTCCGCGGCATGATCGAGCTTTCGGCCTCGAGGTCAAGGTGCCGCTTATGTATATATATATACCTCGTGTACCCGCAGCCTCTCTCGCACTCTTTCTCGATACGCTCGGAATGATGAATTCGCGCGCACGATCGAGTAGAGTCTCTCCGACGCGCGTACATATGTATATATTATATGTGTATGCACACCAGGAAATAAATGGCGCGCGTCGCGCGGCTGACCTTCGTATTATTCCTCGTACGGCATTTCCCGCGGTGTATTATATAGTTTGAAAATTTCGCTGCCCTCGAACAGCTTCGTTCTCTCTATATCGATCTAAATCGTCGATTTTCCACGATCGACAAGTTTGTTAAAGGTTTGGGAATTGACACTTGACGTTATATCACTGACGCGAAATCTACGCAATCGGATCTATACGAATAATAATCATTACGCGGTATGACTAATCAGAATCAGCGACTGCTTTTCCAAGTAGGTATCCGCATTGAGAAATCGCAAGCGAAAAGTACATAATTCGCTCTATCGGTTTATATTCGCTGCGAATAAGGGACCGTGCGTTAAATGGCTGCATTTCAGCGCCGCCTATGTCATACATATATGCGCATACATGTTTGATAAATCGTTGCTCCGGCGCGGGATGAGGTGCCAATGAAATTATGCCCTTAACGACCGGCGCGAGGAGCTACCCGCTTTCGAATTTCAAGCCTCGCGAGTGAGTACGCGCGCATATATGTATGCAGATTGAAAGGCGCGACTCGCTGCGAAAGTTCTCTCTTTGCTCTTGTTTCCCTCGAGAGAGAGAGAGAGCTTCGTACCGTGTGATTTTAATGTCTCACTTGACAGATACTGCAGCCTGTATTTTTTCTTCGCTTTACTGCGGGTATTGCTTGACTTGTAAATTGATTACTTTTCAATGCGTCGAGTGGAGAACGAGCGCTTTTTTCTTTTTGCGAAAAGTTTACTTTTCGTTATTGATCATTGACTGGGATATCCAAGCTGAGAACGTGAATGGAATCTCACGACTATGCGCATGCATATTATACTTATATATGCCCTCAGCGGGTAACAGTACACTCACACATCTGCCTCGATTTTTCCGAGGAAAGGTGCAGGTATAAATGATTCTATTACGAGCGTGTGTATATACATGTATATAGTCGCGTAGGTTATTCGCACACGTGAAATCCGAATCTGATCGCGTCTGCGGCATTCGCGCGGCTTGATGAATATATGTAAAAATTCACATCCGCGCGAGTCTCTTATTATTAGTAATTTACGAAAAATACGCATAGACGAGAATTTTATAAATTTTCACTCGCAATGCAAACAACAGATTGAAATTCAGATAAGCACCGGTAGAGAAAACTTGCTCGGAAGAATTAGGTTAATTCAAAGTGTCTGCGATCTGTGATAGATATCAAAGCGATTCTGCGGTACATATTAATATATGCAATGTATGGATTTTTACGGGTGTGATTGAAACTCGTGTTTATCAGCTGCTCACGGATAACTATCTTTATTAAGTGCTTGAATTAGCGCACCGACAGGCGCACGCTTTTCCCCCCGGAATCGACTTTTTATCAGCAGTAAATATTCAAAACGCCAAAGTACCCAAGTAACCGATTATATTCGCTCGGAGCATATATATATATATATATATATATATATATATATATATATATATATATACATACGTGGTTGAATACAAATTCCCTTTGCAGAGAAATGAATTACGAGCGGCATTAACCGATGCGCGTATATACATGTATAAACCTTTATAGTCGCGTCTGCCAGCCGGACTATCGCTTTTTCAGCTCAAACTCGCATATACATATATGTATACGTGCATCTATTCATGTGTGTGTATATATAGTCACAGCCGAAGTAAAAGTTATCGCGCACAAAGAGGCTTCTTATATGCGCCGCAGATATACAGATAAACGAAATAGCGCGACAATGTCTCGCGCAGTAACTCGGAGAAAATTGTTCGAGCTGATATATATATATATATGTGTGTGTGTGTGTGTGTGTGTATGCGCGCGCGCGTACAGAGCGCACGAAGTGAAAAGGCTATGTATATTTCGAAAGGAGTCTATTATCGATTAGATCATATAATTGAAAATCATAGAGCAGTTCTCTCGAAGCTGATCGAATTTTTCATCGGTTAGATCTGGAATCGTGTGCGCCGCGCGAATATAAGCACGATCTAATGTTTGCATTAGACCCAATAGAAAATCGCCGACACCGCGAAGAGTATATTAAAATCTCGCTCGCCTCGTATATATCTACGAGGCGCTCTCGTGCGCACTCGAGTCCGACTCGGAGAATTTATACGGCGATATAAGTGGCGCATATACGTTTCATTCCGAGTCGCCCTTTTTTCCTATACGTCTGTATATACGTTCGTTCCTCGCGAGTTTGCCAAAGTGTATTCGACGTTCCTTTTTCGCTCGTCTATAGGCGATCCTCCCATATGATTCTCGTGACGCTGAAATTTGTACATATACGTATACCGTTTAACCACATCGAGTTGACAATATCGATAAATCCTTTGTGTGCGCGCGTACGTGTATAATGTTGTGATACCAGCAGGAAGTCCTATACGCGACGCATTATTAAATTAAACGAAACGGCCCATCAATAATCCGACATTTATACCTGGAACCTGTCGACCGCGGTTATTAAAATGTAAAGTGATTAGTTTATGGCGTTATCGCGACACACATAGCGATTTTTTTCTTATTTTCTCTACTGCACACACGAGATGCTATCGGAAATTGGATTGACGCGGAGTATATATATATATATATACGTAATCGCGATTAACATCAAAATATTTATATATCCTTCGCTCCTAATACACGAGGTGTAAAACTAGTCGTAAACACTGGCTGTTTTTTCGAAATTCCCGCGTAAAAATGATTTACATTACTCGTGCACGGACGCCGTTCGACGGGTGTGACCATACATCGTTGTGTATATAAGTGCTATTCAGCTATTCAAGAACTCGCGTAAGCAATGCGTGTACGAGCGAGAGTTTAAAAAGAGGATAGGCAAATGAGAAAGGCGTCGAGGACAAAACGACGAGATGAATCGCTCGGCAGTTGTATGTCGCATTCGCAAAGAAGGAAACGCCGGATTAGACTATTTTTAGTGTTTTTATTTTCTTCTCCTCTTTTCGACGCGATAACTGTATTATATATAAAACTTTATGCCAGAGGCGCGTACTTCCGGAAACGCCTGCAAGCGGCCAATCCAAGAAATTGTATACGGAAAATTCGTCGAAGATAGCTCGTATCGTAAATTGGGAGACCGGCTTGAATGCAGCTAAATTTCAATGCGCGCGCATTTATGCGCTCAATATTTCTCGATAATCGCATTCTCATACGGCAGTAAAGATAATTACAATGCCAATAATAAAAATATTTGTTCTCCAATCCGCATTCACGCACTATTCGAAAACTTGATAGTCTCGTCTTCCGGTTTGTCGATCGGAGCTAAAAAGAAAAAGAAGAAATAGCGCGCGCGCGCTTCTCATTAAACTGCAGCAAAGCCAAGAGTAAGAAGAAGAGAAAGAGGATGAGGATGAAAAGAGCGGGTGGAGGTGGTGCTACGCTTGCATCTGCGTTTCCGAGTAACGCCGTGCGCTCGGACCATGTCGATCCCAGGCGAACACTCGATTCCCGGCGATAAGCCGACGATCGAGCTGATAAGGGAAACTCTACCTCTTCCCCGTCGAGTACCTTCCCTCCTCTTCTCTTTATATTCTTCTCATTCTCTGGCGTTCCGCGCGTTTGAAGAATCAGCACTTGCTCTCTGCAGTTGCCGCCGCCGCTCTTTGTGCGTGCACATATATCTGATTGCTCGCTGCGTACTGTTCGCGATAAGCGAATTTTAATAGGAGGGCTTTTAATTGAAGTCTAGTCGTGGAAGCGGTTGGACTGGTAATTACGCTTTGTATACGAGAGGGTTTTCGTGATGCGCGCATTGACAATATCGCGATCGATGTACAATCGCACTTTTTGCTCTTTATCGAGAATACAACTATGGAACAATTTTCAATTTCTATACGTACGGCTACGGCGTAGTTTTATCTTACAGCAACACCAAGATAGACAAGGGTCACTGAACGGCGCGCGACCGAGCGTTCGGCTGCATATACGTGAATTCACGCACGTGTTGGCCGCGGCCGTTGGACTCAACACTGAATTGCAGTTCTAGTCGACAGCAAACAAAGCCCCGTAAACAAGTGGTATATTTAGCATTGTTGGCGTGCGTGTGCTTATGTACAATTGAGATTCCTTACTTTAGTGAGATTTTTACAAAACAGAGATAAAACAGCCAGACTAGACTTGTTTGCGTTTTCGGGTACAGACTCGAGCCTTATCAGGTTCTGTATACTTCCTCATTCGACAGAATTAGAAAACGTTATAGGCGATGTGCAGGGATCGTTTTACCGATTTGTTGTAAGCAAACAAACGAATGTGTAGATAGTTTACAATGACTCACCAGTGCAGCCATCGAAGGACAACCCGTAGTGGTCGATGTCACAGTGGTCACATCTCGGCCCAACAGCACCAGGACTACAGCTGCAGAGTCCGCTGACAGGGTCGCATTGAACGTCGACGGCGCCGATGCCGCAGTCGCACTCTATGCAGCCTGCGGTGACGTTGCCGTAGCCCTCGATACAGAGGGAACAGTCGCGGCCGTCGAAAAGCGGACGACACGTACACTGGCCACTGCGCGGTTCGCAGAGCGATGACGTACTGCCCAGGGGATCGCATGCACATGCTGGACAAAAACGTCGATTAATATAAAAAATTTTATTGTGAATTTATACCTGCATATTATAGAGACTTACGCAGGCAGTTGAGCTCAGCTGGATTGCCGTAGTGAGCCTCTTTGCACTTCTCGCATTTCCAGCCTTCGGTGTTTCCGCGGCATTCGAGGCATCGACCGGTATCCTGATCGCAGGGGCCGCCGAAACAGGGACAGGGTTCGCATGTTCTTCCAGGAATCAAGGGATTGCCGAAAAATCCAATGTCGCAACTTCACGCAAAGGAAGAAATACGGAAATCATATAATGATTTGCATTTTTATTCATGCTTGGAAAAGCGATATCGCTGTCTCATAAAATTACTGCATGTACTCACGTTTCGCAATGGTCGCCGGTGTACCCTAGAGGACATTGCGTGCATACGTAATCGCTCTCTGAGTCATACGGATTATCTATTTGACAGCTCGGACTGAAATTGTTGCTCGGTATATCTAAGGGACAGGCGCATCTGTGACAATCTTCGGAGGTTCCCCGGGTTGCGTCACCGTAGTAGCCCACCGCGCAACGATCACACTTTGGCCCAATGGTATGGTGCTCGCAAGTCTAAAAAATGTTGAGGAAAAAAATATTAATAGTGCAATTTGAATGAATCGTTGTCGACGCAGCAATTAAGAATTTAAATTCAATACTCGTAAAAAAGAATAAAGTCGTATTTGTAATAGGTAAGAAAATAACGTCGTCTCTAAAAAATGAGCTTCTCTCGAAAATTACTCGTCGCGCCATCTTAAGTCCTTCCTCTTCGATATACCAACCTAAGGTAAGAGCGCATATTCGCAGTTATAGATGTGACCGGCTTACCTTACAAATTTAAAGCAATTCCTACTTTACCGACGATCGCTCAACTTGGCTATCTACTATTACCATATTTGAAATCGAAAAAATTCACTCACACTGCACTCGCCCATCATAAGATCACAAGAGCCAGCGTGACCGTTGCAGTCGCACTTGACGCATTTGTGCCGGGTGTGATGATCGGTAGAGTTGATCGGCAGCTTCACATACCCCCAGTCGCACTGTTCGCACGACAAGCCTGTGTATCCTAGGGGGCAAGAACACATCTCTACGACACTGTCCTCTCCGTCGTCATCCATTGAAACTTTCCCCACTGGTAAAATCGCTGACTTTAAACTGCAAAAAAGTGACGCGTCATTTACTAATTACGTCTTATAAATGCTATCAATTCTACTCAATTAGTCACAGTCCGAGAGCAAAAAACGCACCTCCCCTCGATCTGCTCCGTGTGATATTGAACCCTGAAGAGTAAGTGCTCAACATCGGCGAGGATCTCCAACATTTGCTGGCGCGTGACAGGGTCGCCTCGGTAATCCGTCCTGCGGAACCGCGTGACGCCGTCGATAACCTCCGGGCTGACCTGCACGTGGAACCAACCGGACTCCAATATCGGCACCCTGATTTCCGCCTCCTGGCCCATGTGTGCGTCTTCGCCGTAAGCTATTCGCATACCATTTTTACCCTGAAAATTTATTTAAATTATTCGCAGATATAACAGTATGCGGCACGTGCCTTTACTGAAAACGTTATAGGCTTTGTTCTCTTGAATCGTCGCCTTCGGACCTCTTCGGAAGACCGTCTCTCCGTCGAGATTGAGGACAGCGCCGTTCTTATTTTACAATGACTTCTAACGAAATCTAAATTTACACAGTAGTCTAGATAATAATTTGGAAAAGTCACTGCACGGAACATATATATAACCACCCCATTCAATTTCAAATCCCATCTAGCACGCTCGTAGATCCAATAAAGAACGCGCGAATAAAAATTGGCGAGGAGACTGGAGAGACGGAAAATTGCTTACAATAAGTACGACATCCGGCTCGGAGGTCGGCCTGCCACTGGTGTCACCCCGCATAACGATCCAGCTGACTAGGAAAGTGAGATTGCTTCCGTAGGAAGAGAGATGATTTCCGGCGTAGATTTTGGGCGCGAGCCAGTAGGGGCTTCGATACTCCACCTCGAAGGCGGCTATCGTCGGCCAACCGTGCTCGCCCTGCAGACTCGGCGAGACGGCCCGCGAGCCGTTTATGTCGCTCACTTGCCAGCCCGCTAGCGTTGATACCTGAAAAATATCGCCGACGCTTCTTTTTAACACTTATTTAGCTCTTAGAATATACTTGTATAAATAGTATCGCTAAAATGTCCAACATTCGAGTATTCTCCATAATTTCACCGAATCCTCGTATCTAAAGATCAGAGAGGTATCTTATCAGGAGGTTACAGTAGCAGCAGCATCGCCACCAAAGTCATTGACTCGCTCGTAAAAACGACTGTGCGACGTCGTAAATACAAGCTACTACATCATATCGTCAGCGCGAAAGCATAAAAAAGTCAAACGACCAATCTCGAGATTCCGCGGTGCCCATTAATAACGCTCTTAGATATAATGAATTCGTATCGCCCTCTCGTCCCATCCGTCAGGTGCAGAAGCTGCTGTTGCTGTCCACGACAAGATAATTAGCGAGCCGGGGTCTCTCGGCTCGCGATAAGGATCGAGTCTACCCGCGCTTCGCGAGAATCCTTCCTCGCGACAATGACGCCAGGCGAGCGAACGAGAGAAAGAGAGAGAGAGAGAGAGAGAGAAGTAACCCGAGAAGAGGATGGCACGCGAGCGTTCAGTCAACCTGTTTACGCTGGATTCTAATCTCGCGCTCCGGTCTAGGAGTCTAGTCTTTTATGTATATATACGTGGTGTTTGTGTCTGTTGCCATCAGAGGATGCTGTTTCATGTTACGAGCCGATGTATAATCTTACCGAGAGCTGCAACGCTTTTTTTTCATTCTCTCTCTCTCTCACTGCGGCTATTCTTCGTTTACGTAAAAATCTTAATAGGATTACATCTATTTTATAATCTATACTGGTTTCCCGGTGGGTTCACCGACGATGACTGCGCGGAATAGCGTCTAGTGCAACGGGATAACGGTGAGAATATTACATCCGAATGTTGCGGTTCGCCTTACACGCCTGTCGTTGATAAAATAACAGCGGTGCACACAGCAATACGATCTGGCTTCAATCACAATCTACGCTCGCTCACCATACTGAGGGAAATCTTGGCAACGCTGCAGTTGCTGGACTGCCCGGAGCAGAAGCAGGGTAGACAGCCCTCGATGTGTTCACGGGCGAGCGCGAAGTATCCGGGCTTGCACTGGTCGCAGAACTCGCCGGTGACGCGGGCCTTGCAGAGACAGTCGCCCTCGCAGTCGTGGGAGGGCAGGATACCGCGAGCGTCGCAGGGACATGGAACGCAGTCCGGGAACTGCCGGTAACCGGCAGCGCACTGGTCGCACTTGTGCCCGGAGTAGCCTACACGACACTCGCACGCGCCTGATACCTGTAATGAACATTGTGATTATTATATGCGCTCATTGATTTTTCATCCAGGCATACGATCATCCTGTACCTTTCCCAAACTGGTGAAGGAGTCGTCGGGGATGCAGAATCCAGTGCTTCCTCTAGGGTGACAGTCGCAAGGTACGCAGGGTTCAGGCTCGTCGGGTAGGACTCCGTTGGGTCTGTAGTAACCAGCTTCGCACTTTTCGCAATTTATTCCGGTCGTGTAGTCCTGAAAAAAGGGGGGCATTATTGAACCCGCGAATCGTGTAACATACGCGGACATCCTGGATCTGGAAACAGTGAATTCTCACCGAACAATTGAGGCACACACCGCCTCCTCGGTACTTTCCGCGTACGTCCATCGAGAGCTTCATCTCGGCGACTTCGTTATCGTATCGACAGGCAGTGGCGTGTCCGTTGCAGTTGCACTTTTCGCAGTGGAAGCCCTTGCCGGCTGTTCCGGGTTGCCAAGGCACCTGGTTGTACATCGGACAGCACCTTTCACACATCTCGCCGCACGTGTGTCGTTCGCATTCGCACTCTTGACGCTGTGAAAACAGAAGCAAAGGAAAACAGAAGGGAATAAGTACGGCGAGCTCTTTTCTTCTCGATGAAATTTATTACCCGCGTAAAAATTGTAAACGTGATCGCGCGCGGAGCTCGATCCCGGAATTTATCGCGTCCTTAAAGCACGCGGGCGAGAGCTTTCTTTAATACGACTTTCGGCGGCTGATTACTCGCGCGACTGGGCGTAACGCGCGCGGGCGCAGTTAATTATCGAGGCGATAAATAAGCCTTTGCGATTATTATTCCCCGAGACAGGACCACACGGGCGAGCGTTTTCTGTGCGAAGCCTCTCATGATGAAAGGTCCATTAAGCGCTGCGGTCATTACGTTGTACATTCCCCTTGGGAAAAGATGATTTACCACTTCGATGCCTGCTGCAGTCCACTTTTGGTGCTGGACTTTATTTGTTTACAGAGTTGATATTGCGATCGCTAATAAGATTTTTGCGTGAAAGGGCATTTCTTTCGCGGAAGCTCGAAATAGCCCAGGTCCATAAGTCAGCGTGCGCCGAGCAAAAAGCATCCAATCGTCGCTTCAGCAACTTCTCCGAGCCATCAAGAAGAAAAAGGGGGACCATAGGCGATGCAACACAGATAAGGCACGCACGTGAGAGTGTATAAAGGGCGCGACAATAGCTATACTTCCTTATACGCCTATAAGCTGCAACCGCGTATAGAATAACGGGCGCCGCTCGGTGACTAATGGCCGCGAGTCGAGGAATTTCGCAACGAGCGCACGTATGTGTGCGTTATAAGCTACCTGTTGAGTGCTGTATCTTCTTTTTTTGCGAGAAACAAGAAAGACTGAAATCGCTCTCGGAGGTGCTTTGGGCGGTGCTATAGCATTCTCCGTTTGGAAGCTAGTCGCAAACAAATTTTCAGATACTCGATTAACTGAAGGAGAAAGAGCAGTGGGAAAGACACTATATTACTGCTGCACTTTCCAGTACGTTTCAGCCGTCTTGACTCTTGATGACGCCACAAATTTCCCTCTCATCAACGTCCTCTTTTATCGCGCGTATTTCTCGGATTATCGTGCTTTCGATACATACGTATATACAGCACGCGCAAACAAGGCAATCGCGCGCAATGATCCAACAGCGAATATATATACTTAAAAGGAGTCTCCTATAAGTCGCGCTGCACCACGGCCTAATGTCCGTTCTCGGATCGGGCAGCTGCTAGATATATACCCGCAGAAAGAGAAACAGAGAAAGCACGTTGAGGACAATGCCGCCGATTAAATGCCGATGCGCAAGCGCGAGGCTTTATGCTACTTATCTCGCCGAAAGTGCGAGTGCGACGCGTCGTGTGTGGAATTCTCTCTCGGGGTTCTGTATATATAAATTATTCAGCATCGCAGCTGCGCGCCCGATATGTGCGTGTATATGGTTATATTGCATAAAAAAAGCAGAAAAATCAACGTAGTATATATGTATATGCGTACTTTGTGTAGCAAATCGGTTCTGCATCGGGATGAGTGTCCAGAGCAGAGACATCTCCCGCCGATGTTGATCTCCCGGATGGAGTAGAAGGCTCTTCTCTTGTCGACGATGGCTTCGCCTCTTCGGCGAAGGCCCTGCAAGCGCAGCCTAACGTAGCGAGCTTCCGTGAACTCCTGGATCGTCTGCGTGTGATTGAGAGCACCCGGTCGACCGTTCACCAGCTGCGTGTGAATCTGTGGAAAAGAAGAAAATATTTTTATAGCGATCGATGCATCGAAATGATCGATCGGCTGCCTCCCGAGGATAAAAAGCCTCTCGCTTATAAGCAGACGCGGGTAGAACATTTTTGCGAGATCGGCGATCGGTAATGACCGAGCGCCAAAAACGGAAACGCAATAAAGGCGAGTCGCGCGCGGTTCCTAATACGGAGCTAAAGCTGCAAAAAGCTGTATACACTGATGAAAAATCTTTTTTTTCGCGTATACAAATCGATATTTTCACGCGGATTCTCGGTATCGCCGCCCCCACTGTAATATATAATACCGCGAGGACTAATTAAAGGTCGAGTGAGCGAGAGAGAGAGACAGAGAGAGAGAGAGAGAGAGCACGAGAGTTCTCTCGGCGAAATCGATGACAAAAACGGCGATCCCTACATTCCGGCCATGTACGGTACAGCTGTGGCCGGCGGCCTTATAAGGGGCCCCTCGCATATACTATATACATATATATTTGCGTCCAAGGGAGGTGTTTGGAAAAACTTTTTGAAAAGGATTTCGCTCCGATATTTATTTTCTCTTGGAATTCCGAGACGCGTTTAATGATCGTCGGTACGCGTTTGTTCTTTTGTATAATAATATCAAAAGCCAATCAATGGTTTATCAGTATTTTGATCGACGATATATACTTGCCTCGCCGTTTTCCATGGGGGTCTGTCGCGAGTAAAAACTCGTGCAAATAACTTCATCGTCTTGGGTATAGCTCGGCTTTCCCAATACGGGCGGCATCGAGTAGCGCGTCCAGCATTCCTCGTCGGTCGGGGCGTAATACTGCCAGGCGTGGAAATTTTCAGCGTCGATCGACCTCTCCAGTATCCAGGCAGCCGGTCGAGGCGAGTTTGCAGCCTTCACTATCACGTATTCTATTTGATATCTCTGCAACGAACAAAATATTACAAATTATATTTTTTGTTTATATAAAAATAAATAAAGTATATAAACAGCTCGTGGTGCGCGCTCCCATCGGTACGGTCCATAAAGGGACTCCCCCCTTTATACTCTCCTGTACACCACGCGCTTACTCACTCGTGAGAATCTTAACAAAGTGGAGCATCCGCGGTCTTTTTCTCCCTTTCCATCTCACGACTTTTCTCTTTGTCCCCGCCGTCTTCTCCTCTTCCTCTCGCTCGCTCAACGTCTTCGGAGAATACACGGCGAGCTTTTTAGTCGCTCCCGCGCGCTTTACACGGAAAAGTCCTTTTCCTCCGCGAGCTACTCGGCTGGATATACAGGCGGCGCGGAGTATGAACGAGCTTTTACGGGCCGAGATAGCGGCGAGCTTATTCCGAAAAATCGTAAAGGCTTGTTATGCAAATTATCGCACTTTCTCTCCGGGTAATACTTTAGGCTCCTTGTGTATATTATCGCTGTCGCGCGACAAATAGCCCACGAGTCCGCGCTTTACAAATTGCAGTCGTGCGCGTCGAACGCAAAGGTCAAGGCGGCTTAATGGTCGTCGGAGCAGGGAGAGAGCGAGGTCGACGGCTGACGCAGAAGCCGAAACTATGTCCTCGAGATCCTCGTCGCGGATAAGCTCCGAAGGAAGACCTTTTTCTTTTTTTATTGTATTATCTCTTCGAGGGAGCGAGCTCTTATTCTTTTCCTCGAAGTGACGCGAGATGCTCTCGAGATTAATTTTTGCAAATTGATGCCAAAATATAATTTGAATTTTTGCACGTGCAGCTATTGAGTGCGGATTGAAAACGCCGGACGAAAGTAGCGCATATGTTGCACCGATCAAGACGATAAGTCCGAAGGATTATTTTCAAAGGATTTAAGAGTACCCGTTGCGCCTTTTCAATTCCGCTGTCTTTATGAAGCATCTCGCGCGCGCGCGCGTCAAAGAAAAGTTATTCAATTTACGCGGGCATTGTGTACGTTTGTTTGTTTGTTTGGGGCGAGAAGTTATAATGCGAGATCATGCTATTTAATTCGGATGAATTTTTGTTCTTTTTTTATTTGCAAAAAAGTAGTTTTGAAAAATTCTGCGCTGTTATTTATCGAGGTAAAGTTTCTTTGCATGATTTCTCGCATTTTTTCTCCCATGATCGTTGTAATCTCCACAGAGATTAAAATTTAAGCACGCTTTCTACTAAACTACAATATTAACCCTATACAACACGGTGACAGAATAAATCCACGCAATAACCCAAATTCTCATAGCCGCGGGTATCTTTCGATGGCTCCAGGCCGACGACGGCCCTATAAGCTGCAGGCGTGTAAAAGTTCAGGGTTACAGCGACGATCGAAGACGGCTGCGGAGTAGCATTAGCGATTTCTGGTCCGCTGCCAGGTCTGTCGAGTCGTTTCTTCGATCGTTGTTTTAAGAGGAAGTGACGCGTCGGCGGCAGGCGGTTTTTCCGTTTGCAGCAACGAGTCACACCGTGGGGGGGGGGGCATAACATAGTCTATGAGACTCATCGTGTGCGGGGATTTTCGTCCGAGAATAGGCGGGTATAATTGTGAATTTTGAACTCGAGCTGACGTCGGCGCGCGTTGAGCTTTGATTTCTCTGAATGGGACATAAATCTACTCCGCGACGTTGCAATGCGATAGTATATATAGAGGGTATGCGCAACATTTCGCTATTTCACGCATATCGCTCCGTTGTTAAAGATATATACATTTTATCAAAATAAAAAGCGACGCGCTAGTCTGTCACTCAAGAGACAAGTGTAACAGTCCTGCGTACGCGCTAATTTCTTACAAATCCCCAACAATGCTCTAGCAGCAGCAGCAGCAGCAGCAGCAGCGTAACAAGAATATATATATATATATATATATATATGTATAAGGAACGTCGTCGCAGCCGCCTACGCTTTGAGTTTCAGATCCTCTCCAGAAAACCAAGTCACTCTCTTTCTCTCTCGCGATCCGTCTGATTACAAATGCGGCTCAAGAAGTCTCTCTCTCTCTCTCTCTCTCTCTCTAAAGCGAGCAACGCTACGCTGAGAGAATATCGCGATGTGGGTGCGCTGAGACGTCGGCGCGCAATCCCTGTATAACCGGCGTAACCGCGCTCGTTACCCCAAAGAATCGCCTTCATTATCCGAGAAAGTGCGCGAGTAAATCACGCTAAAGGAGGCGACTTCTGTTGCGATCCTGCAAAGCAGTATATAGGCTATGAAAAGGGAGAGGAGTATATACGTATATGCGTATATATACGATGTATACACGTGCAACGGGTGGTCGCTTTGAGACGTCGATCTCCGCTTTGCGATATACGCACGAGTCGCGGGGCGACCTTTTCTCTCCTTCTCGCGCTGTGCTGGGGGCTATTTGGGTTAAACCGCAGAAAGCGTTTCTCGTTAGAGGATAGATGTTTTTTCTGCGGCTGACGATATTGTTATGTTGTTTCGACACGCGGCTCTGTGAGATGGAATGTAGTAGTGTCGGAAAAGTTGTGTGATTTATTGGTTTTTCTGATAGCATCGGCTAGGTATTAATTTTCAGTAATACTATATAGATCTAAATTACTCTACGTTACATGCCCATTGTTCACCGCCGTCAGACTGCTAGGATCATATCTCCTATTCACGCAAGTATATATAACAATGGTCCTGAATAATTGACCTTATATATTCTTGGTTAATTTTCGAATACATCATTTTTTACGCAATAAAAAACCTTCGGCGCGTATCGTCGATTTATACATACCAAAACGGTATCCATCCCTCCCTCTCTCTCTCTCTCTCTCTCGTTCACTCCTTTCTCGGGAGGTATATAATGTAAGCCCGCAGCAAGTCTCTCACGCACGCGGTAATGTACACAGACATGAAAGATATAATGCGCGCCGCCGAACAGGTACAATGTCGCGCGGCGACTTTCGGACTTTCGCCCCGGGGGGGCTTCTTCTTTCCTCTTCCCATGCACTTCTCCATAGCCTGCCTCTAATGCGTATATATAAAAATGAATTTACAATGCAAGCTTTCACCCGCAAAAAGTACCCTATACGCTCGGTATTGTCCGGAATAAGATCGAATTCGTCAGCGTCACACGTCCGGGCTCGATATCTCGCTATATATATATATATATATATATATATTTAAAAACTCGCGGCGTAACTATATATCCCTCCCTTACAGCACCGGCAATTAACTCTCGAAGAAAAATAAGCATGAACGGCAGCAGCCGGCGGCGTTATTTTTAAATTCTCGGCGAGCGCGCGCCTCTCTGAAAAATCGTACACTCGCGCGCCAAATAATTGCCTCGATATAAAAAGTCTCGCAAAAGCACCGCTCGTGTGACGAAAGAACGTCGCGGTGCTCCGATTGCGTAATAAATTTCTTCTTTTTATCCTCGCGAGCGCGTAAAAATAGCGGCCGCGGCTACTGCTTCCGTTATACAAAAAACTATATACGCGTCTTCTCTCTTTCTCTCGTCGTCGGCGTTGTGCCGTGCATCAGTGTAATTTAGGGCTGTTTCGATCGGTTCTTGGGAAAATAACATCGCGTCGCAGTTATACACCCACTAAATTTTCGGGAAAAAGAAAAAGATTATTAAATTTCGAGCTTTATATATATATGCACGTACGCGTTAAGCAGCAGTGTCTCGTGTATTAAATTAGCGATCGTCGCGTTGTTTTCGTTTCGGAGGAGGCCGAGATAAATGCCACCTTCGAAATATCTCAATAATGAATCGAGAGGCGGCGGCGTCAGATCACAAGGAATACCGTGCAAATGAGTTAATAATTCACTATAAATTGTTTTCCGAAGCTTACGTATATAGCGAGTTACGCAAACTCGCGAATTTATCAATATACATATTCGACGCGATTTCTATATAACTTGGCCGCAGGTATACATTTATACGAGAGAGAAAAAAAGCATCGAAGCTCGTAATAATAAGCCTCTGAATATAAGGCTGCGCACGTGTATCGACAGCGCACGAGTCTCGGGAAGATCCGGGCAATAATAAGGAGCATCACAATACGAGCGCGATATAAAGAAAGAGCAGGTACTCATACACACGAAGCGCACAGGTGAGGCAAAAAAAAAAGCCTCGTCGTTCCTGTAATTATTATACGGCGCTGATGCACGAGCGTGGGAATCGAATTATACGAGCTGAATTCGTGACATACTCGATGAACTCGAGGGTGAAAAAAAAACACGGTTACTCGAACTCTAGCGGTGACATTGGCTGAGTCGCGCGCGCCGAGATATCGTTGGTTCACTTTGCGGAAAAATTGTGTACTTGTATATAAAGATCTTATCAAAAAGTAACCGTTACACACACACACCGCAGTGAAATCTCTTTAAACTTTCCGCAATTTGCTCGCAAAATGCGCAAACGCGTCCTTCCCACTCTCTCCTTCTCGCGGCTCCTTTCGGCGTTTATATATATAGTAAAATTCGCGAAGCAAGACTGCACTACAGCAGACAAATGCGCTAATAACGAAGCCCCTAACACCGTCGCAGGGCTGTTTCGCATTTTGGCTTAATTGGCGCGGTGTACAGTCTCTCTCGCTTCCCGAAAATTCCGCGAACCAGAGGGAGCGAGGGAGATCGTTATCTCTCACTCCCGCGTACGTGACAAAATGTGTATTACTCGCACGCGAGCTTCGAATTAATTGTTCTTAACTTGATTGGCTATAAACTCGCTTTGCCATTAAACGGCGAGAGCAAAAAGTTTCATTGCCGTGAGAACCGATTGACGCGTATATATGTAATCGGAAACGATCGTTGAATTAATTGCAACGCGCGCGCTGCATGAAGGAAAATCCGAAACAGATGCGTTCGTGGTCACAATAAGCTGAACGTCGCATATACGCTGTTCTAAATGTAGCCTGGGTACTCGACAGCTCGTTGCGCCGAGCGAGGAGAAGCTTACATTCTCCTCGCGCAACAAAGCGGGCTTCCCGAAAATCTCCAAATACGGCGATTAATTACCCCTTTCCAACGCTCTTACAGAATTCCCCGTAACGAAGGAAGAAAAATAGGCCAGAGGCTCTCTCTCTTTCCACAAGCATTGCGCACAATAATTTTAAAGCCGGAAAAGCCACAGAAGGCACAGCAGCAGCGTTATTTATCTCTCTCGGCGGCTCCCCTTGTTTCCAAGGCGAGGCAATTATTTTCTTTCGAGTCGCAGTAGCAGCCGAAAACCGAAGCTCCGAACTGCGTGCCGAGACAACTTCATCGACGACTAAAGTATACTGCGCGAGAGACGAAAGGTGCCACTCAACTCCTTAATCCGCCTTGCACGCGGCGGACAATGCGCAGATTATTCTCTCTTTCTTTCTTCTCTTCTCTCTCTCTCTCTCTCTCTCTCTCACTGACGCTGGAGGAGGTATTTTCGAATAATCCATTGTGTACAGAGGACTTTACGCGGACCGAAAAATCCGGGCCTTTTATACCTATATAGGTATACCCCGCGGGCGTAGCAGCAGCTGAATATCCTCATTCCAGGCAGGAGAGCGCGGTATTTCGAGTCTTTTTTGTTTTTTGCTTGCTCGCGCGTAGGCAAGTGTCTTCTTCTCGAGTGTGCCCTTTCGATGCAGTCGAGAGCGACGAGTCATGCTTTTTTTTTTGAAAAATGTGCAACCGAGTACGCGCCTGGAAGAAAGTCTGATGTTAGTTTCAGGCACGCATGAATCGTGTGTCAGCTCGTTGCCGACTCGCGGAAATGGTATATATGTATATACACGAGCTTATCGCGAGCGCGTTTTCTTTCGAGCGCATGTCTATAACGCGCGACAAAGAGAGGAGAGCGTGACTCGTCGTCGGGGGCGTATAATTTGTAGTTACACCGCGCTGCAGTTATATATATATATGTTTAGCTACTGCTGCGGCTACGCGAGACACATATATATACGTATACCAGCTCAAAGTCCAATTAGCCCCCCGACCGCACAGAATCGAGCGTTTATTATTTTCAATTACACGCACTCGTTCTTCTTGCACAATATCGCTTTAACGCTGATTGGAATAACGAGTGCGCGATTTCGGCGAAGGATTTTCTCGAATTTACGGGATGCAGTCTCGTAAAGAGCGCTGATTAACGTCTTTGTCCCACTGAACTCGAAAAAAATATCGCGCGTATTTTCTCCTTTTACGCAACGAGGATGAGATCGTCGTCTTGTTTGTACAAACGCCTGTGTGTCCTCGAAAGTGCATAAACCATCGTATACGCGCCATTAATAAAGCTACGGCGGCGGAGAAGCTCAAAGAACGACCTTTTGATACGCACACGTGCAAGAGAGAGAGAGAGAGGAAAGTCGGATTTCACAAGTTTATATTATACACATACAGTACCCGCGTATTATTTTTTCGTGTTCCCTCTTTTGGTGCTGATCTTGTCGTCTGTCGTCGCGCTCGTAAAATTAATAAGCGCGATGATGACCGCGACACGAGCCTCGTAAAAACACGACGTGCAAATCTCTTTCTCGCAGTTTTAATTTCAACGACGAGATTAATATAGCGATAAATTCGAAAAATCGAATTTCCGCTTTACGACTTCTCGCAGCTACTCTGACGCGGGCATATAATTTCCAAGTGCGCTATACCCGGAAAACTCATGAAATTCCAACTAGCCCAGATCTACATTCTCGAAAGGTAATTTTTTCCAATTTCCTAGAAGCCGCACACGAGTACATCGCCGCATGATTTTACTGTCTTCCATATGCCCATCAGGCTCGGAAATCCGTATGCGTGAAGATGAGGCGCGAGATGTCCTGTGGCTCGTAAAAAACAAGCGGCGCGGTTTTAAAGTCATTCTTATGTAAATAGCCGCGTCGCTACTATTTAAAGTCCGCTGGATATACGACATATTCCTACTTTCGGTTTAGTGCGTCCATTAAAGGGGTTTGGTAGCTATGTTTGATTTTGAAGCCTTGAGGGCTGCGAACAGGAAAGAACATTTATTTACGCGTGGTTAGCTGTAAATATTATCGTCTCACGGTAGAGCGATTGTTGTAATTCTCGTGTTTATTTACTGTCGCATTAATTTTTAAGTCAGTGCTACTTTTTCGTCCCGTTCACGATGTCGCCCCAGGGGGGACCGTATAATACGGCGAATACAGACGTTCCCAGGTGCAATGTTATTTATTCGATTAGATCCGAGGCAAATTTCAGCAATTCATCAGACTCTTAAAGGGAGATTAGTCCTTGTTAGCACGGTGGGACATCTCCTTATCTACCGACTAATCTGCGTTCCCACTGTTTTTCAAGTTTCGCGCGCGGATATGATCTTTGCGTATATGATCGTTGTGTGGTCCGGTAATAACCGAAAGTAAACAAGAAAACGAAGAAACGAGCAATTTTACGTAAGCCATTTATCGTTTATCAATTCCGTAAATCATACAGCTGAAAACTTTCTAATCAATACACCTCATAATGTAACCAGCTAAATTCCAGAAATACCGAAATCAATTCAGCACTTAAAAAACAGGTCCAGAACCTGCTATCCGCATAATCCGTCAAATTAATACACAAGCGCCGGTCTATACACACGCAGGAAAAATAAATTCATATATACATTATACCATACTCCCCGCGGAGTCATCGACGTTTCCAAAAATTTATTGGACCTTCCGCTTTCCCTGGATTTACGTAGTACTTCCACGCAGAGAGAAGCCAGTACGCGCACGACCGACTGATTAATGTACGCCGTGAGCGGATTTTCGCGTTCGGAAAGGTGCTCGTTATGCAGATGTGTATGGGCAGAATCAATTATGCCGCTCTATATTTTTCCTCCGTGCAGCGAGGCGTATATCGATTAAAGCTGATTTCATTAGCGCAAGGTCGCGCATGGACGTTTTTAAGGGTTGTTCACTTTCGTTCTTTATTGTTACTGAAACCTTTACAATTTTCTTCCCCAGTACCACTCCTTATACTCTCGAATGGTACATTCCCAGTCGTAGAACGTGTTGATCTTGTCGATGTCCTGAAAGCTCAGATTGTTGTGCGGTGCGCCCACAAAGACTCCGCGGATCTGAAAACATCAGAGTAATACCCGCGATAACTCGAGAATCACCTCCACATAAAGGGCGTCTCACCTTCGATTCCATAGCCGGCCCGTCATCCCTCAACGAGTAGCGTTTAGCACTCAAATGCATGACACTGTGGTAGTCATAAGGCGTTGCATAATCCGTGACGTTGGGACGGTTGAGTTGAATGTAGTGTCTCTTGGCTTCAGGTCGTACGTTTTCCCAAAAGATGGTGATCCAGGTATCGCGTCCAGGATATTGCTGCTCGTCGGGAAAGCCCAGGACATGCATGAGTTCGTGCATCGCCATCGGCTGGTCGTAAACGCACAGGTCCGGAAAGTTGGCGACGCTTACGTGTTTTTCCTTCGCGCTAGGTCGGCCAGGTTTGGTATAGCAGTACTCGGTTCCGTTGTTGATGATCAGCAGATAGTCGCGATCGTGCTCCTGATTATACTCGCGGAAGCGTATGCAGGTTTTGTTGTTGAATATCTCCATTACATCGCGCAGAGTTTGTTTCGAACCTGGAGCTACGCATCGGGATAGTCTCAGATTGTTGTGAGTGATACGAACGAGATGTATACTTACGGTACTCTGGAGCAAAGACAAACGGTACGACACCGTAATGCCATACCAGTTCTCGATCTCTACCGAATCGAAGCTCGTTGCCGTGGAGAATGTCATCCCTCAGTTTGTACTTTGACATTACTTTCTTTTTCATAGCTGAATGAGAACGTAATAGATTATTGTCATACGTTGTATCCAATAATATTAACAAAAACTGTATACCTCTAAGTTCATAATCCGTTAACGAGTCATCTTTCCTGATCAGGTAGACCCTTCGACAAATTATTTCAACGAAGGCCATCCACAATAACGGTAGGATCCAAAGTAGCATTTTGCTCGAAACTGAACATTACGCATCAGCTCGACCGAGGTAGGTGCAGCACTGAGGAATTTATCCCACTACATGGCAATAAACGCCAAACTGTGATTTGCGGAGGCACAAGCAGCATTCGTTTACACGTAGATTAGGCGCTAATCTTTCGTAAACGCTACGAGCACTGCAGCTCGAAAACTCTTTCCACAAAATATTCCGGAGCAATAAAGAACCTCTCACAATGCTATAGAACGTCGGTATATATCCAAGAGTTAATAGCCAACTCAAATAGAACCCGCCCTCTCACAGCGAACCCATTCACCAGAAGCGCCTCTTAAACAGACAGCTCTTCCAGGTGGCATCGCGACTACTCAGATTTTATATTCCGAATACCCGGCGTTCCTCTTCGCTCATCTCGATGAGCTTTTCTCACCCGTAGACAGTAAAGAAGCCGGCTCGTCGTCGTTACCCGAGTGAAAGAGAGAAGGGGGGGGGCGAGAGACAGACCCTCGTTAAAACGGTTTGGGCCCGCGCAATTTGTTAGTATATATATACACGAGACCTGCGTCTCGGACGTCTCAGGTATACCCGTAATATCGCCGCGTCGGATTCCAAGAAGTTCTTCCGAGAGAGCCCGAAACATCTCCTCTTCCTCTTCTTTTTTTCTCTCTCGTCATCGATCGGAATCGAACTGCGTGCGTTGTTGTTCTCTATCCGCTGCTTTCATCGCCCGATGATGCACCTTCTTCCGATTCCTGTTCTTCGATTGTGGATGATAGTACCGCGGGAGTCCCGTAAACTCCCGTTTCTCTCGAATTTATTCTGTGTGTTATGCGACGTTTTTGGGGACACAGTAGTTATTCAAATAGTAAAATCGCGTTCATAAATTCATTCCGATCTCCGGCATTAGCATGATAATCACGGATGATATTTCAGATATCTACAATACAGTTATCCGCATTATATATACTCACTCGATGTATTAGTCTCTTTGGAATATCGATTTCGTCCCGAGTAACAGCTCTTGTTAACCGCGTGAAAAATTAACGAGCAGAAAGGAAAGCACTCTTTCACCATCGAAAACATCATTTTCCAATATTTCCCTCTCGCGCGCCTATGATTATTTTTAGGCTTGTCTTTCTCCGGAGGCGCGAGAGAGTGCGGCTCTTTGTCGGTGCAAGAGAGCGCCGGACAAGAGACACATAAATCGGAAGGGAGAAGAAGAAGAAACACGGCTACAATGCGTCGGATTGGCCTAACGAAAGGAAACCGGAGAAATTTACGATATTTTTTGTCTCTCTCTCTCTCTCTCTCTCTGTCTCACGCCATGGGGGAAAGGTTTCTTTGCAGCGATGCGCTTCTCTCTCTCTCTCTCATTTTTTTAGTTTGCTGGCGTGTTATTTGTGACTTTGGTCAGTTTCGTATGCGACTGTCTTCCTTTGCTTCATTTGTACTCTGTCTTTTCTCTGCGTAAAACACGCACTTATCAATAGTTACCGTTTACACCTCCTGTCTCCGATATAAAATTTTGGGAAGCTACCAAAATCTTATTTTTACACAAAGTAAAAAAAGTTTTAATCGGCCCGACTGTAAACTTTTTTCACCGCGTGTTTGTATTTTCATGCGCGTTTATTAGTCTTCTTATAACAGCCGTAAAGCAGATGAAAGCGCTCTTCGCTCAAATAATCAGTTGTAGTGAGAAGAGGAAGAAAAAAAAAACATTTTCCCAACGCATCTCGACAATCGTGCGCGAGAGTTTATTTTTTCTCCAACCTTCACTTAACCCCCCCTCCCCGCTCCTCCAAAAAAATCTTTATACAAATGCGCTTCCGCTTTTTTCACTCCTTATTCCCATAAGTGAAAAGGTCCACGCGCTGAAAGGGCCGCGACGACCGCAGATGATGCGAGGGAGAAATTCGAGCATAAAGTGGGTGCGCGCAGGTAACCCGAGCGTACTTGTAATACTTGAATTTTTCAAGCCGCGCAGTATTTTTAGAGGTTTCTCGACGCAGGGAGCAGCGCGCGGCTTCTAAATGCGTATACTCCTCTGTGTTGAAACGACACTTTGTGAGAGAGAGAGAGAGAGAGAGAGAGAGAGAGAGAGAGAGAGTCAATTTGCTGCTGCTTTTTGAGTGACTGATTTATTTTTGTCGTGAATTTTTTGCCGGGCTCGTTTGATCGAGATTGTTCCTGGAACGTGTTGTAAACCGCGTTATGCGCAAGCTGCGGAGACCTGAGGATTTACATGGGTTCGTGCGAGAGACTGGAGACAGAACTGCGCGTCGAGAGCGGAGCGCGATAGGATCTATCGTATTTTCATTTGGCCTGCTTTCTTTTCGAGGAAATTGTGCGAATCATAAAAAAATTAATCAGATGCATAGTGCCCTCGTTTACGCGATTCACACAAGAGACTTCGCTCTCGCTTGTGTATGCTATATATGTTTTCGAGCAAGATTATAAAAATTCATAACTCATATATATATATATATATATATATATATAGTAAAACGCGTACAGGTGCATACCGGAAGCAAGATATACCTTCCTACGCAATCTCAAAATCAGCTGTAGCGATAGCCATAAAATCATCGAAGCCAAAAGCAGTCTCCCGCGATGAAGCGGTCTAGAGAGCGCCGGCGGCCACCCATAGCCATTCATAAATCACGCAAACTCCAGAAAAAGCACGCATCTTTCAAAAACCTCTCGACACCGCCGCCAAATTGTTTTCCCTCCGGCGGCGGGATGGATCCTAGTATATATAGTAGAGATTTACGATCGCAAATAATCTCGTATCTCTCGCCGCGGCTGCTGCAGCTCCCTTATACATTTACCTCGTGCGTTTAAAGAGAAAACTATATATAGATATATATATATATATATAGATATGTATATAGAAGATGAAAAAAAAGGAGAGCCCCATGAGTATCTCACCTGTTTGAGGTCGAGGACGATGGTGACGTACTCAAACTGGTCTCCGCGCGAGAGACTCGGACTTTGCCACCAGCGGTTCGGACTGGAATCTAGGGCCTGGTTGATGTTGTGCCGCTTGTAAGGGTCAGGACTTCGAGAGTCGCAGACGGCGCAACGCGAGGACTCGGCCGGTTTGCAGAACGTCTCGGGGCCGTCGTCGCCGCATGTCGCGTTCACGCTGATCTCCGCTTTCGCGGCGACGTTGAACACCGAGGGGAAGAGGCCGCCGTTCTTCAGGCTCTTGCTCATGCCGTACTGACCTGAAACGTTCATGTAATTGTATATGTGAGGAAAATTAAGACTGTACGACTACAAAATTTGCGCATGGTTATTAGCTGCATTAAAAAATGATGGATACATTTGCGCAGCCTATATTGCAGCTGTTTCATTCGTTCTAATCTTTTTTGCTCTCGGCCCGTTAGTCATTTACTTATATATATATATATCCAGTCGGGAGGATTTATCGCGGCATTTCGACGCCGTCGACACGAGCCAATGCAATCGTTCGTCAGGTGATGGCGAAACAGGTTGCAACAACGAGCTGCTGCTGATCCTTTTTCTTTGCCCTCCGTGTAGCTGACGAAAATTTGTATTTTCACGCGGGATTATTTATTGCAACCTTCGTTCACACATTGTCATATCGCGTATACAATTTCTATTTCCATTTACAACGAAATCCCGGGAGTTTCAGCGGAAATCGAGTATAAATTATTCGTTTTGATTTATATCGCTTCAAGCTCGCGCTCGCGTTGTCAGTTGTCTATAATACATTTATAATCTCGACCAGTTCCCCCGTGCAAATAAACAATCTCCCCCGAAAGCCACTTCATTGTTATCTCTCGCTCTCCGATTCCTATGATTTGTAGCTCAAGATTCCGCGGCTATATACAACAACGGCAAAAACAACAACTCGCGCTCGGGAACACGAGACGCGCGCGCGGAGAACTTGACCGCGAGAGAGAAAGAAAAAGAAGGAGAGAGAAACTGCATCTCACACCGCGGCGCCAGGAACTTGGCAATGTGCGCTCGTTCTCGGCGAGCGATTAGTCAATATTCGATTTGACAGTTATTGTCTGTATCGAATGAGACCGAGGTTTTTCGGAGAAAAGTTATGCGAAGAGGTACTTAAATATACGCGAGATTCGTTCGTGGTTGTTTGGGTTTGAAAAAAGTTGCGGGATTTATCGTTTATGAAATTTACGGCGTTAACCGGGCTTGTCTGAAAATCAACAGGCAATCGATTGAAATTGCCCAAGAAAATCCGACTCTTCGGAGGTCTCAACTAGTTGTCGCGAGGAGAGACACTCGAAGCTGGGATTCCGGGAACGCAGCGCGGCCGGCGTACGATAATTCAAGGCGTCGCTCTCGCGATGGCGTCGAAAGGTGCGCGCGCAACTCTCGCGTGGACACATGTTGTGCAGGCGCCGCCGTTCTTACTCCTCCTGCACCTATTGGACTTGTGCGCGCGTGTATGCGTAGTATATGTGACTGATGACTACAGAAATAACCCCCGAGAGCCATCCTCTTTGACACGTCGTAAGTATTTTCATTTTCCGCGGTTCTTCTCGCTGCAGCAGTGCCATAGAGCTGAGCGCTGATTCTTCACACTCGTCGTTGCGGAGCGAGCCCGACTGTCCGTAAACCGCGGCATTGTTGCAATTGTGAATGAACCTGACGCGCCGCTGCTGTATTTCCTCTGTAATACCTGTATACTAATTATTGAAAACATGGTAATTTAAGGCTGCACAATTGATTCGTAAAAATCTGGCGAAACTCGTTTTCGTATATGTACTTATGTATAGATAGATGTATACACCTCGCCGCAAACGACGACGAGACCATCGGTCCATTGTTCTATACAGTATATATATATATATATATAAAACAACGCACATGCACGGATTCATTTATTTCGCGCGGGATTAAAATGCCCCTCGAGCGAGCGCGCGGCGGCGGTTGTCCTTCTAAGGAAGCGATGTCGCATTTGTTTCCACCCACCTATAGCTTGTTAGCTCGCGCAAAAAATAACTATACGCGCGCATCGTCGTGCGGGTGCGCGGCGGGAGCCGCAGCTTCAAAGTAACAGCGGCGATACACACGCCCATTTGTCAGCTGATAGCCCCTGACAACTCGCCTATATCGCTCGCGTCTGCGGTCATTAATACATGCGGATTTGGAGTTGACGCAACGACGAGTCGTGCGCGGTATAAGTGTATCTCGAAACGTTTATAGAAAAAAAACAGGAATTCTGTTTACTTGATACTACAAGCCAGAGCGCCAAGATCACTCGTCAGTCCCATATTCAGCCCCGTAAACACTCAGGCCGTATAGACGCTCGTCTGGAACGTAGGACACACTTGAAACTCCTCGTCTCAGAGACGCTATGGTCTATACTCGCAAGCTCGAACACAGTAAGAGTATAGTAGTAGTCGTCGTCGGCGAGAAAATCCGTAAATAGTAACCCGGGCGACGTCACGCGCATCAAGTACCTCGTCGTCCGCGAGAAAGACGCGTCTAGTTCTAATTGCGTTGGGGAGAACGTTCCTCCTCTACAGCAGCAGCAGCAGCAGCAGCAGCAGCAGCTTCGAAGAAAGTCTCGTTTGCGCCGCTGCTGCTGGCGCGCGCGACTATACGCGTATCAGTAGCGGATCTTCGCTCGAGAGAGACACGCTGCATAGAGGTAAGGGCCCACTTACGCTCGTGCACTACACGCCGCGATAAGCCAAGGGGGTTGCGTTGTTGTCTCGGGCGGATCGTTTCCTGCACGCGTCATGCCCCGGAAAACAATGAGGAGAGAGAGAGAGAGAGAGAGAGAGAGAGAGAGAGAATCATAACGACGTCCCGATAGGGTGGGGCTCTCTGCGCGCTCTCGTCATTATCCGCGCGCAAGGGACTTTTTTTTGCATTGCTCTCTCGAGAGGAGGAAGAGCGTTTCGGTGCTTTCGGATAAATTGGGCTTGATAGAGCGATCGAAGGCATCGCGCACACAATGAGCGCGGGGGCCCGATTAATTTGGGCGTGAGTCGAGAGAGACTGATTATATAGCCTGTGAGTGTAACGCATTGGGTATGTGTGCGTATGGAGCTAATTTTGCCTTGTAAGGAAAGAGCTCACTCTCGAAAGCCGAAAGAACCTTGATTGGCTGAGTGCTGCGGAATTTAAGGAGCGTCAACGCTTCTCTCTCTATCGTATACCCGATGTACAGTTGATGCGTATAATAGTTACAAGTACCTTGTCTCCCTCGCACGCACTCAAGTGCCTTCGCGATAATATCCGACATCGTAAAAATGTCATCACAAGTACTTACGTGGGAAAATCTCGCGGAGTACGCACACTATACACGAAGACATGAAATTTTGACAACGCGCTCGGTTGTTCCAGCGCACATGCTTGGAAGAGACACGCGATTCCTCGAGTAGCGTTCCGCGCGGCGATGAGCCGGAAATTAAGAGCTTGTTGGACAACATCCGCATAGGTCAAGCTCGAATCGAAAAATTCGTCAAAACGCACGGTGAAGTAAATTCCAATTGACTCTCTTTTTAAACAGCGTATATAATACGGCGTGAGGTTAGGGCAGTCACAACAGCCGTAATTCAGCGGCTTTTAGCTGCGCTATACGACACGATGAACATTCCGCGGCGGCGAGCGCGTAAAAGTCGATTCGCATTACCCGCCTGGCTGGAGCTCTGTTCATCCGGACCCCTTATATTCCGGAGAAGAAAAAAAAAGCAACAACGTGCGCTTGGCTGTGCACTTGAGAGCGGGTATATGGCTTTCTGCTGCGCGTTCTTTGAGAAGCAAATTTTTTCATTTTTTAATTACGTGCGTAATGCGTTAGGGTTAAGTTTATAGGTATACGAATGAACTACCGTATAATAATGATAAAAGCAAGGTTCTTCGCTACCAACTACATATGAGCCTATACTATCACCAAGATAGTCTCCGCGAGAGTTCCTATATACTATATATATAACCGGTCAATCCTCTCTCCATCTCTTACAACAAACAGCTATTCGTAAACACAAGAAGATCCGCAGGAATCCTCGCGGCGCACAGTAGCCGCGTATACGCAACTCGTCGCGCAGGGATCTCGCCATTTCTGGTCATATAAAGCCAGTCTTATTAACAGATCGTGTCGCTATATCTCTTATACGTTTCCCGGTATATAAGTACTCCTCGCTTCTCGGATCGAGTTTTTATGTACCTCGAGAACCCCACCCAACGCGTCGTATAATCCTTAAAGGCGTCCTAGTCCTCATCCTGCCATCTTCTCCGCCGCCCACATGCCAACTATGGTCAGAGAACTCTCGCGAGAGCGCATGCACACACTGCAAAAAGCATTATACACATAGTCGCTCTGTCTTTGTTTGCGAAGAGTATATGCGCTCCATTAATTGCCTCTCTCTCTCTCTCTCGTTCACCCACTCTCGGCACAGCAGCTTCCTCTTTTATTATTTTGCAGAAAGACTCTGTGTACTTTTACTCTCTTCTTTAAGCTACTGCTGCTGCTGCTGCTGCGGAGTCAAGGCAATTGATTTTTAATTTATGTGCGCGCGGCGGCTCGTTATCAAAATTTCGCCAGCGCGCATATATCATCCGGAGAATAAATGAGAGTAGGTAGCCGCACCGGAGGACGAGCTGCTGCGCACAAGTTCTTTTTGTCGCTGCCGTTGTTTCGTCGCGGGATAATTGGCGCAAGAGAGAAAGAAGAAGCCGGACGAAAGTTGTTCTCGCGAAAAATCTCTGCGGACGCGCGACGATGATGATGGCTAACTGTTCAGGCGCGTATTCAGATTAACGGTAAGTTTTCCGCATTTAATTAAGGGGCACAGATTAGAGTAGCGTCAATTAAACCGGGGATAATTCAGAGATAAGATCGAGCCGCTGCTCATTAAACGATCAACGCGTTGATCCTCCTCTATAATACTGTATATTATATACATATTCTTCTAATTTTGCGCGCGCGATTTTAAACGTTGAAAATCGGTGTGCTTGTTCATAAGAGGTATCGTAATATAAGCAAAAAGAGATTTACGATGATGCTCGATGGATCTAATGAATATTTCAGCCGGTCGTTCGCTCTCTCGTATGCGTGATTAATCGCACGGTGCGCGTCATTTAATTTGCGCTGTGTCCCTCCTCGGATATATATTGTCCTTTAATTCGTAATCGCTCTCTGCGCGCGGGAAACCGAGAGGAGCTGCGCGTGTATTAAACTCGAATTTGTATTCATTAGATCGTGTATATTTGATATACGCGACGTTTTTACTTCTATAATCTTACTTTCTCTCACTATAGCAACACATTATATAGATACGTAGTTGTACGTCATTTATCCGGCGAAAATCGTAAAATAAGGATCAGAAACTATATATCACGATCCCGATCGAAGATATATATATTCGGGCTCGTTAAACAAGATATTTAATCGGCGCGCGCTGTTTTGCAAGAACTTTTACAGCCCATTCACAGCAGCGCACCACGCCTATATCTCTCCTCTCTCGCGGCATTACTCAAGCGCCTGCCGATAACAGCTCTGCAAAAGGAAGTTATACGGGGAAAAGTGTCTTGCGCCGCGCGAGCGCTTCAATAAAGCTCGGGCGCCGTATATAAGGGGCTACCGAAGGTAAAATCGTGATGCGGACTAAAAAGCATTATGAGCGCACCGGTCGCCTGGTAATCGCCGCCGCCGTGTGCTCTCTCGAGAGATACGATCTCATTGCACAACGAGCAGCGGCTAGCGTGTCTTGTACATACGTACGATTATCCCAGAACTCTAGACTGGCTTGTGTGTTGTTGTTCGGGGGGAAAAAAGAGGAAGTGCAGAAAATCACTGAGTGTAGACGCGGTGCGGTCATTAATCATGATCAATGCTGCTGCTATGTATATGAGGACACTGGTAGTGGTGCGAACGAGCTTCCAATATATGCTGTGTCTGTGAGCGGGAGGTATTTTTTTTGAAAAAGCGCGAAAAATCCTTTCGGTATCGATCCTCCATATTATATAGATAGGTGTATATATATAAGAAACAGGTTATTCGCTCGCTCTCTATATCGTTATATTCTCTATACGCCATCTATTTTGTCGCCTTCGATATAATCACACTGTCGGCAGTTCCATAATTATACGAGCGTTATATACAGCACCCGTCGCGAGAAAATCCGCTCTACAATTTTATGCCGTCATTATATGCGAATCTAGAGCTAATGCTCGCGCACGAGTTGCGTTTTTGTGCCACCGCAGACGACGACGACGACGAGACGACTGTTTAACGCGTTATCGAAGGCTGCGCGCAATTTATGGGCTAATAGCTGCAAAAAAATTTCTCCTGGGTAAGGCTCTTTCGTCACTGCAGCGCATTATAATTCCACATTATAATACACGCATCCAGTCCCTGCCTTCTCTTCTATCGAAGATGAAAAAATCTCGGGAATAAAAGTGTCATTTCCCGGAGGAGAGGATTTTTTTCTCTTCCGCTCTCCGTGCAATTACGTTCGGTGGCGTTCGATAATTATAGACCTCATCCTCTGAGACAGAGGGAGAGTGGAGCCGGGCAAAAAGAGAGCGATTCTGCGCGCGCAAAAAACAAATGCTCGAAAGTTCGACTTGCGCGCGCACCGAAATTCCCGAGAGGAGCTGCTCGTCGTCGAATTGGCTCGCGCGCGTGTGACAAAAGGAGCCGACTGCTCGCAACACCTTTGCGGATAACTCGATGTAATAACCCATGATATCATACGCGTCCCTTACTCTCTGCGTTTTTCTCGATTTTTCCTTCTCGAGAGAAAATCATTATCAATCTGTGTTTATATTCGACGTCGTTATAGGTCGACGTTTCTAAGTGGCTGCAATTACGCGTCTATGTTCGCGCATTAGCCGCTCGAAGAAAACTACTTACGGCCACGCGTATACACACGCATAGTCGCAGATCGTATAACCGCGTTACAAATTGCAACTGGTGCGCGCGCACGAAACCGAGCCTATGCCATAGGCTCTGAAAATTATACTCTGCTCGCAAAGTGAATATCGCGAGTTAAATAAATGCGCGACTGCAGCTTTAACGACGATTTTCCCTCGTATACGCTAAATATGTATATACATATATATATATAGATCGTAATCGGATGTCATAGCCTACTTTAATAACACTTTTCGATAAAATCTTGTCAAGACGAATTAGAGTATATGAAACAAAACAAAAATATTATTGTCAGCCACATCAAGAGAGCCGCATTTATATTAAAAAACTTATGTCTCCTCGAGCTCCACAGAGCAGCAGCAGCAGCAGCATCTCACAGAAGAATTCACGCCGCTGCCGCGGGCGCCGTGTAATTTCGAATTAATACGACCGAGAGAGCAGCGGCGAAAGATTCTTATCGGCGTCGTGCAGTGTACGACTCGTTTCCGCGGACTTTCGCTCGTTTTAAGGAGCCGCCTCTCTTTACACGTGTTTATTTAAATGATAAGGTCTCGTGCCGCCGCCGCCGATTCTGCGCACGAGGATAAATGGATCGCGACGCGGAACGATCGATTTCGACACGCGTTTTTGCCCTGAATATATATGATACACTTCACGCGCGCGCGAGATTGTTATTAATCGTATATGAGTTGTCAGTGATTAATATGCGCCGTACGCGTAGACGACTGTAAATCAAAAATGTGCGTACTCCACACAGCAGCCTATATTTAATTATGTACTCGCCTCGATAATACTGATTGAATCGGCCGAAGGTGTCAGTGCGCGGAGACCCGCGCGGCTAACGATTTTTTCGGTGAAACTAAAAAAAATTCTCTTCCAGAAATACACGCGTACAGTAGCAATCAGCGCAAGAAGAAGGACTTTTTTGCCGCCCCGCGCGCTTAAGTATATATTTGTGTTACCTAAAAACGAATATAGTGCGCGCTTATTTTTAGAAACACTCCAAAATTGAAGGTCTGACAGAAGAGAGAGTATAGTGTCGAGGTCTCGTGTTTCGCGCTTATTATACACGCCGCATACCGGAAATGGAATAAGGTACAGGACCGCTGCAAAGGACGAAAAGGGTGAGAGAATGCGCCGTATAGAGGCGATGCAGAAGTTGTCGGAGAGAGACGTATATGAAACAGGAAGTGTGCGGAGCCACCATATGCGTGCGAGATCGCGTTTCGTCAAGCGAGATACAATTGAATCTCGGCTGAATTCGGTATCGCTGCCGCACGATTGCTGTCTCGTTATTATATGGGAACGGCGTTATACGTTAATTTTGTTTACATTTACTTTGGTAAACGGGGTATCGTTGAAAAAGAAGACCTCCAGACTACTGTAAACATAGCAAAGCCTGCTTAGTAGTATATATAGTGTAGTATGGAATCAGGACTTCTTTTTCAGAACACGCCCAAGCATCATCATTGCACGCGGAGAGCGGAGTCGGCAAAAACGTGGCAATTTTGCAGCCGAAGAAAGAGAAAGAAAAACAAAAGGAAGAAAAAAATATATGAAGCACAAAGCTCGTCTTTCTGCCCTACCCGTAATTACCAAGCGATCTTCACCTAATTGCAGTGTCCCTACCTAGCCTATTCACAGCACTTGGAAGTTCGCCTAGTTCCGGGTTCTCAACACTATATACCACTACCAACGTACATTCGTGAAATTTATTTTTTCGTTTCTTACACGACGTGCATATCTGTATATTTTCTCAAAGCAGCAGCTTTTAAATTTGAACGCGAAAGACATAACTTGGAAGTGCATTTACGCACAAAGTTCAGTTATAAGCTGTGGGGGTTCATTTTTTTTTTTTTTTTGAGCTACAAAAGGAGAACGCGCGAAGATTGTATACACCGCGAGTATGAAAAATTCTCGACAGCAATCCACATATCCGCGAGGAAAAGTGGCGAATGCGAACGACGAGGCGGTTTCGCGAGTCGAGTAACAAATGCCATAAAAACGAACAATTTAAGGCAAACGGTTCGCCGCATAGCTGCACTGCAGCAGCAGTCGGAACGCGCACAGATGCAGAAATAGCAGCTGGAATATATATATATATATACACACACACACACACACACACATACTGCATCACATGCGTACGAATGCTCGAAATTTATTTTTCCCTCTCTCGTTTTAACATTTTTCGCTCTGCTGCAGGCCAAGTGATATATAATTGAGTCATCAAATACCGGGAAAATTGCCGGCTATTTTCCGCTTTCGGACGAAATAGCTATAATTATTTACTTGCGTACAAGTATATATATACGCGCTCGCGCGCGGGGAGATAAGTTAGTAGGCCGTAAGCGCGGATCTTAATATCAAAATAATATCCGGTTACGAATTTATAGCTGCTGACGAATTATCTTTATTTAACCGACTCGCTGAATTTACTATAATATTCCTTGCATGCGGGCTGCTCTACGGCAATAAGCGTTTATTCTCAAGAACATCGTGCGCTCATTATGTGTATAATGTGTGAATACAATCACCAGAGAGACGTATAATAGCGATCTCTCATATATTATAATACCGATTCGATTGACCTCCTCGAGTGCCACTCGACTACTATTATATACACACACTCTAGTTTTAAAAGACTTCCTACACACCGATGTGTGGTATAGATCAGCGCGAGCCATCGGATTAAAGTCGAATGCGTCAACGGAATGTTTGTACGGAGAAAAGAAGACGTCACGCCCACCGGCAGCATAAGAAGCGAAGGGATCAAGGCTTTGCTCGCGTAGTACACTGCAGCAGCTGAGGCTCCGTCGAGCTCATAAATCATTCCGAGATTCACACACACACACAGAACAAAGTAGCGCAATCAACGAGTCAATCGAGCTTTGCAAATGCTCTTCGCACTTCCGCTCTCGCAAACTCATGCTTGTTTATTTAAATTTCGAGTGTCTAAAATCGTTGCGAAAAAATTCTTCGAAATATATCGATCGAAACAACAGAGCATAAACTACTATCGCTCGGCCACGACGCGACTAACTAAAAAGTCATACAATCCGTGACTCGCGCGAGCGGAGACGCAAAATCATCCCTATATACATATGCGCGAATGAAGCGCGTGCGTGAATAGCCCGGCAACGCACAAAGACACACGTATATAAGTTAGTTCGGATTTAAGTAAGCAGTGCAGCGCGACCGCGATTATTTCTTGCGCGAAAGAGCTGATGTACACATATAATGGTATAACGCCCAATTTCGAGGACCGTATAAGGTGTGCGCACAGCTCCCGAGAGAGCAATTTATTCTCTCAGGATATGATTGCGAGAGGTTTTTCTCGAAAATTACCAAACACTTGTTTACCAGCACACTCGGCGGTAGACGCGCGGTGTTGTATTGATAAATCATCGGATGGAAAAAGCTCTGTTTTCGTAAAGAGAAAATTATGTACACCCAATCGTGCATCGACTTTTCTCCGAATTTCAATAATAACCTCTCCCGACGCGCCGGCGTGACTGAATTATAATAATAACGCTCGCAAGCAGTTCTCTCTCTCTCTCTCACGAGAGAGATCCATCTCAATTAAAAATTTGCCACGTAACTCACTCCGCGGCGGGTTATTTTCGAGAGCCTTTAATAAGTCATTATAATCATTCAGAAAATTCGGCGGTCCGTCGCGCGCGAAACAGGAAGCAATGAAAGATTAACAGGTCACGCGGGGCTTAATACGCGCAGGCGCGCGCGCAAAAAGAGAGCAATAAAAATTTGCCGAGTCCGAGAGCGAGAGGGACTCTCTAAAATCCGGCGTAAAAATAACATTACATTATTTTAAGAGAGTTAGCGCGTCGCTCTCTTTTTTCTTCTCTCGTGTCTTCTTCCTGTCCCTTTCTCTGCGATGCGCCTCTTTCTACCTTGAGCTTTTTTGCTTCTTCGTTGTTCGCTCTTCTACTCTCGTTCTTGATGCGCATCAGTGTGCTTGAAAATTTGAGGCTGCGTGTTAATATTTACGTAATTTTTCATTAAGAAATTCAATTCTTGATATTGCTTCAGGAAAGTTATATATATGAAAAAAACACGTCGTGTAATGATGCATTGCTCGTATATATATATATACATCTTCGAAAATTTTGATTAAATTAATGACGGTATACCGAAACAACATAAAAACGATCTTCTTTACGCAAGCGAGCAGACTTTCTTTCAGCGTATTTTTCTTGGAAATATATCACCGTGCGAGCACGCGTATAATAACGATCAAATATGCAGCGTATATATAAGTGGGGGAAAGTCCGTGGTAATTGGTGGCTTTCGATCAATCAAGAAAATTGTCGGTGCGCGCGTCTATAAAAAATTTGTTCGCGAGCGGCAATTATCAATAATTTTTTTATAATACAACGAGCCGCATTTGATTCGCCGTCGCAGCAGCAATACTTATTATACAAAATCACACACATCAGCGTCGCGCGTGTCAGCTTCTATAATTAAAAGAAAATCAAGCAGCAAACAGAACCGTCCATCTCTCGGGCACCCACATCGAACGCCATTCTTAATTCTCTCGCTCTTCATCTTCTTTTTTTCTTTTTCTTCTTCTTCTCCTCGTTCATTCAAGAGAGAACGCCACGATCCTATGTCACACGCGCGCGCGCGAGCTTCGCCGGGGGCCAAACTGCGCATTAGCCAGTTCAGCGCAGACATTATTATATCCCGAAAACGCCGGGATGCGCGCAGGAGAAAAAAAAGCGGCCACGCATGGGAGAGCGAAGAAGAGGCGATGGTGGTGAAATTGGCTAAATCTGCCTCGCCATTGATTGAGGCGCAGAGGCTTACGGGATAAAGTATATTAGACTTTTGCACACACGGTGTTGTGTATAGATGAACAGCGGCGGCGGCGTCGTCGTCTATGTAGCAGCTCGCAGTGATTTATTTTATTCGTTAATGAGTGTTATTAGGGGAGAGAGGAACTATTGCCGGTAATTATTCGCCTGACTCGCTAGGTTAACATTTGTGTTTACGAGCGGTGTAAATAATATACTTGATTGGACGCCAGCTTTCTCTCTCTCTCTCTCTCTCTCTCTCTCCGACAGATGAAGGTTAGCATTACCGATGCTGTAATTGGATATTATTGTGCATAGCATATTTCAAACGTTGTGTTATTTGTTGTGCAATACGTTGTTTGCATTCCACGAACCCTTTGCATACGCATTCAATTTTGTAAAATGTAAAATTTCCTGCCAGTCATGCTTAAGGAGAATCACCAAGTTCCTAATCACACCCAATCAAAAGACTAAACCAACAAACGAGACCTCCCTCCGCTTAATCAAACAAACTCAAGTCGATGCACCAAAGTAAAAAAAATTCAGCAGTCAGCCATAGGTATATACATATACATATACACACGCGCGCGCGCGCGCGTCGCTTATATATATATACACGCAAGAGTTAGAGTGCAGGGGCCCCATAAAGAAGAAGCCCCGCGGTGTCTCGTAATATTCCTCCTTCCGACAGTGTCACCCGTCTCTCTTTCTCGGCACTTATATACATACAGGTCTACTTAAGTATTATGAGAGAGCCGCACAAAGCCGCAGAGCGAAACAATGGAAGCAAAACGATCTCGAACGATTCATTATCGCGCCATTCTTTTACCCCCGACCTCCTCCCTCGCTTATTCGCATATATATATATATATATATATATATATATATATATATATATGATTCTGCTTTCTTCGTCAGACACGAGGTCATAATCCAAGACACGGAATGCAGATCGTTTCTGCGCGATTTTACTTTTTGGATGCTCCTCGAGCACGTATTATTGATTTATCTCGTTTCAGGTGTGTTGGATGCAATTCTATTGTGTGTCGCTCAGTTTATCGCCTATAAGCTTCCTACATATATGCACCATCTGATTCTATCGCGGATTTATTTAATAACACACGCGACTTTATATTCCGTCGACAGTCTCCTGCAGAACGATAAATCAGACAAAGTAGCGGCGGTCAAGCTGAGCCACAGTAATCCGAAACTTTCGTTTAATCAGGGTCAAGAAAACTATTCGACGAGCGATCCTGTCCGATGAGCATTGGAATACTACCGCGGACAAAGTCAAACCGCAACTTTTAAATACGCGCAGCACTGTTGTATATTATATATACGGCGGTGTGCGGTGTAGGTGCTTTGGTTCTATATGCAACTCTCGCGGTAATGGAAAACGCACACTGCGCACCAGCGCACACACCGCAGTGTGTGCGTGATATATAGTTATTTGAATTCTCACAGCACATAGCCGCTCTCTTCGTTTTATTTTACATACACAGACTGGGGGAAAAAGAAAAAAAACACACTAGTTTTTGTACGTAATTTCGAAAACTGTCTTGTTCCGTCGCTCATGCGACTGCTTGAAATATATAAAGAAGTATACAGCTTCATTTTTGTACACAATTAAAGGAAGAAGCAGATAGCAAGGGATTAACGAGAGTCTTAGCTGTTACTGGTCATTAAACTATGTACATACGTCACTCAGTATAGAGTGGCGTGGCGAACTAGCCAACGAGCGAAGCGAAAACGGAAGCCCCGATATCACATTAAACACGGACATTAGACTCTCCGGCAGTATTTCAACTCGGAGAAAGAGAGTGAGTTAATACCCGCTTTATAAGTATACATCGTATAACTCCTTGATTTTATTATTGTTATTATAGTATATATGCACCGCGAGATCGCCTCTATATTAATTCCGACAACATCCGATCGTCACCGCAGCGGCAGCTTGTCTTGCAAAGAAAAAACACATTATATACATTGCAAGTATATAAACGCAAGCGTGCGTCGTTGAATTTAAATCATTTAACGATCGGAACGAGTCTCTCGGCTCTGCTGCGATCGGCACTCAAAATAATCTCATTCTCAAATTGCTCGGTCCGTTCGACGACACCTTCTGCTCTTATTTAAATGCCGCACGGACCACAGCTCCGCTGCTGCAGCGACGCGTTTAAGGTGGTAGTCGAGCTACAGTCAGTTCCAAAAGTTGTAGTAGTGGCGCGCACCGTCGGTCGTAGGAACTGCGTATGGGAAGGTACAAAAACTTTTGGAAGAGAGTGCACGCGAAGCCCCGCCCCTTACCCAAGCTACTATAGCTATATATATGCACGAACCTAAACTTACGTAGATCTGGCACCGTCGCATTTCGAGCGTGGGCATGCGTCTGCACGCTGGCCCGCGCAATAGTGTATTATTGTTCTCGTAGCTCTTTATAACCTCAAAATGAGCGGTCAGCTTCGGCTACAAAACGGTCGTTTCGTCAAGAAAAAAGTTCGAGACAAATTATTGAAAATTCGCCAAGCAAGGGAAGCTGAAAAACGAAACCGCGCCGCTGATGCTCTCAAATCGTCTAAAGACGTTAGTGTGATTGTACGCACACACGTGTATATATATATATATATATATATATATATATATATATATATATATATATATATATATATATATATATATATATATATATGTGTGTGTGTGTGTGTGTGTGTGTGTGTGTGTGTGTGTGTGTGTGTGTGTGTGTGTGTTGTGTGTGTATTATAATATACGTAACATGTTGTTTGGATATTTGAATAGTCGCGCGCTGTGTTCGGAATGCGGCGTTGCCAAACGTTTCTGTACTGCCCCCACTACGGTCTGTCACGCTCACCGAAAGTAGCAGAAACAGTAACTTTACATTAACATTTCTCGAAAACGGTACCGTTAGCCTGTAATATTTTTTTTTTATTAGAAGCATCTGTTATTTCTACGTAACATACTAGTTTTTCATTAAAGTCTTGATTCAACTTCGCATACTATAAGTGACAACGTCACCGAGAGAACAGTTCAACACAGGAATCGCGTGTTAAACATTGAAACTTTACGATCGAATATCTCGCTAACAGTACGGCTAAGTTGCCTAAAAATTTAACTGATAACGTATAAAATGCTAATTTAGGTCCAGTTAAATTTTGAAGACTTTCTTGATACATTGAAATCTCTCGACTACCACCTTAAGAGAACGTGCCTCGGATGCGAATCTGCGAATATAAGGAGCTTGCGGCGGCAAGAAAATCCGTCACTTTTTCGAAATAATTATGCGCGCGGTGTAAAAATTTTTAAGTGCCCCGTACACGTCGCGCCGCGTGATAGAAACATTACCGTCTGTCCACCAAAGAGGTTTCGCGCATTTTTGCGCGCGGATAAGAGAACGGCGTTGGAGGGCGCGCGACTCACCCTGTATATTAGAGCGAATCACCTTTTAATACAGGCGCGGAATGAATTTGAAAAAGAAATCGCTAATGGCAGAGAGATCTGTGCGCATAATATCTCGCAGGAGCCACGGCCGCTATAAATTACGAGCGAGAGCCGCGATCGGTTTTCCCCGCGGTATAATCAAGCAAAATCATGCACCTCGCGTATAAACTAGACGCACATACATAGAGCTACGCCACCCGTATAGTGAATCCGTATACGTATAGAAGAATTATTTACAGCTTTTCCCGGCGTGCGCCTCTCCCTTATCGACTCGCGCGCCTATAGAGAAGAAAAAATCAATCAAACGCAGTGCGGGCAAATTGCAAAAGTATACTGACTGCAATTGCAGTGCAATGAACACAACCGCCGGCGAAACATCTCCGAACCCATGAATCACCGCCTATATACGCACACACGTATATACATATATTTAAAGATCAAAAGATTATTGTTTCAACGATATTTCCTTCGACACACGTACGTATATACGCGTGTACCGTGCAGAACCCCGACCCTCGGTAATCTTGCGTATATATATACATATGTACGCAGGCGAAAAAACAGATGCAGCTCGCGCTAAAATTATCGCGCATGAACCGAACGAACGCACGACTCGACCCTGACCGCGCGCGCGCGCACCGTACACACTGTCCATGACTCTCTCGCTTTCGTATGTGTGTGCGGTGCAACTGCTACGAGAGGAAGTCTGATGCATCTGCGGGGTCAGAGCTGCTGCTGCTGCTGCTGCTGTACACTAGCTCGCTTGATAGAATATTCGCGGGGTATATAAGAGCGCGGAGAAATTTAATTCTCGGGTATTACTATCGAATTAGGTGTACACGTGCGGAGCAGCTTCTCTCTCTCTCTCTCTCTCTCTCTCTCTCTCTCTCTCTCTCTCTCTCGAATGAGCTATAATGATTTCCGAGAATATATTATATACACCGTTTTGGCGGCGTGTACCGATTCCTCTCGCGTCTTTAATTGAAACCTGTGCATGTGCCGCCGCTTTCGTATAATTCATCCGCGATCGATGCGTCTCCTTTTTTCTACATACACACGTATGTACATATATGCAGATGCGCATAAATCTCCCAAAATCGTATTTTCGCACGCGAGATAACGGTATGCAATATAACCTGTTACAAATGTGCGTATACGTATGTACTTGTACGCTCCAACAAAGCAGCTATCTTCGTATTTATAGAGTGCGCATATAGCGTACCTAGAAAGGCACTTGCGCGTGTGCACAGACGGAGACTAGACAATCCGGCGAACATTAATTTCCAAAAATTAAAGCCACCGTCCCCGGCGGACACAGCGAGCTGTGGGCATAAAGAGAGGATGCAGCAGCGGCGGCGGCGGCGCAAAAGGGCTCGCGCCATTAAAAGCGCCGTTTCGTCACGTGTTTCGCTTCGCGTCGGGACGTTTATAGCTCGCTCGCGCAAGAGAGCGCATGACTTGGCAATTTTCATTCAAATGGAGAAGGAAGAGAGCAGCCGCAGTGCTCGCTCATTGAATAATTGAAATTTTGGGGTTTCACTCGATCGCGGTCGGTTGTGTGCAATTTTTTTCTGGCTTTTTCTCCGTATACGCTAACTCCTTGCAATAAATTATACGCTCGGTTAGCGAAATCGTGCAACGGAAAAAATTCAGCGAAAAAAAAGATTCTTCGCACACTTGATAGCTCACTCTCCGACGCATCCAGAGGATAAGCGCAAAAGAAGACCGAAGAGTAAATCAACAGCGTCAAACATCCCACTCGAGCGCGCGCGCACTACTGCACCAAATCCCATCCCACCTGAAAATGTAAATTCCCATCGAGAGAGCCGCCTCATCCACACAGCGACACAAGCGCGCGATAACGAGTACTTATACGCGTCGCCGATAATTCTGAAATATCTCGCTCGCTACTTATATACCCCACTGCAGCGAGCATAAAGAACACAGAGAGATCGCGGACACTCGGTTTACGCTTTAATTCGCGGTGTTATAAGTCGGCGAGTTCGGCTGCTGCGGTCGTCCTGGCCCTTTAACCGCCTCGTTAATTGCCTCGTAAACAAGTTGCCGTATATATACACTATATATATATATATACTACAGACTCTCTCGTGTACCGGCGCGCGAACGAACAAGCCGGAGAAAGAGAGAAGAGTACGGACTCGACTATCCTTCGTACTAGCTGTATAAAAGTTGGGATTTTACAATACAAAACCGTCATCACTGCGACTACAACAACAACCGAGCGGCTAAAAATAAAAGCAATGCAAGAATACAGGTGGATCGCTCAGTTATATACACGTGGACACGAGGCCGAATCGATCCCTCCCTCCGAAGAAGAAGATTACAAGCCGGGACGCGCGTGGGTATGCGAGAGAGAAAGAGAGAAAGATCGTTATCGAGTCTCGAGCTCGCGCGAAATCGGAACTCGTTCTTATCCTTATCTGCAGCGAGCGCGCGCGCGCGCCGGTAATGAAAAACTGATTAAAAACGTGTTTGCCGCGCGCGTATATGAGAGCCCTTTGCTTCTTTTTTTTCTTTTCTTTTCAAGCTCCTCGATTTATGCTCGCAACGGACTTATCTAAAAATTCGCGAGAGGAAAAGGGCTTTGTGCGATGTAGCTTACGGCCGCGATAGCCGCTACTTATATGCGCGAGGAGAGGAAAAATCTCTTTCGCTGATTTGCCTCGCATTCGAATGCACACAAGTAGTGCGGAGAGACGCACACATCCGATGGAGCATTATCTCGCCTTCCCAACTCAGAGTTGAGTCATTGCGGATTACTGCAGAATATATAAGATTCTAGCTACTTCCATGGATTGAATCAGCATCTTACATGCTACGACAAACATTGCGATTAAACAACCGGTATCCGAACCAGGTTTATTGCCTAAAACCTCACAGCATAGCGGAAGAAGAGGGTAGCACATCCACGCGAGTTCACGCTGATGCGGACTCACACTCGTCGCGCGAGACACAGTAAGTATATATATATATATATATACATATATACATACAAGCGCGCTCGAGGTCTCGCGTCGCTAAATATAAAGCCAAAGAAGCGGGCGTTACGGTATGCCGGCTACCGTGTGCTCGTGCTGCCGGCGAACTCTTCCTCTCGCTCTCTTGATGCTGCGCGGCGCGCGCGGCCGACGTCTCTCCCCCAGACGCGCGTATTTCATATATACAGCGGAAGAATTCATCGGCTGCTCCTGCTGCTTCCCTAATTTTATATAAGCTGGAGAGAGAGAGAGACCACCCAATCGAGCAAGCCTTTTTATATGCGCGGCCATATCGCGCGGTAATTGGGTGAGACTGAAGAAATTGGTCTTCCCGTTTGGATCTCGAGAGGTGAAAAAAGCCCGAGTGTTTTTAATTATGCAGGTCTTCGGTAGCGACGGTTCAATATAATTGAAAGATTCTATACTCGCAAGTAGTCGATAAAACAGGAGGTTATCATCGTTAAATAGACGAGCGACGAAATTGGACACTACTTGTATATATATATATATAAATTAGACGCGCACGTGTGCGTACGCGACGTTCTCCGTAACCAGCACGACGCACGATTCTCGTAATTTTCAAAAGCCTCCTGTATTTACGGGCCGCGCCGAGACGATGTCAACAATCATAACAATAACAAAAATATACCTTGCTTGAGCTGGTGCTTGATGCCACGTGCGGCCAGCGCCTGCTTCCAGGAAACAGCCAGCAGCAACAACAGCAGCAGCATCATGACCACCGAAGCGGCCGCTGCTCCTCCTCTCCTCGACGCTGCAGCTCCCGTCATCTTCGTCGTCGCTGTGGCACAGCAGTCAGTCACCCGCGCACACCATCGATCACCACCCGCACCCTCCTCGCGCACTTTTTTTTCACTCTGTGCTTTATATTTTTCCGCTCTATTGATATACGCTATATTATAATTATTATCGATCGACTGCCAACACACTCTTCTCCGAAAGCCGGCGATGACAACTTTGCGCCAGGTCGTACTTCGAAGATCAGATCGAAAGGGAATGAGCGATGAGCTGCTGCACCATCAACGGCTCGGTTCCTCGATGTCTCCACACCCGCGTCAACATCCTAAAGGATGCAATGGAATAGCGAATTCGTTCGTTTCTTTTCGACGCGATTTTCCGTTCGTTCGAGACTGCAACAATATAATATCTATACGATAACACAAAATACATAAGTATACCGGCGACGGCAGCGCGCGCGAGCAAAGAGGAAACGCACGCTGCAAGCGCCGCAAGCGAACTGACTCGAGTCTCTCTCTCTCTCTCTGTCTACTTGGCGCGCGCCCCGCAAAACGCCCTCTCTTTCTCTCTGTGTGTTGCTCTTGCCGCTCTCTCTCTCTCTCTCCGAATCTCGGCGCCGCCGCTGCAAGGTGGACCGGCTAGTAAAGTAAAGCGACTAGCGATGTTCCGAGAGAGGTATAGGTATATAGGTAGTCAATGAACGCCGACGAGAGGCGATGGACCGTGAGATCGACGCTGCGCTTGGGAGGGAAAGCGTGAGGTGAGTATTGGGTGTTTAAAGGAGAGAGAGAGAGAGAGAGAGAGAGAGGTTTTGGGTTAAGAGTAAGACAGAGGGGAGGAAAATATTCTAGTGGAATGTGGAGGTGGGGTTATGGTTGAAAAATTCGTGACTGATTTGCTCTCCAAGGCTTGTTTCGAGGCTAATTAACGACTGCATTTTTGTAGACGTAAGAAAAAATCGTCTTCTTGTTTCCCGTCTGCAGATGGATCGAATCGACGATTTCACGGTAGCGGTTAATGAATGGACTTATCAAGCCTATAGAGAATAAAATGTTCATTCAGACTTTCAACGCGCCGGGTTCCTCAATGGGTTGCTTAAACGTTTTCGAGGAATCGTTTCGTTTCCCTCTAACTCGAGGGATTCGTCGGGCTGCCGAAAGAAAGGTAAGTATACCGTTTTCGATCATAGTATATATGTATACATAATTCCGTGCATATAACCATGCGGAGAAGGCGAACTCGATCAACTAATTCGCATAATTCAACTCCGATAGGCATTGCTCGCATCGGCCACTTCCAAATCAGCTGATGCCCTCCAGAAACGTTACGCGGCGCGCATCCCACGTGCCAACATCCATATAATGTCAAGATCTCGAGCACGAGCGAAGAAGAAAGAAAGAGAGAGTGGAGAGTAAGTATTTGTATGGTCGTCTCTCCCAAGTGCTGGTCCCGCGCACTAGCCCCTTAAATCAGTCGAGGCCCAGGTAAACGAGCTACCTGTGGATATGTGCGCGTGAGAGAGAAGCACTTATACAGGCACGCCGTTCCGCGACGAGAGGTAGAACAATTCCGCGTGCTGCCGACCCCCAACTTTATTACCTGGTATATATATATACCTATACTTCGAGTTTCTTCCGCTCGTCCTGCACTTGCTTATTTTGCTACCTACCTATACTTACTTATGTACTTACTTACTGACTTACTCACTTGCTTACTTACTTACTTATTACTGCGAGCCTCTGCAGGTATAATATAGTAAGGAAGGAGTTGTATTTGACTGCTGATGGCTAATAATATGCACAGTGTGTTACCGGTGTCGTGGAATTTTATGCGTAAATTTTAGTTCTTTCCATAATTTGTATATCACCGACGTCGGAGATTCGATACAGTGACAAATTGTACAACGGAGTTTTGGCATTATGGCTATCGAAGAGCTGACAATTCAATGAACTGCTTTATTTGGATTTTTAAAGGTTCAATATACTAATCTACTGCTTATTTTGGAAAGTTTTGAAATGTCGCGGGACTCGAATGGATCAACGCTTCATGGCTGCCATCTGTTGAATAAAGCCAAAGGTATACGTACCACATCTACGACTTTACCGTGTGATAATAGAAACGGAAGTTATTTTGCGTTACCAAATATTACTTGTTCTTTATAAAAACAAATTTTCTTTATCTGCATCAATCAAATTGAATTCTAATGATAAGGGAGTGTAAAATTTGAAATATTCATTTTTATGACATTGATTGTTAATTCATCGAAGATTTTTGCTTGTCTACCAAATACAATATAAATCTAATGTAAACTATAATAACAAACTATACATTTCTCTTTAAGTTATGCAAGTGAATAAATTTTTTGAAACATTCAAATATTTTCATATTCATTGGAATTACATCTACGGAATGACATGATAAAAATAATTATATTACGCCAAACAAGACGGAAAATACACTACATAGTATGCATTTATTAATAATTTGCACGTGTCATGGACTACATGACAATTATTGTTCGTTGAACTATACTTAAACATTCATGTAACATACGTCTTTTAAAAGATGAAGGCTTTTGTCAAAATACGTCGTCAAAAGAATACTCTTTTTTTCGTAGAAATTTCAATTGAGATTATCTTTGAATTGCAGTAATTCAAATAAATGCGTTGCAAAACTAAAAAAAAGAATAGTAACATTTGCGTCAATGATGTTCTACACTTTAACTAGGAGTCATCTATTTTTCGTTTGCAATGTAAAAGGATATACTTACATGATTCGTCAACTTTTGAGTTTCATAAATGTACGATCCTTAGACAGTTGCTTAGTTTCAATCGTGTTACCACTTTGATCGGATCTATCATTTTGCGACTTGCTTACGGTCGCGAGAGAAGCAAGATTTTCAAACATGGCCTTGCTGAGCCATCACTGGGGTCTCGATGGCCTGATACTTTTGTCCTCTTTGTTCATCGGTGCTTATTTGTATTTCACGAGAAATTTCAAATACTGGCAAAAGCGCGGAATAAAGCAGGTATCACCAACGGCGTTTTTCGGCAACGTCGGCGCTCCCCTTTTGGGTCAAAAGCCGTTTATCGACTTCTTACGCGAAACGTACAAGGCCGGGGAAGACGAGCCGTACATCGGTTACTACGTAATCGACCAGCCTTTCCTGCTACTCCGCGATCCTGAATTGATAAAATACGTGCTGATCAAGGACTTCAACAACTTCCCCAACAGAATTGCAGCATCGAAGAAATCGGATGTCGTCGGATCGATGAATCTTTTCGTGGTGAAAAATCCAGAGTGGAAGTACATCAGGCAGAAATTGTCGCCGATATTTACGTCTGGGAGGCTCAAGAAAATGTTTGAGATAATACTGGAAGTCGACAAGGATTTGGACGTGCATATGAGCTCGCTAAAGTTAGAGGGTATGCGGTGTATGCGAAATGTATATTGTTAGACGTTAAATGGATATAAATAAAAATATTTTATATATAGGAAATGGAAGGGACATAGAAGTCAAAGACATCTGCGCAAAATTCACAACGGACATTATTGGATTGACTGCTTATGGAATGAAGTTCAATTCCCTGACTGATCCCAATTCCGTGATACGCAAAGTAGGGAAAGACATATTTGGCAGAAGTTACCGAAGATATCTTGAATTCTTTTCGACTCTTCAAATTCCAGTTCTAGTCAATGTCTTTGGTTTCGAAGTTTTCGGAAAAGCCGCGACAAAGTTTTTCAGGTCCATTTTTTGGAACGCAATCAACGAAAGAATACAGTCTGGCGCCAAAAGAGCAGACTTGATCGATTTATTAGTTGGATTGAAAAAGGAACAAGAGAGCGATTCTAACAACAATTCGTTCAGTACGTTCTTCATAAATTTATAATTTTATTAGTTTTACAAATATAATATCGTTGATAAGAACACTGATATTTTAATTTTTTTTTTTTTTAGAATTGGAAGGCGATGCTTTGGTAGCCCAAGCTGCAGTTTTCTTCAGTGGAGGATTTGAAACTTCCTCGTCGACGATGTCGTTTGGTTTATACGAGTTGGCTAAAAATCCTAATATGCAGGACAAATTGCGACAGGAAATTCGAGACGCTCTGAGCGAAAATAACGGGAAAGTAACTTACGATATGGTATGTTAAAAAATATATTTGCATCACACAAAATAAATCTATATCGATGAGTATATTATTGACGCGATTTCGCAGATAATGTCGTCATTACCGTACTTGGATATGGTAATCTCTGAAGTTCTGAGGATGTATCCAATTCTACCGTACTTGGATAGAAATACTGAAGCCGATTACCAACTCCCTGGAACGAAACTAGTGTTGAAGGCTGGAACTCCAGTCGTCATTCCAATGCAGGCCATGCATATGGATCCCCGTTATTTTCCCAAACCCCAAGTTTTCGATCCAGAGAGATTTTCTCCGGAAAATAAAAAAAATATCTTACCCAATACTTATTTTCCGTTCGGTGATGGACCACGCGTTTGTATTGGTAAATTTTCACAAGCATCTGATTCAATAATATTTATATATTTGATATCTTATATAATATTAGTGATACATGATCAATGTTATTTTTTTAGGAATGAGGCTAGGGCTTATGCAAACAAAACTCGGGCTGATTCACTTGATATCCAAGTACGAATTTTTGCCTTGCAAGGATACATTAATTCCTATGGAATTCGACCATTACTCATCATTTACCACTTCACGCAATGACATCGTACTTAATGTTAAAAAAATTAAGTAATTAGTCGTGAAAATGGTATTGTTATGTCGCATGAGATAATAATTGTAAAATTTGCATTACTGTACAATACCCGCGAACGAATAATATTGTATAAATACTCTATGTAAAAAGAAAAGACGAACGTAAATAGATCGACAATATTGTTGATACACTTTCACAAGTTTTACAGTTATAATGTTGCTTTGGCACAGTTATATATAGTTTAGGAAACTTTCAGTTCTTGAATAGACCACATATCTTATTATCAAGTTGCGAGCACATCGATTACGACAGCAGCAGACACGCACCTATCGGCCCTCGTATATATAGCCAAGCCATGTAACATTACGTTCTATAGTAGGATCAGAAGAACCGCTTTGTTCAGAATTTGAATTAGCCTGTTATAGCTTTGTATTATAAAAACAAAGAATTAATATTCGAAAACTGTCCGTATAGAGCCCTATGTACGATGTTACATATTATTGTCCGCTCTCAGCGTCGAGCAATGCGTCTTGAGCAACGGCGCACTCCCTCGAAGGTGCGTCAGTCGCTCGTCAAACAGTCGCCCCCTGATGCGTGCATAGCTGACATCACATAGAAAGCGCCGCGCGACACCTGCTCTCTTTCTCGCTCTTCCGTAGCATATTGCGGCCCTCTAATCTTATCTTTGCCGCGACTCGCTTATCAGGCGCCTGCGCTCTTTCGAATCTCGCGATATTCGTCTATTCGTTCGGCTCGATCTTTGAGAGCTGCACACGAGGCAGGTAGTCGCGAGCTCGCCGTCCGACTGACCGAACTATCTACTACCGTATAGTCGGCTTTAGTCGGATTTTCGGTAGAATTTTGTTATATATATAGTGTATGATACGTGTATAGAAAGAGAAAAGGTGCCCGCTTATTATCAGGTGAGTGCGATTTATCGATCGCGTGCTTTAGGGAATGAATCGATTTTTCGACGTGGCTTATCGCGGCGTTCTAATTGATTTCAATATATGAGAGAAGCGAAAATACGAGAGGCGGAAACAAAATTGTATAAATAAGTCGAAGCGGTGACTCATGCTTTCTTGCCGCCTCTCTATCTAATGATCTACTTTCCAGTAATTGATTCGATTCTCTATGAATTTTTCATTGTTTACCTTTCCTCGTCGACTGCTCGCGGCGTCTGCTATATAATGTAAAACATCGCGGCTACAGTGAAAATCTAGCCGCGGTCTAAGTTCGATCGCGCAGGTTTTGTAATCGGAATTGATGCGATACGTGCGCTGCAGTGTATACATTGAACGATGCCTAATTTATTTATTCATCTCGAACAGTAAATATTTTAGAATAATTACGCTCCATAATTTTTTAAAAGTAAAAACACTCCTCGCCATCAACGTCGTATGTACATTATACCGTGCGTGTGTGCGTGACAATTGTACGTACGCGCGCCCGTAGAAGATAAGAAACATTTGTGCATTGCAGTCACCAAGTTCTATGCTAGTATACCATAATATAATCCAACAAAGGTAATATATCTATATATATATTCTCCGCGACTATCGGAACGCTGCAAAGCCGTCGCATCGTTGATCGATTACTTAGGCGCGCGCACTTGCCCGCAGAGATTATACCAATTTTTCCGCGCTAATTGTCATCTACAAACTCGAGCGTGGTGATAACGCGCGATGCGCAAACAGCGGATGCAATATCGAGAATCTTAGTGCAGTTGCGTTATCCGTGCGGTATACGTTATAGTGGACGCAGTGTCCACAGTGCGACGATAATCGGACTGCGATCGCTTTGAAAATTCGAGTTCGACGCGCGTGACGCCGGATAAATGTTTGAACATAGTGCACAGTGCAAAACTACGCGGCGATGGGTACATAAATTGTAGAGTAATATCATATATTTTACATTAAAAATAAATAAAACAACGGTGACTACTGAGACTGGATTTTGCAAAGGAAGCTACGAAAAATTTATTCGCGCAGTTTATAAATGTGCATGAATGACGAGTTGCATTTATATATATATTGAAGCAGGATTTGAAATACGAGCAGACGAGAGGAGCCCGAGTAATTTAAAAGGTTCAAAGTGTCTGACGCGGCTCTCGCGAGTCCAAGGTGTGAAAAGGTGCGGATGACGACGATTCGAGTGGTATATATATATATATGTGTGTGTGTGCAAGATCCAGCCGCGTCTCGCCAACAGAAAAATACCGCGGTGGAATATTTTCGAATCCTAATTTAATCGACATCATCAGCGATCGATTTTTTAAGAAAATTATAAACTGATTTTTTAACGCCTACAATTATACTCCAAACATATAAAAAAAATTGATCAAAATCCAGTTTCTCGATCGTCCGAAGTAAAACAATCGATATACACTCGAAGTAAAAATACACTGATCTACATGCCACCTCATCCCACGCGAATCAATCAAATCGGGAAAGCGCCGCGTGCGTCAGTCTCTTATATATCTATAGGCGCGTCCTCGAGTCCCGTCCGATTCCGGAAAAATATTTACCCTGCACTCTTGGGCGCGTATAGTATATATCTGCGAAAAAGTGCACCGCGACTAGCCAGCGGTGCGTCTGCCAATGCTCGAACGCTTCTCCGTCGTGTCGGCGATCGTCAATTTCAAACAGAGCCTATTTATAAAAGCCCGCGGCCGCAGACGACGACCTTGAAAAATTCTGCAGTTTTATGTTGTTTGCGGAGATGAGGCGGGCTTATATCGTCACGCGCTTTTCGAGGATTATAAGCACAGCAGTCAAAGGTTTAAGGAAGCGCCAGTCGCGATCGATACCTCGTTGCCGAATGATGCCCGTTTATCGGTCGATTCGGGATCATGGGAGGGGGCGGTGCATCGGCAGGTGTTTTAGAGCAATAAGGCCTGTACAAGCGCGATCGATGAATAATTCATTCGCAGGATGTAGTTCACCTCGTTAAAGCTGTCGCACCGCATCGATCGCCCAAATGTCAGAGCCGAAATTCTACACCGTCAAAGTCAGCGAAGAAACTCGGATTATGGAGGCTGGACGAGCGGAGAGCGTCCTTGGCATCCTGTACGTTGCCTCGGCCGTGACATCGCTCATCTCGGCGGCATCTCTCGTCGTGGCCTGGCAGCACTGGGCCTGGACCCTCGACGTCTGCATCAACGTCGACTGCGGCTGCATACTCTACGGGGTGAACACCTTCAGCACCTTCATGGGAGGAGACGTGAAGATCTGTCACTACGGCTCCTTCGGACTGATACCTGCGATCGTTGCTGGACTCGGGCTGGGCTTCTATCATGGCTACAGGAGCTGCATTCCCAGGAGTCTCAGCGCACCCAGGGCCCTTGCCGTCGCTAGGCATAACCGGAGCAGGTATGGTCATGCATGTACGTACGTCGGATCGGAGAGTATGTATGATTATAATAATGAAACTCGTTCGCTCTTACGTTCAGAACGAGCTTGGACGGACAGGTAGTGGTGATCGGGCCGAAGCAGCGGCCGGCCTGCAAGCAGTGGATGCCCGCGGCATTTATCGCCGTCCTCATCTGCTGTCTATCACTGGCACACGCGGTTGTCCTCACCGACGGCTACTACAAGACTTGCGAACAGTACCGGCGAAATCTCGTTCGACTGCTCAACTCTACGGGACAGGAGCTGCAGGTATATAACGATAACTCAACTCTATGCATAGAAAACTGCTAACGGAGTATACGATGTGACTTTTCGCTACAAGGCGATCCACAACAGGCTGAGCTGCGGAGCCATCCTGGACTTTATGGACTACATCCAGCCGGACGCTAACAATTGGCGACGAGGCGACGCCATCAACACGGGTTTGGCCCTGCAGTTGGCCATCGTCATGTCCTGGCTGAACTTCTTCTCCTGGGTCACGATCTTCCTCGTCAATATTAACATGGCTAGGCAGAGATTCAAGAGCTTGAACGAAAAAATGTGCTGTTGCTGATGATTTTCCTGCTCCTACTTATGGACTCGACATGGATTGTCACCTGGAGTCGGATGTTTATTAGTTGTGTATATTAGTCGTTTATCAGTGCATTTATTTGAGGTGTCGTAGTATTAATATCGCCGTGTACCTTTCCTTGTAAAGTTATACCTATTTAATGTGTTGATTATATTTTTATAATGATTGTATGTTCGGTCGCAGATGGTGCAGTTGTGCAAGATGTATACAATAATTGATAAGATTTTCACGTTATATAATACAGTTTATTTCTCAGCTCTTTGTACTTTATACATAGAATATACAATAACGTTTGACTTTTGTTTATATACACACACGCCTCTACTATAGGTATACCATGAAAAATATCCTCGATCAATTTTTATCCTCGCACTTCGGTAAAAGCAGCTAGACAAAATAATTTCGCGAAAAATCAACTTCCACGCTCTCTCACGAGTCAATAGATTTTAACGTTTTTTCCCCTCCAACTCTCGCATGTGTACAGAATAATCTTTATTTATGCTTCCTTCATTTTCCTTCGCTATAATAATATATTCATATAAATTCTTCTCTTTTATATAGTATGCATATAAGAGTGATTGTAATTAATAGTGCAATTGTAACCTATTACCGAATTACAATATCGTGCAGTACATAATAACCATACACATAATCGTAATTTAATAGATAACGCTCGAAAAGTCGCAGAAACGATTTTCATTCGTCGCGCACTGCACCTACGCTTCAGCTTAACTTTTCTTTCGTACCTACAATCCATCGAAAAGCTCTTAAAAGCACACTCTAAAAAGCGCAAACGCAGAAAATCGGATGGGTAAATTACAGATATTTTTATACATATATAAATTTATTATAATATGTATTGTTAAGCAATAAATGTTTTCACGCTTATTTTTTAGTTTTCCGTTTTGCAAATTTTGATTATTATCCGCATTATTTATCAAATTATTCCATCGTAGCTTAGTTTCGTTTGCTATTTGTTAAACATATTAGTTATTGTTCTGGCAATCAGTAAACATAGGTTAGAGAATGCGATACGTTTTTAAAAAAAAAAAATATTTGCAATTTTTTTCGTTACAGATATATTTTTTAAAGTACTGCGTTTGCGTGGATTTTCTAAAAAAAATAATAAAAATTCGTACATGAACTTGTTTGAATTAAATGCTTTAATTATTCCGTAGACCGAAATACAAATTAGTAACAAAATAAGATAATACAAACATTATTTTATTGGAAAATTGGCAGAAGTTCGGTAGCAAAGTAAAACAAACAAAAAATTCAACCTAAGAAAACACACCTTATATAAGTAATACGAACAATAGTACAAAGGAATGTCCGAGCATCGCGTGAAAAAACTCTATGTCAAAACTGTGTATTAAGCACACGCCTATAAATGTAAAATTAAATTATTCGTCTCTGTTCCTGTATGTATAAAAAGACTTTATACTAATGTATTGTTGCAATTTAAATACAAGTTTTGAGCAGAAAATTTTAAACAACATCTATTCTTTTCACTTACAATTGTAAAACAATCTTTGGCAATTTTCTTCAATTTTCCATCAAAACTTAATATTTAAATCACCATAACATTCTTCACAAAACAAAACGAAAGGGATAATTGGGCAATACAAGCAGACGTAATACGTGAAAGTAAAAGCTGTACTTTACAAACAATTTTCAATATAGTTTTTCCTCTATAGCTCTTTCTGAACTTATCTGCATCTGCGCACAGGAACTAAATTTATACTGTTTATATAAATAGTACAGTTGATACCAATACCATGTGAAGGATGTACATACAATTGACATACTGGCATGTACAACGGATTTCACGTACAGAATTCGGTAATTATTCCCTGAACCAGAATAATTTTTTTAACTTGGTCTTTTTATTCAAACAATACTTGAGATGTGTTGATGAAATTTGAGGAAAGAGAACTATTGAGTTATATAGGCGGGATATTAAAACTTAATTAATAAGTTATTAATAGTATAGAAGTGCAAGATGTATATAAGGGAAAATGTTGTACAATAATCGATGATAATTGAAGATAGGGATACCACCTTTTTGAGTTGATGTATAATTTTATCAATTTTCTTGCAAGCCGTTCTGGCAAGTTTCAAGAATGTTTATAATATCTATAAGAAATTTTTAATAATCAATTTTTCATTATTATCGGATTGCATCTCTTCGTGTCTTTCTGAACTGTTTTTAAATGCTTAACACTACAGCGATGGAGACATGAGATGTTTAATTAAAAAGATATTTCGAATAGTTTCGCGACTTATCAACGTACACTAATGTAACGCAACGTTGGCACAAGATTATCAATTACTTTAAATTTTACTGAAGAAAAAAAAATATATATATAACAAGACCGAATTCTATACACAAAATAAACGTTTTCCTTTTAATAGAAGATATATAATACACAATACAAGTTTGAATATACTGAAGGAAGGCACCTAATTATAATAATTTCATATACGTCTACTATCTATGATCACTTTACATAAATATATGTATATATTTATATAATTTATATTTCGCATTTCCTTACATAAGACTCGCTTATAATATTGTCTCACTTTTACACGCATAATCAAAAGGTCATCAACGAATAAATTACTAGAGAATCAAAACAAAAAAATCTATCAAGTCATACAAAGGAATATAATGTATCTACATCTTCCTGATCTAAAGCCCTGGCTTTCCACGTTTGCAAGAAAGCAAAATGAAAACTTAGAAATAATCAAGTTACAGGCTAAAGATGAAACACACCTTCCGTGTGGACATCTTTTATCAAAAAAGCTTGTACGATCCACGCACAAGAAGGTTCTGTCGTTGAAAAACGTGAAGCAAACAAGGCTTTCTCTGTCATTCTTATTGACATCTCACAGTCTGTTTTGTCTACGCCTTCGCAATTACAACCGTATTACATGAGAAAAAGCTTAGCACCTTTTTGTACTAATCAATAGAAAATGAGCGTACATGCACGGTAAAAGTTTGTCATTTTTGGATTATCACAATTCAAATGCATATGTAAAAAACAAATTTTTATCGTGTATATACTAATATACAGTGCAGCACCGCAACAATTGTCAGCAGATTTTTATTACAATAACACGATTGCGTTAGTAACGCTCCATTCGAGACACAGACATGAATATCTTATTGTAATGCGATACCAAATGCATTATATCGCGTTTCAGGTATTGCGGGCAGATTTAATTGTATACTTTGTATGCAATGTGAAATTATAAATTCAATTTCCAAGTACTAGAAAAGTATTCAACTAACTTTTACAATTTGACGCAATACAGTTGCCCTTTTTTGGTAGTATAAATATCGTCAATAGCGATGATTGAAAAAGAACTTTCTATTACGAAGTGTACTAGCAAATACTAAATATTAGGTATATCGATGTAATGAATAAAAATAGAAATCGTTTTTCAGGAAAAGTTGCAGTTGCAAAATCTGTTTAAAGCAAGGATTGTTACAATAATTCAGTCTTTTGTGATAAGGCGATTTTTAGACAAAGCGGTGTCTTAAGCTACACAACCATTTATTTCTGTCACTCAATACAGTTACTAGTTTATTGTCTAAAATTTCTACGTATGTTGATTTTTTACATTCCCTCGCTTTTTACGCAACGATAAAAATCATTTTCACAAAAGAACTGAACTTCTTTGTCCCTTCATTTTTTTTCCTTGCGAAAGTCATATATACGGTTGAGTATTCATATTGCAGAGTATAGATTACTTTTGTTTCCACTTTTCTATAGTGGAGGATTAAAGTTACAACCAATGGAAGTCGGCTAGCACGCCTTTTATCCTAATAGGTATGTAAAAATGTTTTGAAAACGTGTATGCTGCAAAAATAGATGCACATGCTTGCCTTTGATGCACAATATATATTATAGACTTGGAAGGTTCGCATTTTTTCTTAGTTTTTTTTGTGTTTTTGGTATTGAGCTGCCTAAGTTACATGAACAACTTGCCTTCACTACCGTGTAGAAAAGTTGAGGAGTGACTAAATGCTTCTATGGGGAACGATCGAGTCAATACTTTCGGTATTTTTCAAACTGCTGCCGAAATCGAGTGCCATTATGTTTCTCAATGAATAAATATTTAACAAAAAATTGCTCTTCTTTTTCATTAATACTAAAATAACTAAACCAATACAAAAATTGAAATGTTACAAAACAATAGTTTTTCTTCGAAAGGACTGTTTATATAATTATGATAGTCGGTACGTACCTCGACAAATAGTGACATTCGATTTCTATACCTGTTTGTAACTTACTGAATTAAAAAAAAAGCATTCTCCGACTTGGAATTAAAAAAAACCGTATCACTATATCTTACACTTGATAACAATGGGAGCCGCTCTTCAAATCTTTGAAGGTTGTGACGCTTCGCGAAATATATCAGAGTAATTTTTCTTCGAATACTTTATTTATTATTGGATTAACGAAATGAGAAACTCATTGAGAGAAATTGTAACTACAACGATTATTCAATTTGAATAAATTTCTAATTATCGCGCACTGATAGTACAAGGTAAAAGCACATTTCTTACATATTAAATATTATTCCAAGTTTATAAAACTGTAACTCTATCGTCCGCGATCTTTCCCTTCTTGTTCACGTTTAAGAGCAAGACTATTACATCTTTTATGATTTCTCGCGAAGCGTCACAACTCCTAAGAGCAGCTCACAGCTGCACATCGAAGTTACCTCTGCGGTTCATCAGGTAAATGGGTTGCTCCTCCTCTTGAGCGAACCAAATCTTTTTTCGGGCTCGCGAATGACCTCGTACGCGGCCCGGGTCGTTCCAACGTGTCTGAAGCCGTCGTCGTTATTCTCGTCACTAGGAAAGTCCTCGAAGCTCATGTTGCTGAAGCCCGCGGTGACGGCGGCGGATTTCTTGCTACTCTTCGGCCCCTTTTTGGCCAAACCTTTGCTAGACTTGTGCGACAGTTTGCTCGGCAACACGTTGATGCTGTCGCTTCGATTCTCGTTGATCAAATGATACTTGGACTTATCCTGGTGTTTTGACGACTTCTCATGATGATGCTTCTTATGCTGCTTCGGCGAGCCTTGGGTTACAAGAGGTTCCGGTGACATTGGCGAGGTCACGATCATATCCACGTCGGGGGACAGTGTCTCCAGCCTCGTGATTCTAGGCGCAGGCATACCCGCGTAGTTTGGGTTGCAGATGGGCGGCAACTGGGCCGAGTGAGCTGACTGGGCGCTAGTCGACAGGATCGTGCCTAAAGCTTTGTCGACGAAAGTCGGCGACTGAGTGAGCGGCAGTGAGGTTGGCCTTTGCTGCTGGACGAGACTGCTCGGCGCGAGAGACGTGATTTCGTCGAAGGGGATGGAACCGAATAGATCCTTGGGCTCCGCGTTTCGTATCGTCGTATTCGGTATCGTTGTCGTCGCCACTGCTGCAGGTGGTATCGAGATGTCGTTGTGCACCCTGGAGTTGACTGTGACAATACCGAACTTGGAGGCAGACTTGACCGTGGGTGACATGGCGGGGAAGTAAAGTTGGGAGTTGTACTGATCAGTCGAGGGTACAATGGTCACAGCTGTCACCTGGGGATTACTCGTCGCCGCCGCCGTTATCTCTGGAGTCGCATAGCTAGACATGCTGTCGAACGGATTGTTGAAGTCAGCACTGGAGTTGAAGGGTGAAGAGCCAAAGAGGTCTTTCTCTAGCTTGCAGTCTTCCAGCTGAAAGCTCATCTTTCTGGGTGGAGTCACGGGCCTGGCTGGTACTACGAACCGATACATCGGTGGCGGTTGCGGCTGCTGCGGCTGTTCCTCCTCATTGTCATCGCCTATATCCACGAGCGTCCCGGAGACGATTGCAGGCGAGCTCACCGTAACTGGGGTAGACGTTTGCCGCTGCTGTTGATTGTTCGGCGTGTCCGTGCGGCTGCTGGATCTGTTTCTCTCATCTCTGCTTCCAGCGACACTGCTCTTCCTGGAACTGTTGGACCTAGGGAAAGGAGCCATAGCAAAGACGTCCTCCTCCTGCACCTTCCACAGCCCATTCTTTAGAGGCGCCCTAGTCAGCTCCGGTTTCTCTTCTTCGTCCGACGAGCTGTCGTTGTTCATCATCAGCGGTTTCAGCTTGTACTGGTGCTTGACAAAAGGGTCCCCCCTCGTCTGCTCTGGTTTCGACTCTGGGTCCAGCTCGTCGTCCATCAGCAGAGGTTGTTCTCCGTATTGATGGCCGACCACCGGGTCGGCATCGATGGTCGCCAGCTGCTGTTGTTGTTGTTGATGCACCTGCTGGTTGTGATGTCTCTTCAATCTCCTCATCCTGTGCTGCTCGGGTTCCTCGTGGGTCGCGACGCTCTCGCACTCGGCGTGATAGGCCGAGCTGCCGCAGGTGCGCACGCTCTCGGAGATGGTCTCGTCGATTTTGTCCCGCTCGTCCTCGTCCAGTTCGTCGTCGTCGTAGTCCCCATCGTCCTCGTAATCTCTGTCGGCCAGCGGGTCGTCGTCGTTCATGGCCTTCAGATCACTAGCCGAGCCGATGCTGTCGTCGGAATCGTAGTTCTTTATTCCACGGCTGTTCAGTCCAGACTGAATCGTCCGCTGCTGCTGTTGTTGCTGCTGCTGCTGTTGCTGGGGTCCCAGCTTCTGCTGATCGACGACCTTCTTGCGGGCGCGGTCGAGCACAGCCTTGACCCTCCTGCGCTTCTTCTTGATGCCCCTCTCCTCACCAGCGGCGGTGAGTTTCTCTTTGTCGCTGTCGCTGGAGACCTCATCAGCATTGAAGGCGAGTTTCTCGTACTTGGAACGATCCTCGATGGGAGCCCGGACGAAGGGCGGAGACACGGGACTGACGGCGGAGGCGATGAGGGACTCCTCGTCGTCAACGTTCGTAACTTCGCCTCCATTGTTGGCCTCAGGGGTCCACTGCAACGTCGTCGTAGAGTAAACTTTGGCGCGGGGCTGTAGCACTGGTACAGCTGGTATTGCTGCTGCTACTGCTGGTGTTGATGGTGGTGGTGCTGCTACTGCTGCTGGAGATGATGGTTCCGGTTGAATGGGTGGCGGTGCTGGACCTGCACAGATCAGAAACAGAACGAATACCGCCGACTGTAGTCTGAGTATGACTTTGTTGATATTATGGTATATGTGTATGAGATCGATGAGCGTTTTTGGTCGCTGTTGGTTAACAGATAGGTTTGAAAGCGCTTGTTATTTTTTTTGCCAACCATTTTAAAAAGGCTTTTCAAATGAGTATAGTTTTTTGTTATCGTATTACACTTGGTTAGAAAACTCCAAAAATATAAACTGCAATGTTGTGCAGCACAGCAAAATATTGAAAGCTCCAGTTTACAACAATTTGTTTTCGTAATTATCTTCGACCAAAGAAAGTGCAGCGAAATAAGTAACGAATTAAGCCACGTTTTTGTCATGTTATTGCAGGTGGCAGACTAGTAATGCCGAACTCATGCTACTGATCGTAAGCGAATAATTATTGTGGTAATTTTTTTATTTGTAATATTTTTTATGTTAATAATGAAAAAACTGCAGAATTACAAAAGTGAAATTGTTACGTCAACGAGGTGCGGCGATGATATTAACAAATTGTTGATACTTTCATTTTTTGTTAGTCCATTTAAAAAAACCAAGCCAAATACTTACCTACTACATACTTTATACATTTTCTACAAAAAAAATTGTTAAAAAATAACCGTAATAGCATTGAATAGGTACATCGTCTATGCACATTTTGATCACTAAACACATCAGTCACCCTTTTGTTGAATTTCATCGGCAATAGCATTGTTAACCGTCATGTCATTACATTGCTGTAATATTATTGTAGCTTAGAATTAAGGAGGAGAATAGTCAGAGAGGAGGTGTCTGATTAGGTCTGCTGCAGAGAGTGTATATCAGATATATGTATGAGTACAGTGCAAAAAAAAGTACGAAAATATTACTCTCGAGTTGATGCTACAACTACTGAGGTCTGCATACTGTGATATTCTCTCTCTTTCGAGCGTACCACTATTCGCCTTGGTAGGATCACATTAGCGCCAAATAGTTGCGTATAAATCAAATGAGGTGGCAAAAATTTTAACGTAAATAATTAGGATAATGTACATTGCTCTTATGGGAGGTTCTACCAAGGCGAATACAACTTGTGTACTTTCAAATCTTGTTACATCTTTATTATCGAAAATCAAGAGAGATACAGAGGACAATGCGTGAAAAATAAAAAAAGCAACATGTTAGTAGTGCCACCGTTTCGTCTGGAACAGTCCTAATCAGATTCCGGGGGGGTCAGGGATAAAACCATGGAAAACGCAGAAATGCCTGTTACAAAATATAAATTTTTTTCTTTTATTCAAAATAAAGAAATTATTTGTTAAACTAAGTAAACCGTTATAAACAAATGGTAAGGATTACGAAAAAAACATCTACTTTGACTATAAATTTTCTATTGAAAATGGAAAAACAAAAACGTGTATGCCTACAGTAAAATTAGTTTAAAATGAATTCTACATAGCTTAAAACCTACAAAGAGAGAGAAATAAGGAAAAGAATTATTAACATTGCTGCGTTTTGCACGGTTATCGATAAATAACTTTTAAAGAACAAGTACTCGATGTGATAATATACATATTATTTATTGCTGTTAACATTAGTATCTTAATACACAGCAATGCCCCAAATTTGTCAGGCTTATTCGATGCTCTCCGACGTTTACATTCGAAACGGCAATCTTTCGTTATTGTTATATATACTAGTTCCCTTCTTTTCTTTTTCTCACAAAAACTTTACGATCAATATAATACAAACAGAAACGGCTCACATTTATAATTGAAAATGAAATTTTATCCAACTGGTCTCCACTGTTTCACAAACTAAAAAAGCTGACGTATACTTGCTTTTATTGTTAAAAATCGTGTCGCAGAAAGTTTAATCAACAAGCACGATAACAAAAATCTGAAGAGAAAACACGTTTGAATCTAGCAAGCGTATGTGGATGAAATCTGCAAAGGAATTTTTCTTGGGTGCCCGAAATACAACAAAAATGATATACGAATTGTATATAATTATACATAATTATATATGATACATAGAAACATAGACAGCCATATATTTAAATATAAATTGAAAATTTTAGATGTATGTAAATATAAAACGGACAAGATTTATAAAAGGGATTGTATAAATGTGCATCAACCAACCCGGAAATAAGGGATATGTATATTATAATATAATTCATATACAACTTGTACAAACTTGATTGCTTTCAAGGATAAAAGGCAGAGAGTCGCGCTTCTGGATGTATGTAAATAAATTTAGTTAAAAGCCTCCTGAACTCATTAGGGTGTTCCAGACAGTGGACAGAAAAGACACTTTACCAAAAGCACCCGTTCCACACAATAAATAGCACGCAAGAAAAGCCAGTGCAAGTGCTAATTCCACCGACTCACAGACATGTATACAACTTTAGCTTCAAGAATCCCTCGCGAGAAAAACATTCTATGATGTGGTTACCGGTTACCATTTAGTGCCATTAAATGTATACAGTCAGTATTTACACAATCGTTAAAAAAAAGAGAACAAACTAGTACACACAAATAAGCAAGCGTTCCATTATTCCCAAGATCTTCAGAGGTGTGCTACTAAAGTTTGTACATGCTGCAGACTCCACAAGACATTCGTGAGATTTTTTGGCTTTTGTTTCTTGTGCATTGATAAATTAAAAGTATAGTTTATTTTTCTGATATATATATATATATATATATATAGTCTTTACATCTTGTTATGGAAAATATTTATGCAATATACCTTTGCAACCTTTATGTAGAGAGATACGTATAGGATAGAACAAATAAAATGAAAATTTACATATTTGTGTATAGCCAAGAAGAGAGTGGAAAGCGTATATTCATACTCGTGCCAGCACGCATCACACGAAAAGACGCATGGAAGAAAAATTTACAGCATCAAAAAGTATACAACTTTGATTTTGTTAAACTATATATTATAATGTCATCGTTCTTTTGTTTCAAACTTGTCTTTCGAAATATCGTAAGACACTATTATTTATTTATACATGTATATATGTGTACGCAAGTCAAGTTTAGATGCATTTCTGTATGCTCAACTGGTGCACGTAGTTGTATTTTTTGTCATTTTTATGAATCCGGATTCTCTCACGAAAAATACGTTATTCGTTTGTTCACAAGATCTTGTAGCTACTATTTATACTATACAATGGGTAACGCTATATTATAATAATTGTTCATCACGTCTGAGTAGAATGCAATAAACATTGTTTTCTCACATGTTACACTTGATGAAAACATCCTTTTTTATCGTATTTATATATCATACAAGTAATAATAATAATTCCTCTCTTTTGGCCATTTTTGCTGCAATCATATCTCGACTTACTCATTTACATCTTTACGGAAAATTCCAGCATTACTTTCTCAACGTTTACGAACTGTATAAGACGCAAAATTATTTACAGCGAATCTAGCAATCTCAGTTTATTTTGTATAGTTTTGTGCCAAGTGGTAAAAACCTCACTTTATAGCATAGCGTGGCCTAAATCTGCGTACTTGTGTCGCGCCTATCCGTGCCATAATTAGTCCATTATTGCACTGTGCAGTAGTACTCGACTTTGTATGGACTGCTAATGGCATTGATAGGCGTGAAAGCGGATATAGAGCAAACAGTGTTATAAAATGGTGCACGATACTCGTGTCATAAGTAATGGCCTTCATAGTCTGGCGTGGTGACACATCGTGCTGTAAAGGACTATTTATGCCACTAGTATAATCGTAATGTACTATTATTTATGCGACATATAATGATTTTTTCATTTTTCGTGTCAAGATACTCGCGTTTTCATTACAGATACTTTGAGAATATTCTTAAAACGTGATTTTGCAAAATAATTACATTTATATTTCGTGTAGTTTACGCAAAAACTTGAATTAATATTATTATTTAAATGTTGGATAAAAACTGAAATTCAATTTTGTGTATAAAATTGAGCATAATAGTTGTAACTGAAAGAATGTTAAATCACAGAATAATTTCTTTTACAATCAGACTAATAATATGTCCGGTTGGTAAATATATACCTACTGACTTTTTTTAAAGTAAATAGAAAATTTTATTTGAGTTTTCTTTTTCACTACTTTTGACGACGTGCTTTAAGCATCCGCGCCGATAGTTATCAATATGAAAAAACTAACTTTTGTCTTCGAAAAAACTGTAACTTATAACAAATTAATTCTTACCAACTAAAAACACTTGTAACAGTATTACTTTGGATTGAAAATTGTAGTAACTGCACGAGTTTGATCAATTGAACTTAATGCTAACGATCATTGTATCTCAATTATAATCAGAGGTTTGCTTGAGCGCTGTAGGGCCTCATAGTGAAACTGCGCGACAAATAAAAAATAATAATAGAAGATCAATGTAGCCCCGGAATGACGAAATAGATTATATAGTACACATATAGTTAACAATCTATAGACTAGAATTTTTTAAAATGATAAATTTTGCCAAGGGTTGTCGCATGTATCTTGGGATAATTAATCACGTCATTATTGATCGTGCCTAGAGCAGAGAATAATTTTATTTCGAAAGAAAAAAAACAGTGCTTGAAATTAATTTGGCGTCATAGTATCTTTCTTTCTAATATAGTACTGCTATTCGTTTTAAACAAATACCATTATAACCGATTGATTGATTTTCCTACATATCTTTGTGCCGATTGACTGAATTTTTCCAAAAATATTTACTTTTCAAAATAGCTCCTCCCCTGTAACCTCACAATACTCAAATATACGTATGCTCCACATCGAATTCCAAAACTTTGGAGTTTATATTGGTATAAGAGGAAAGAATTCGTAAAAGTAGTAGTAAAATGAAATTTCTCATGCATTACCTCCAGCAATAGCTGCAGCCTTTGTTCCAATTTTGCTCTTTTTGCCTGCTAAACAGAAAAATAAAGTAATGAATTATACTCACCAGAATCAAGTAGCAAAAACGTATATGAAATAAAACGTATATGAAAAATCACATACTCGGCAGACTGAAAGGAGCCGACTCGAACGGATCCTTAGGCGGCGCTACCTCTGTATAGCTCATGACCAAACTCTCGCGGCTCTTGACGCCGCCGATGCTGCTGTTGCTTCCTCTTCGGATCTTATCGAATTCTGCACCAAATATGTGGTCCTCAGTGAGCTGACTGAACGGCTGCACGTCCTCGAAGGGGTTCCAAGCCGCTACGTCTGCACTCAGTGATCGGTTTTCTGCTCCCGATATGCTCGATAATTCTCCCTGATTTATGAAACGACAGAACGATAGCGGTGATAGATTGGCGATGTTACGATTATAAGAGATTCAATTATGGCCAAACGTAGACCCCGCGCCCATTATTACAGAAATAGAAAATAGGCTAATGAGATTGATCTGACATGTTTTTGCTCGCTTAAGCTTCAGTTTTTCTCTGCCACAATGGGGCGCGACTGTCCAAGATTAGCTTTGACTAAATTCAAGCTCGGTGCAGTGCAATAAATAAACTTTTAAAATCAAACAATAAATCATTATTGTAAATGATTAAAATTCAAATTCAGGTTAACAAAATTATAAAGTATAAATTAAAATCAATGAATTATTAATTTTTTTTCCTATGAACTTGACAAAATAAAATAAAGAAACAAAAAAAATGGTGCGCCTTCTACTTACAATACGTACATGCGACGCGCTAGCACCAATTCCGGGTTTAATATCCGTAGGTACTTCCGGCGGCGAAATGTCCTCAGTGCGTGGCTTCACAGACGCTTCATAAGGGGCTAGGAACTGAGACGTCTCGTTCGCAAAAACTCTGTAAGTATTGACGTTTCTGTCGTCAAAGTGTGACGTCGTGAATGAAGATATTAAAAAAAATTGTAAAAAAAGTCAAGTGTTATGATTATTATAGCCTAGTTTAGAAAGTACCCTCTGGCAAACAAACTTATTGTAAAAAGGGCTTATACCCGTACAAATAAAAATAAATAAATTATATCTACAAAAATGCGATCTGTTTATCAATTTACATTCATAATATTGATGAGTTAATAAACGCTTCAGTATAACAAGTATTTTAGTATTAAAAGTCCTCATAATCAATCAATGTCATAGAAATAACATATTCATACTGTATAAAATACATTAAAAAATTACGTATCGTAATATATTATACTCTTTTAAATCGCTGTCCCATCCCGTATTTTATCATACGAAAAGAAAAGGTGACTCACTTATTGAATGCACTTGTATCGCTAACGTTCCGCCTGTGCCTCGAGGCCGAGGAGTTCAACGTTGGACTCTCCGGGGGTGAGGTGCTTGAACTTATGTTCTGACTAAGACTTTCCGTTTTATTGACGGGCTTTGGCAACACTGGTGGAGCCAAGTTTTGGCTCAAATTAGTGGGTAGCTGCGATGGCGGTGGGAATTTTGTTGGTGGAGCAGTACCACTCGTCGGCGTGATCAGTTTTTGCGGAACTTTTGAGGTGGGTTTCGGAGCAACCGGCGGTGGAATTTTAGCGGGAGCTGGACCAGGTAGGGCCCGACCGTCATCTTTAAACGGATCAGGATAACCTGAAGTTAACAAAGTTATTTAAATACAGTTCAAGTATAGATAAGTAAAAAAATCTTTTAGCGAATAGAGACTCACCAGAGGGAGGAAATAAAGCTTCTAGATTATCATCAGTTCCTGGAGCTACCGGCGTTCTCGGATCGTGCTGCTTTGAATCAAAGTAATAAAGGTTCTTGTCTGGCACTGTGACAGGCGATTGCTGCGCTAGTGGAGAATGACTCGACATAGGACTTTGAGATTGATTGAACAGCTGCTGCCCCTGAGGTTGACCAAAGGGAGTGGTTTGATTGGGCGAGGGAATGTGTGGTGGCACTTGAGCAAAGGATGACTGCAGGTTTTGCTGACTATTACCGGGTATTGGTTGCAAAAAAGCTTGGGGAGTATTGATAGGAGTGATTTGCTGATTGACCTGCACGTAAGAAACTGAATTGCTCGCCGGACTTTGTGGAAGCAGCTGATTTCCCTGGCCTGATATCTGGCTGACTATTTGACCGCTCAAGCTAATGGGTCCAGTACTAACGCCCTGACCTTTCGGTCTTTGCCTGGGTGTCACCGATGTACCTTCAACAGTCGTCACTGTCGTGGTCTTTGGAATTTTTATAGATGACGACCGCTTTATACATTCGGACTCCATAGGTGGACATGTCAAACCCTCTATCGTGGGTGTAGTAACTTTCTGTAAATTTGAGAATATGTTTAAAACAATGGATTCCAAATTGGGAAAAAAAGAACAAGAAAATTCACAACTTACATGTAAATTTTGAACTGGATTTTCTTTACCCGCAATCTGAAATGTGACCGTCGACACTTGATATATATCAGGGCGAATGTCAGGATCAGGTTCCAGCATGTAACGAATCAAGCAATGAAGAGACTTGCTATATCTGTAGACATTTCAAATATATTAGAAAAATATAAAATTGTTTAACTAAGTGAAATAAAATATATAATATTAACCTTGAATTATCTGGTATAGTAAAGTTTCCAGATTGAATGGCAAGTGTGCTTTCTCCAAAAGGCAAAGTGAAAAAGCACAACTTGTACAACAAACAACCCAGAGCCTAAAAAATTTAGTTTATTAGAAAGAGTTTTAATTTTTATTGTAGAATTAATGAAATTATAAATACCCAGATATCAGCTTTTGTTGTTATTGGTTTACCACAATACATGTCAACCATTTCTGGCGCTCTATAACCAAGTGTTGTATACTTTTTAATTTCTTCTTCTACAACAGATGCTCCATGAACACTGGGATTGAGAACCTTTCCTGTTGCTGATCCAAAATCGCATAAAACATAATTTCCTGAATCGGACAACAAGATGTTCTCCACCTGTAAAAAGATAGGAGAAATTATCACTCAACCTATAACAGTTTATAATATTATGTTAAGTGTAAGTTTGGCAAAAAATAATAATTATTAACCTTCAAATCCCTATGGACAATAGGAGTCTGACAGTGGTGCAATCGAGACACAGCTTCACAAATGTCACAAAATATTTGAAGCACTTCTGGTTCTGTAAATCCTGTTTGCAACCTGCAAGTTAATAAAAATAGTAGTCAGGTGTTGCATAAGATTAAAATACTCATTAAAAGTTTATTGGTTGTTAGTCTACTTAATTTATACCTGTTGTTCATCATCTGAAGAACTTGCGATTTACAATAAGGCATCAGGAGGAGAAGTTCATGAACTCCTCCTCCTGTATGTGTAATACTGCTGTCTACATATCCTATAATGTTTTTATGTCCGCTCAGGTTACTCTGAAAAGATAATTTATAATTTGTAAACTTTTACTAACAGATGATAAATTAGTATAATTATAATATAACAAGGTACTAATTACATAAAGTATGTCAAAACATTAATTAAATATTTTAGATCATTGATCACAATGGGTAAACAGTTTTATGAAATTTTATATAAATAAAAAGCAAAAAAAAAAGTCTTTTGTTTTTTTAACTTAAATTATGTAATGCTTACTGCAATTTGTATTTCCCTTTTACAAACATTGAGATCATGTTCGTTGTTGACATACATGCGCTTGAGTGCATAACGACCACCAGAAGATTTGACTAGGAAGACAATGGCAAATCCTCCTGAAATCCAAAGAAAGCCAGATCTGGATTAGTTAAAGTTTAGTAGCATTAGATCTTTGAACTAAAAAAAATTATAGATCGACAAATAAAAAAAAATTTTAATTTTAATTAACCATTAAAGAGCCTGTCTTATTATATTTGTTATTGAATTGATCAAGTATGTTCAACTTGCATCATTTAAGTATGATCTATCTACAAGTGCAGGGTCCACATCCCCTACAGCAGAGCAGTACAAAATGTTTCTATTGTACCACTCAATTTATATAGGACAACAGAGGGGATATACAGATTGTATTCAAGTTTGATGGCAGAAGTTTATATAAAAAACACAACTAGAATCATTATCTTGAATGATAAGATTACTGTCTCAATACTGTGAGAATTGAATAAAACCTAAGAGGCTTATCAAGATTTTAGAGAGTCATCAGAACTGACTAAACAGCGTTTAAAAAGTACAATTCCGAATGTTGGATTAAAAAATTATTTGGAATGGTCCACAGTGTATCAATGTTATTGAACACTGACTTTGGGTTATCCCACACTTGGATCCAGTCATTTGTACGCAGATTCAGTGTACGAAATTTCTGCTCTAGTCATTTCGACAAAACTCCACCAGTGGCAATTTACTTTGATTGCTCTCTGATAAGAGTCTCTGGCACACTTGATAGTTCTAAATACTTTTCAAGAGAAAGTATACAACTCCAATCCATCGGGCACAATCAAGGTGCGGGAGCAAGTGAGAGGGGAAAGAAAAAAACAATCAAGCAGAGTGAGTGAGAGAGAGAGGGAGGGAGAGAGAGGAAAGATTTATGTACAGTTATATTACTGCAAAGAGGGAATGAAATGCCGCGCAAAACGTAAGCGGATCGACACTAGAAAACAATGCGGTCGGCCGTCGTATGTGCAGTACTCGTCCTCCGCCTCCTACTTCTCCTCCTCCACCGCCTCCCAGCCCAACACCTATAGGTAATTTCCGTTTGCTCGGCAACCTACAAAAGTCGCAGAATGTACGCAGAACGAAAGTATACAAAGTGGCTAGATCTCAAATAGAGCAGACGACCAGACCAGAGAGATAGAAAGCGAGTGGGAGGAACGGAGAGAGGGAATATAAGTAATAACTTACCTTCGGCCAGGACTTCCTCAACGGTGACGGTGTGCCGGCCGACGACAAAGACCTTGCCGAGGTAGCTGTTGGTCTCCTTGGCGGCGGTGTTGTCGATCTTGGAGAAGAGTTTCTTCATGCTGGCTGCTGCTTGCCGCTTCTCGCGGCGGCGACTCTTCTCGTTCTCCTCCTCGTCGTCGCCCGCGGCAGGCGGCCGTCTTCGTCAGCTCTCGCGCAGCGCAGCCGAGCAGCGGCCGAGTGCTGGCTTGACATAAGGCTCGACTGCTCGTGTGTGTGCGTGTGTATGTGTGTGTGTGTGTGTGTCTGTCTCTCTGTCTCTCTCCCGCCCTATTCCGTCGTTTTCTTCTCTGATTCTCTTTCTGTCCTTCTCCTGCGCTATTGCTGCGCTACACTACCGCCGCCGCTCTGCTGCTCTGCTCGTCGCTGTATGTCGAGACTCGCGAGTCGCGAGTAGTAAGTATACATATATAGTATAGCAGAGTATCTATACTGCCTCCTACTACTTCGCTCCTTTATTATTGTTGTTATTGCCGCGAGGTGATCGTTATTAAACGAGTCCAAAGTCGCAATGTCAGATCCGTCCGCTTATCCTTCCTTTTTTCTGTTCTGTTCGACGAGCAGCTCACTGGTCTGCAGGCTGCAGGCTTTGCTGATTTTTCTCACGCACACCACGATGCATGCGCAGGTGCAGCCGTGCAGTACAAAGTGTCGAGCCAAATATCCCCTCTAATATATACACACATGTATATTTTATAGGATAACGGAGCAGAGCGCTACTGTTGTTAACCTTTATTGGGGGGGCGGGACACACTATATCTGCGGTAACTCTGAGCCTGGCTGACGTTTCTCAGCAAGTGCGAATTTTACCCCGAGAGATCGCGACAGGAGTTCCCGTCTCCTAAAGATCTTCTCGCCGTTGTCTCTCTCTCTCTTTTGAGCTTAGCCAGCCGACATATTCCGTTGATACGAGCTGCGCCTGCCTGCGCACACAGGGCCACAACTACTTACTGATGTCTGCTGGGGAGTGCGGATATTCGCGGTCCGCGTATATAGTAATACTGTATAGTGACGTATAGTGCAGGGTTGGATAAGCGAAAAAGGTCCCTGTATCTGTACGGACTGAGGGCGGTTCACAATATATATATATATATACATATATATCGAGCACGAATAGGAGGCTGCGGAAGGTCACTAGGTATAAGATACGGCATCTAGAGATTTTCTTTTTCAGTTTTCGCGAGCAGTGCTGCCAGTTGCTTATGCTGAGTTTGAGATGGTTTCTGTTTCGATTTTGTGTGTGATTGCTGTTCGACAAATACATAATTTTAAGGTATTCTAGTATATAGCTTGCATTTAGTGCATAAACAAGAATAAATAGATGTATGTATGTATTCACAAGAAACCGTAAAGTTATAACTCTAACATTCGCGCCATTTATCGTAACAAATCGGAGATCTCCGATAGATGACGTCACTTGCGCCGGTATAAATATGCACAAAGCCGATACTATAGCAGATATATAGCTACTATAAACCACACAGTCCAAAGGATGACAGATAACTGAGATGACGACTGCAACAGCTATACTTTTACTACTTTTACATCTATCATGCAGAAGACTTTATACACAGAAATTTCTCAGCTAACGATGTATATAGCGTTTCTACTATTTGCCTAGGTAAAGTCGTTTATCAGTTCAGAAAAATCGTTGACATGAAAATTTTCAGCAGCACCATTGCTTGGTATCTTGCTTTTTAATTGTAAAAATATTACAGGAAAAGTGTATTCATCACAATGAGTGATGATGAAGATAACCAAAGTTTGCTTGATGAAATTCAAGCATTAGATAGTATTTTATCACAGCAACAAGTTGTAGCAAATGCTGTCCACACTGTTCCTGTTACATCGTCTGTTTCAGAAAAACACGTTCTAAAACAGGAAGGAGGCTTTGAAAACATTTCTAATGAACATGAAGTATCTAGCGATTCAGATAAAGAATCAGTTACTGATAATGCTTATGAAAATTATAGCTGTAATGATTTACAAGATTTATTAGAACTGAACAAGAAATTAATTGAATCTGTCTTAAAATCTCGAGACAAAATGGTTTGTCTTCTTGATGAGTGTGTGCAAAAGCAAGAAGTAATCAAAGAGCAAATTGGTCATACATTTGTTAGAACTAACAAAATTATCAATTTGAATGCTGGAATGCCTTACTTTAAAGATAGAAACTATTATTCAGCCAAGAGAAATGAAGATACTGAAACCAAAATAAGAAATAATGAACTACGTCTGACGGAACTACAGCGTATACATCGTTGGAATCATTTGGATAAAAATAATTTATTAAAAGCTATTAGGCATGAGGTAACATTAACTGTACTAAAAAAGAGTGAAGATGAAATTAACATTGAGTCTGCGATTACTAAAACAAGTCAACTGCCCAGTGATGTCAAGGATGCTATAGGGTCTTTGGGCTCAATTCAATTTGATTGGATGAAAATAGCAAATAATATTCCTGAAAATAAACACACTGCTGAGGAATGTGAAGTCATGTGGAACATTTTTCTACATCCTAAAATTAACAAACAAAAATGGACATCCAAGGAAGATAAAAATTTAAATCGTATAGTTGAACAATATGATTTTGAAAATTGGGATGCTATTGCTCAAGACTTAGGTACAAATCGCAGTGGTTATCAATGTTTCATCAGGTATAATACCAACAACTGGAAAAATCTTATGAAAGGTCAAACTTGGTCATACAATGATGATAAAACTCTCATGCATTTGGTTGAAAAATTGAAAATTGGAGATTACATTCCTTGGGGATACATTGCCAATTGCATGAGCAACTGGACAAAGCAGCAGGTTGCTTAATGAGACATTTTATATAAATTAATTATAATAATTAAATACAGAGTTCATAATCTTCACAACTTTATTTCAGGTCTACTTTCGATGGATATACAGTTTAGCACCACATTTGAAAAAAGGAAGATTTTCTAAAGAGGAGGATCAACAACTGCTGAAAGCAGTTGACAAATACGGTGAAAACTTCAGTAAAATAGCTGCACTTGCAATGACCAATAGAACTAATATTCAATTGAAAGAACATTATTTAACATTAACAATGAAATTAATTGGCAAGAAAATCTGGACATTAGAAGAAGATGAGAAGTTAATTGCACTTCAAAAGAAGTATGGTCAACAATGGGTCAAAATCATAAAAGAATTACCAGGGGTTACTAGAGTTCAAGCTAGACAGCGGTTTGCTTCTATTATGCGATATCAACAGCGCGGTATCAAAGTGCAAATGATTGATAGAGATGAGCCTATGCTACCATGTCAAGCTGATCATACAGTTGTCACTTACACTAATAATACACCTTGGTCCCGCGAAAATAAAGAGATTTTCGTAAAGCATATTAAAATTGATGACTATCTTATCAATTTTTTCAAAAAAGAGATCTCAAATAAGAAATCAATTAATTGGAACAAGACTTACAATCCTGCAACCTTGAGACAAGATACAAAGAAACTTTTCAATTGCTTAACGCAGTTGAATGCAAATTTAGATTTATCTACTAATTTTGATGACCAATTGGATGAAATGAATCAACAACTGTTGAGTTGCCTGCAGAATTTTATTAATGAAAAGCAATTTAGCATTTTTAGTGAGCAAGTTAAAGTAACAACACTTGGAATGTGTGGCTCTTTGGAGGCAGCTCCTGAGCAAGAGCGATTTATACCACCCTTGCCATTTCGTTTTTGTGTTCCAAAATATAAAATAAGAAAATCTAATAGTATAAACTATATGGCCAAACCGAATGAATGCAAAATAGAATTGGATATGATTTTCACACCAAACACACATGTAACAGAATATCTTGGAGAAGACATAGATAATCAGTTTGAAAAGTTGAAAAGTCTGTTTGCATCTCGTACAAAGACACAGAAAAGAGTTTATTCTTTGAAATGTAGACAATTTGCCAAAACTGATTTATTTTTGGACTCAACAGAACAAGTGGGTATAAATATATAATAAATAACCTTTTTTATTTTGCATATATGATGATAATTTTTATTTTTAGAATATTATTAGACCATCACCAATTTCCGATGCAAAGAAAATCAAATATGATTGGGAGCTTAACCGAATTATCTCTAATGATTCGTGTACAGAAAAAATGGTCAATGTTGATGATCATCCATTATCACTGGTGGAACCAAATCGAGCAATGCTTCAAGCTTATCAAGAAATATTGCTTACTTCTGCAAGTTTTCCATCGGCTTCCCACGAGTCGCATCTACAACATAAAATTACCCACGAGGGCCGGGAAGCTTTACATACGTTCAAAAAACGTTATGAGCAATTATTTCGTATCCCTGCTGGTTTATCCAGAATTATACCCCCAGATACTGTTGATGAGAGCGCATTTTTGCCCGTAGTGGAAAAACTTAAACAGAAGAGAAATCCAAAAACAAAACGATTAAAATCAACTACAAGGCACTGAATACTAAATTGTTTCAGAGATCAATATGTTTTTCTGATTATTTGTTGATCTTAGTTTTTTTGGCTTAGTTAATTTTATATTGTTGACAACTGTTTTTTCAATAATGTATGGAACTATTATTTGACATTTGACACTTTCCACTATTTAATATGTAGTTTGATAAAACTAAGAACTCTTTTTTTTTATTTAATTTAATTTATTTCAATGAAACATTGTTTATTTTCATAAATTAATCTTTCATGAAAAAAGTACAAGTTTATTTTATTTTTAAGCAAAATACAAAAGAAAAGCTTTAATAGTTATGTGTACATACTCTTTGAAGATGTAAAAATATTTGTATATTGTAAAACTTGAACATAAAAAATAAAATTTTTTACATTTTCCTATAGTTAGTTTTATTTAACTTTATTCCATTGATGTGTTTAGTAAATAATGAATTATTAGGGTAAGGGGTAAATAACGCACCCTTTACTATAAAGAAATTTATTTATTTTTTCTTAGCCAACATCATTCTAAATGCATTGTACCATTTTTTCAGCATATTGCTCTATTAACTTACATTACGCAGTAAGATACACATTTATCTTAAATATTATTTTACAAAAAAAACTTTCATAAAAGTAAACATAGTAGTATAATTTGGTCGAAAAATTTGTTGAACAAGAATCATTTTAGTCACAAGTTTGTACTTTAACATGACTTCATTTATTTAATAAATATGACTCGGATATGATCCAACTTATTTATATACGCTATAAGCTGTCGTAAAGAATGGTTTCTTATATAAACTTAGAGATTTTCTTATTAATTATTTTTCAAACTTGCTTCTTTTAATAGCAAATTGATTACTTGATGGAGGACGAATAAAAAAATCTATAAAAATAGTATAAAGAGAGCACTATTGATAACATTAACTAGTACAAATGTGAGCGCTGTAGCAAATATACAAAGTTGTTTAAATGCATCTTACAAATGCATATTTGCACACAAACCAACAGATCATTTCTGTGCACAATTGTATAAAAAACATTTAGAAAAATCGAAAACACAAAACCTAACAACTTGAAAGGACAATGCATGTTATTAAAACAATACTCAGTTACAAAATAATTTTGCGATTCAGTAAAAAAAAAATTTTCTTTCACTTGTTCTTTTCCAATATATAAACGATAGTTTATCTTTATCTTGTTTTAGCCTCCAGTTGAAGAATGCTTCCATCAATTAACCATGATTATTGCACATCCAGCCATGAAGACCATCCATGACAAGAGAGTAGGCTCTAGCTTGGTGAAATAAGATCTAATAAAATCTAAAATTGTTTTAAAAGTATTATTCTTCACCTTCGGAGCTGGCACATCTTGAATTATTTTCATCTTGGTCAAATACTCTATTAGAGGAGGGTGATCACGACTGAAAATTGGAAAATAGTCGTCTTTCCTCTCTCGAATCCACCAAGATGGCAACTTACGACTGAAAATCGATTGCCGATCATTTAATATTTATACTGAATTTTTATTTTATTAAAACAAATACAGTTCTTAACTTACTTGGCAGTGTTGGACGGTGTGTAGCGATAATGATATAGACTCGCTCTAACATATTTTGGTGGATTGTTTTTGAACGGGTTTTCAGCATTATTCAATAGAGCTAAAACTTCAGGTTGTCCATGAAGGATTCTGTAGGCCAATGACATTAACCACGGATTTTGGTGATATGTTCCCAAAGATGCAAACCACATTTGCCAGTCAAGACGCGGCTGATGAGGTGCTATATAAATTTATTTAAAAATAATATTGTATAGCCTTGAGAACAATTGAACAAAATCTACAAGTCTAAAGAGAAAGAATGTATTTCAAAACTAACCAACAAATGGTAGTGAGTTATTAACGTTTCCGGGTTTGTACAAAAAGTGGTATTCCTTCCATGGACCCTCTATGCTATTACTACCCTCAATGATGACTTCTGGTCTTCCATCAGCCCCTGTCATTCGTCTAAATAATCCGTAACTATTAACCAAATGGAGGTGATCCACTTTAGCATGAAGTTGCTTTAATTGAGGAGGCAAAGTTGAGTTCAGTTTTGGATACAAAGAGACAGCATATGGAACCTACCAAAATTGTCAATATTAACGTTTTCCTCGAGTGTTTCCATAAAATATATAATTTTGATACTTACAGTGCTTAGAGCAAAGAGTGAAGCAACAATCCCAGTGTATAACAAAGTTACAAGAGTTGTAACAAGTTTCTTTTGTGTTCCTTTGACGTTAATAATTGAGTTGGTCACAGCATTAGCTACTGCAAGACCAAGAGATGCCATTCCTATATAAATGGAGTAGGGAACTGCGCGCGAAAGAGCGTAATCAAAGTCTTCTTGCGTAAAACCTATTTTTGAAGTGATGCTCCAATCGTGCGTGAATCTCAGATTGTAGTATATGTAAGTACCATAAAGAATACCAGAATATACTGCTATACACGCAATAGTAGAAAGAACGTCCAAAATTTTAGAATTTTCAGTTCTGGACTTCTTTCTATAAAAGAAGTGATCATCTAGCAGGGAGATGCATAAGCATATTGTTAATAAATTAAAGAAGTTGTAGTTTCCTGTTGCAATTATGTTAACTTGTAAGAATATCTGCGAAAATTGTTGATTTCATTAGTAAGATCTCGTGGCTAAGCTATGTATCTTTTTATCCAATATACTTACTTGTAAGTAGAAGGCTATAATTCTAACTTTTCTTATTGGGAAGAAGAAAAGAAATGGTATAACAAGCTCAAAAACGTTGGCTCCAACGGTGTTTAATCTCAGATACCACTGAGGCAAATGGTGAGCATACCATGCTAATGGTGTTGGGATACATTGAGATTCAAAGTGTACATTCAGAGCTAAAGAATAGAAATATTTTTCTCATTAGCATGATTAGAAAGTTAAGATATAATTTAAAAAAGCTGCCAGAGAAAAAGTACCATCCAAATTCCACCATAGAGGACAACCAGATGTAAGTTTTACCACTCCACTGGAAAACATTAGGCGGAAGAGAAGCCAGCGTACTGTCCAGAATGTTAGAGAATCACTTGGAGTACTTTTTCTTGTGTGGTTTGAATACCAAAATGGAGCCACGATGATACACAGGAAGCCAGCTTCCAGTAGTAAAATGTCCCTGAAAAAACGTTTCCATATAGTTAACTTTTGACACTCTGTGCACAAAGCTTGACTGTCAAAACAGCGTATACTAAATCAACCTTTTTCACAAGGCTTGTCAAAAAATACGTTTTGATACAGGTGTGAGATGTGTTTTGAGCCTTGTGTGACTTTCTCACACTCGTTTCGCTCGTGCGCGTAACCGTTCACACAAGGCTAAAATCACATTTTTGTAGTTGTATTGAAACGTACTATTTTGCATGACCATACGCATCTCCTTTTTCGCGTATTTATTGTAACAGATACTCCACACAGAACACATTGAAATTGATATCAGAAAAATGCTTTAAGTATAAGCATGTCATGGTATTCAATTGCAAGTGAACTTGCATAATGAGAATATAAATACAATTGATCCAAATACATCACGATAGTAATAATAACTATTACCATTGGAACCACATGAATGTCTGGCCTATCTGGTATATGGAATAGTATAGAGCCCACAGCGTAGCAAATACAGGGGCTGAGCAGAACTTTTGGGATACAAAACTAAAAAAAACAGATATTAATAGATACACAATATATGGTAAGCATGATATTTCTTTCTTGCATAGTGATCAACTTACCCCAGGAAGGACAAACCTGTTCCAACCAAGGCTACAATATCCAGCATATATTCAACATTTAGGCCCAAATAGGGGGCAAACCAAAGCACTGTTGGTTGCTGCTTGAGTTTTTGCAATAATGGTTTGCGAGATTGTAAATCTAGTTGTGTTTTTGCTGGCAATACTCCATTATCACCATAGAGCCCTGCAAAAAAAAATATAAATTTAACAAGACAGTTTTATTTTTAGATTTTAATGTGCTAGTTCAAAATAAAATCGAGATGAGGAACATCTACCATATAAATAATCCCAATGTATTTATATATCAGAAACCTTTCGTATATTTTTGGACTGCAAAAGGTACATGCGGTAGAATACAGTAAGAAATGCAATAAGAACTAACAAATTCTCTGACTTTTTGTTTATTTTGAATTCTGATAAACCTATTTGTACAACACCTCTTACAGTCGATGCCAAGATTACATTCAACATTGCACTTTTAAATTTAGGAATTCATGAATATTAATTGCGACAATCTTTAGAATTTTGTTCTAAATTACATTCTTTTTTTGCTGCTTGCACAACGAGTTTGTTTTTAAATCCATTCAACAATTATAACTATTTGTATGCGCGTAGGTATATATACATATCTACAAAAAATATGCACCCCCTCCCCCTGTATGAGCAAAAGAAAAAAGCAATAGAATACGGTAAAAAAAGAAGAGGAAGCAGGTATGTACCGCATTTCCTCTGGAACCCGTTTTCCTACACGTAGCGTCTGCCCGCGTTTTCTCGAGCGTGCTAAATACCTACCTCCGACGGTCATAAAAGTTCTGCGCGAAAAAAGTGTGATCGATTTTTAAATAATTTTTCTCGCGAGCTGGTCGCACATCGCACTTGAATCGATAGAAGCCGCCGAAAGAAAAGCGTAAAAACGTACATCCTCGCGCGATGTAAGCGATGTTCCAGTGAGTGTCTGTCGTTCTTCCTTATTTTTTGAACGCGCCACGCGTTGACGAACGCGTTATATATTCGCACAGTTGGATCCCGCGCGTACCTTATAAGTATTATTCGCATAAAGAATACAAGGTAGATACATAATTATATACCTTTGGCTCGTCTCGCGTCCACCACACAAACAAAGTTGATAAGTATATGTAACAACCCAGCAAGTTATTTACCAACAAAGGGCTGAAGTCAATAACACCGCCAAACTTTGCTCTCATTTGTTTCAATAAGTCCTTCGTATAGGTATAGCAGTATTATTACCCGTGACCAAAATAAACGGCCAGATACCGAGAGAGATTCGCATCAGAGAGCACATACTTACGAGTAACGATCGCGCGCCTCGTATCAGGCCAAAAAATGCCTCTTCGTCGCGCGATGCCCCGCGGAGTATCGAAAAAAAGCATCGAACGACCGCGTGTCTGCGGCTGCTGTAACCCCAAAGTACGCTTACGCTTACCTAAGGTATCAGAGTCGCCCGAATCATCGCGTTTTTAGAGATTCATTCGGCATGAATTTTAAGCGGATGCACGAGATAAAATAAGGAATAATAGGTACATACATGATATAAAATCAGAGACAATACGTATCATTACATACGCGCGTACACGCAGGGGATTATGAACTTACCGGGAATTTGCACGTAGAAACTAAGGAAGGCAAAGAGGTAGATGATGCAGATGCCCCTGAGGAAGAGGTTGCGCGTGTAGCGCACCGAGACCATCCTGGCAGCCGTTATAATAGTGCCCAGAGTCGCGCGAAGGAGGTACTTGTACAAGGAGGCACTGCTACGTGAAACGACCGGCTAGCGACTGTCGCCCTCCGCCGAAGATGCGCGAGAGATTTGGACGTGTACTTGTGCAGTGTACAGTATAAGTATACGAGTATACCGTAATACGATAGGCTGATGCCGCTTGTGTGTGGTGAATTGATGCGATGGTAGTTTTGCGTCTTTCTTCAGCGCGTTATCTCTCTCTCTCTCTCTGTCTGTCTCCCTCTCTGTACTTTTTATTTTTCACGCTTGCTGCTTGTCGTCGTCGTTGAGATTCGAGGTGCGAGACGATAAATATTTTGCTGCTCGCGACGAACGAGACGACTACTAGCTATCACTACTCTACTACTTATTAAGTACTACTCAGTGCTGTTGCTGGTCTACAGTTGCGTGGTTGCCTGGTCGGATACTTTTATGCGAAAATTGATGTGCAGTGGCGTTCTCTGCGCGCGCGGACGAGGAGTCGTGATATAGTAGTGACGATTCGTAACGGTTTTCTGACTGCTGCAGGTCCACGTTCGCGGGGGACGTGTTAATCCCACAGTGGTCCAAGTCCCGACGCTGGAGTTATCCACCTGCTGACTTGATATCAATATTGTGCCGTTGATGATCGATGCGAATTTTGTTCGCTTTTGGCTTGTTACAGTTTTTCTCGATTCGGAGATAGGTAGGTGGTATATTTTTTTGTTGACTTTTCATCAGGCACTTTAAGTTCTGAATGATTGTGGCGTTATATTTTTCATCGATTAAAATGTAATATTGAGGGATTTTTTCATCTAATTTGTTTGTTTATCTTTTTTTTTTTACAAAGTTGGTACCTTTACCGGCTTGCGCGCGGATTTTCGTTTTACAGGCAGGATGTAAATGAATGAAGTATAACGACGTTGCTTACTTGCTTTTTCAGATGCAAGAATATGCAACCTAAAAGAATTTTCGTGACTGTGGGAACGACTAAATTTGATGAATTGATCAAGACTGTAACCAATAATGACGTTTTACAGGTATTATACTATCATATTTTGATTGTGAGCAAATCAATCATTTTATAACGAGATGTAATATTATCTAACATTATTATAATATTAGGAGTTAAATGATAAAGGATATAACGAATTAGTACTACAAATTGGAAAGACAAACATTGAGCCTGATTGTACTCCAAGATGTGGTTTCAGTCACATAGAAGCTTTCAACTTGAGTCCATCCTTGCATGAAGCAATGAAGTTTGCTGATCTCATAATAAGTCATGCTGGAGCAGGAAGTTGTTTAGAAGCTCTAGAGTTAGCTAAACCTTTAATTGTTGTTACAAATGATCTTCTCATGGATAACCATCAGTTAGAACTTGCTAAGCAACTGTACAAAAATGGTCATTTGTATTATTCAAACTGTAAAAACTTGGCAGGACTTATTAAATCAATGGACTTGACAAAATTGAAGCCATTTCAAGGTGATAAGAGTAAAAACATTGCAAATGTAATTGATGAAATAATGGGATTTCAATGAAAGCCCTAAGTGTTTTTGTAGCTGTTTTAAATTTATTCACTTAATTAGTAATAATCATATAAACTTAGCAACAAGTAAAAAAAACTACATATGCATACATGCATGTATGTACATATATTTCAGATACAACTTTTTTTAACAAAAATGTTACAATTTCTTTAAAATATTTTCTACATTATGATCAAATAAACGTTTTGCTTTAAGGTTTCAATAATAATTTTAATTTCAATGTAATGATAATCTTGACTTTAATAGATATATTTTATTATTTAACATAATTTACAGTAAAATTACATACATCATATGCAGACAATTTTTCTGCAATATTATGTTCAACATTAGATGCATTGGAACAGACCTTGTAGTTTAGTCTCGCATTGAAAGCTCAAAGTATCAAAAGCTCCAACTTGATTCATAGATGGACTCTATGAAAAACAGATGCGATCCTTTAACATTTCATTAAACTTTCGTGTACTGTACAGTTGTAAAAATGAAATGGAGTGCTTTGCAATTACTCAGACTTTGGAAGCTAGTGGATCGCGAAGAAATAAAGTAACAACAACAATGACTTCTTTTACCATGATAAATTAATATTTAGAGTATTTATTTCCTTGCGCTGTTTTAGTTGTTTTGCTCTCGTCACCGTAATGATTTTAATGGCCTATTCGAAGATAACATGTTAAAATTTATTCACGAGTATACACATGGACACTGAGACAAACTACAATGGCTTTTTTTTGTTTTCAGCAAAAAGCTGATCGAAAATCCTTAATTTAAGCAAGACCGCGACGAGTCATTTCTTTCAGTAGTGTGTTACCCATTTGGGCAGGACTCCTAGTTACAATAACGCCAGCCTGTAAAGATAAGTATAGCTGTGCCATAACGTTTCTTATTTTAATTATTCATATGGATCTAATATATTTACCTTTTCGAGTGCATTGATCTTGTCTTGAGCCCCGCCCTTTCCTCCAGAGATGATGGCACCCGCATGACCCATTCTTCTGCCTGGTGGAGCTGTGATGCCAGCAATGAAAGATACAACTGGTTTGGCATTGGCACCCTACAATTTTCAAATCAGAATTTATAGTATGACCTTATTAAGTAATTTGGATTTTAAATAATTAGTGTATAAAAATTGAACAAACAGTGTTGTGCTCAGTCAGATATTCTGCAGCAAATTCTTCTGCACTCCCTCCAATTTCACCAATCATGATGATACCTTTGCATGCTGGATCTTGCAAAAATATTTCCAAGCAGTCAATAAAGTCGGTACCATTGAATGGATCACCTCCAATACCAACGCATAGCGTTTGGCCGAGTCCAGTCTGAGAATTATTTATCAAATTATTGGGTGTTCTCATTAAAAAATGAAAATAAAAAAGAATTTCTTACAAGAGTGGTTTGATTCACAGCCTCATAGGTCAAAGTTCCAGACCTTGAAACAATACCAATTTTGCCTCTTTGATGAATGTGTCCTGGCATAATTCCAATTTTGCACTAAATCAGATAATTATGATTATTGATGATCTTTCAAATATTTTATGAAAATGCTAACCTGTTCAGGGGCAATGATTCCAGGGCAATTAGGCCCGATGAGACGTGATTTGTTTTGCTCCAATAGCCGCCTTTTTACTTTTACCATGTCATGTTGAGGAACTCCTTCCGTAATACAGACAATTAATGGCATTTCAGCATCCATGGCTTCCATGATAGCTGAAGCAGCTGCTGGTGGTGGTACATAGATTACCGATGCGGTGGCACCAGTTGCTTGCTTGGCCTGCAGATGATAATACCAAAATTTTTTATTAACTTTAAATGAAACAATATTTTTGAATTTTAATACTTGAACTATTTACAAGATATGCTTAGTGTTATGTTTCTGCATTTTCTACAGTTGTTTCAACTCTCTTATCAAACTTGGAGTTCATTAAGGTCAAACAGATTAGACTTTGTACAATGCGATTTTTTACATCTATTAGCATCAATATCATGTTGTAAGATATCAAAATGATTGTCTTTTTTTAAATGTGAAAAATAGTTTCAAAATGAGTTTTATTATTGAAATATATTTAAATAGAGTATGCTACAAGTTTATAAAAAAAAAAGCAAATTAGAGAATTCAAAATACTAGTATTGTACAATTTTACTGATTATAATTGAAATGATAAAAAATAAGTGATAAATGAAAAAGGTTTGTAAGAATTATTCAAGAGGTATGATTTTTTCAGATCATTTAAAAATACACAAGCAGATGAAGATAAGATAATGATAATTTGTCTCTATCGAAAGCATGCATGGACTTTCGTACCTCTGTAACATTTTTGAAGACAGGCTTGCCAAGATGTTCAGTTCCAGCTTTCTTTGGATTGACACCTCCCACGATTTTTGTGCCATAGTCAAGGGCCTGCTGGCAGTGAAAAGTTCCTTGCTTTCCTGTGAAGCCTTGGCAAATAACTTTGGTTTCAGAGTTGATTTTCAGATTTTTTCTGGTTTCCGAGTAGTTAAATCTAATCTGAGTTCGCAGCAGTCCATTACGACTCCCGACTATAAGAGAAAAAAAGTAGCCTTTATTAGCATAAAATATTTCAAACGTCCCCCTCTCCACCATGCATGATGCAGTGAGCTATAAATAACTTGAGCTGAAAACTGGTATAGAAAACAGACAAAAAAAGGAGTTACAAGTCAATAAGTATATGTCTATATGACATTTGTAAAGAGATGAACACTTTTGGCTTAGATTTGAGATCAAGGTTTATCGATTGAAAGGTATCCAACAGGGTTAGGGACATATAAGTAATCAGTGTATGTTGTAAACAAGGGTAATGAGTCAAATATGTATAGGATGTTGGAGAATTGAATCAATTAATCTTTATTTAATTTTTACATTATTGCCAGCACCATCAAACTGGTTTTATTTACAATGAAAAAAGTACAGGGAAGTCAAGGGCAAAAGTGTTATTATATACTATATTGAAATAAAATCTTCGAAAAGGCATAAATTCATAAATTAAAAATCAAATCTCTTCATCATGAGAGAAAAACTTGAAAATTGGTGAAAACCCGTACAGTACCCAAATTCCTTACATAATAATTCACCATTCAAAAAGTAAGCTTTGACCTACTTGAAGGCGAAATGACAAAGTACAAGGTTAAGACGACCAAGTTGAGAATGTAGGTGTATAGTTATAACGAAATGGCAAGTGGAGAGCGAGCATTGCTGCGCCGGACGAATCGATCCCCATCTGCTTCATTAAAACTGATAATGGGGCGTATTAACGATACGAGCAAAAGCAACGTAGAGAGAGGCGCACAAGAAATAGGCGATAAGCGAATAATGCGAGTCGGATGATGACGATGACGACGACGAAGAAAAAAAGAGGACAGATTGTGTAGGACAAGACTCACCTGAGAATTTCGTCAGTGCCCTGGCAGCCACAGCCATCCTTTATTAGTCCGTCGCCGTGAGGATAGGGTTAGAGAAAAATAAACAATGGTATCGCGCGGCACGGATCTAGCTGAACGTTGGGGGGCGGCCGAGGAACTACTGCACGACCACCATTAAAAACTTTTACCAACTACACGCGGCTTACTACTGTCTGTTGGTCGGCGGCGGCGCTGACCACAAGGGGAGCCAAGTCAAACGTCCGCGAAAGAGACGATAGCAGCACGGGCGAGTCGCGAACACGATGCATGAGCGAGAGGAGAGGGACTTATCTTCCGTCTCGTTTGCACTGATGGCGCTTTGCTCCACTTTGCCGAGCTTTTTTGGCAACATATAATAATGGGGTACGTTCCGATACGCGGGAACAGTAAGTTCGTTTAGCAACGGAGCGACCATACGTTTGACGTCCTCGAACGGCCAGCTACGCGCCAGTGACCGTTATTGACGATAAGTCAATTTTAAATGGTTGACGCGACAATGCAGCAGCTGAGTGCGGTAAATAATAAATTGTACATACGAAATAAAAACTTTATTGAATTTTAAAAAATATATCATATTTTATATTTACCAACAATATTTCAAGTCATACAACGCGAAAATAAAATACATTTTAAAACGTTTTTACCCCTGGTGAAATTGACAATGTAGGTATGTATAGCTCAGCACTTATAGGTTATAGGTGTACGCATATAGTGGCACAGACCGCAGTGCTGCGGCGGCGGCAGCAGCTCGAGATTTCGATGACTGCCGCGATCGAGCTCGAGCTGACTAACCGTCCGTGCACGGCCCTCGGGACGGGACGACGGGACTACGGAGTACGGCGGAGCGAAGAGTAGAGTCTCGGTAGTCGGATGTGCCTCTCCTTCCTGCTTGCGCGTAGCCTATACATACTCATATGTTTTGTACTTTGCTGATGCTCGACTCTATACTCTTTTTTTAATAGCTGAGCTCCTACTCCCAGCGAAAGAATGACGTGCGACTGAAGAAATCGCCATTGCCTTATTAATCGCTGCTTGCCGAGCGGACAAGGTAAGTACCTCTCTCTCTCTCTCTCTTCTTTCTACATGTCTATATCTGCACTTCGCGACAAGTAGCTATTCGTGTTATTTTTGTTTGCTCACCGTGCGTTGTTTTTTTCGCCTTCTTCGAACTTCCGCGACTGGTCTTTTTTAATTCGTCTGGTGCAACTTTGCCGAAATTACGCAGCGAATACATATGCATTTATATTATTATGCTTGGTATTATAAGTATTAGAGAGGTGATCCGGCAACAGAGGTATTCGATGAGTCGTTTGCGCTCTTTTCCGGGAATCCGCAGATTGTTGCTGCAGCATCATTTTTCGCGGCTTATCAGATTACTCGTGTTCGGCGCTTCGCAGCGTTGTTTTTCGCCGCAACTATGCTCATATATAGGGTTTATTGCACTCGTGTGTCGCCCCGAGGCTTTAATAATTAATAGCGTATACTTATAGAAGCGACAAAGAGGACCGTTCGTTGTGGCTGATTCGATCAATTTTGATGCCAACTATACTTGCTTATAACTTATAACACAGGAGCTAGCATCTGTGTTTATTAATGGATTTTAACGTGGTTTTGTTTGTCTTTTGTTATCTGTAGCAGCAAGTATGGCTGAAGGAGAAAAGTCGAATAAAGTAAGCCCAAAGGAAAAAACCGAGCCTTCCAATTTTTTTACTTTTGGTGAAGCAGAAGCTACAGCAGCTCTACTGGAGGTCGTCAATGTGACATCTTTGGCAAATATTTTTGACACTGCTTTCACTTCCACAGCTTCGCATCCAGTTTCACATCCACGCTATTCGTCATCAGGTTAGTCATTATTTCGTTTTATCTCTCTTTCTTTCTCTCTCTCTCTCTCTCTCTCTCTCTCTCTCTTTCTCTGCACACAGATATTTGTAACTATTCACACTGCAGTATAACTTTGCAACATTGCAGGATCTGAAATGGACTGTGAGCATTTATTTGCCAATGATGCAGATGGCATAGAGCCGGGAGATGTTGCTGCTGTGCAAACGCATCGTTGCCATGCTCATCGACACCCAACAGCTCCTCACGATTATGTATGCAAACATTTTTATCCTTCTCAACTTTTGGATTCCTCTGCACATTATGGTCTGCCAGAATCGGTAAATTGCAATGACTGCAAAATGAAAGAAGAGCAGAAATCTTCTGCAGTTCCTCTGCAATCAGAGTCTGGCATAGCGTGCAGACTTAGGAGGCCAATTTGTTTGGACAAGGATACCTCAAAAAAATGTGAAAGGAAATGTATAAAACCAAAGCATGCAAGAATGTTAAGTTTGGCTGAAACTGAAGTAGATAGTTGCAGTACAGCTGGACCATCTAGATTAATAGATCGTCCTGTGGATTATAGGTTATAATACATTTTTAAATACTTCTTGGTTTTTGAAAATCATAGTTGAATTAATAATATACTTATTATTTTATACCTCTAGGGAGGTAAAAAATCGGCTGCACATACAATGGGAGTCGCCATTTTACCTCCTGTGGATGGTTACTATTTTTTGCAAAAATGAGCTGAAAGCATTGCATTCGATTTTGTGCGCGTGAATGAGGTACTTTCGGTCCAGCATCGCGAAAAATATGCATTTCATAATTCATTATGTTTTCAGCATAATAACTTGAATAATTTTTTAAATACGTCTTTTGCATCTCTGCAGCATAAGTAAATCCGAGAGTTCTGATCAAGATACTCTGAGTAGAGAAGATTGCAAAGTTGTCCCAAAGCGTACCCAAACCATTAATTCTTCAGGTGCTGCAAGTCCTAATCAAAGTATGTTTATAGTAGTACTATTCAATAAAAAATTTTAAATAATAACTAAAATTTTTTTTTAGGAGCTGATGATGAACCAACCTCTCCAGATCTTCTACTTGACTGGATGTCTAGTGATAGTAGTAGTAGCAGTAGCAGTAGTGATAGCGAAGATGAAGATAGTTCAATCAAAGTAGTTGGTACAGTCAATCCTGTTGAGATGGTACTTCAATTTTCATATTTCCAATGACAATTTTACAGTATTAAAAACCTAGTTTTGAACTTGTAATAAAAATTTTTTTAGGAAAGTACACCAAACACTGGTGATACACCGAACTCTTCTGAACAAAGTCAACCTATTTCTGTAGTAGATTTAACCACAGAGTCTGATGATGAACGTAATATTAATAGTAATCCAGTAAACGAACCAAATCCTACCCCCCCTATAAATAGTCGATTACCTAGGTACAGTACACACTTCAATAATAATATATGACTAGAGAGAAAAAATAAAAATAATATGTATACAGTGTATTAATTTGTAAAATTAATAGGCATTGGTTTCTTCATCGTCCATCTTCGAGGTTCCATTCATATTTCATGCATATAGGTAATATATATTTAAGAAGTTTGTTTTACATACATTAAAATCCTGAAACACAAACTAATACTTATTTATTACATTTTATAGCTTCAAGAATGCACCCAAGAATGCAAAATTTATGGATGGTACAACAACGTTCACAAGAGCAGCACAGACTTCATATGCGTCGAGATGCCCAAAATGTACGAAGATTTCACAGGCACCATAGGTAAATATTATTGATTTTATATTATATGTTATGTCTTCATACAATAGAAATGATGTAAAATATCAATGCAGATTTGTAAGTCCTCCACCAATGTATATTAATCCTTCTGCTCCTGCTCCGTGCAACGGTAATTGCACAAATTGCACAAATGGTTATGTGTTTATTCCTGATCCAAGATCAATTCTTTCATCACTACCACCACCTCAGCAACCCATGGTGTACAGTCATCCAGAAGGTGGACCTACTAGGAATTCTCCTAATTTTGGAATGAATCTTGCGGTACGCAATTCTTATTTAATAGTACGATGAATTATCATTGGTATTACTTATTTTCTTATAGTATAATAACAATTCTTTTGTATTTTTAGCCTAACCAACAGTCCTATGAAATGCCCTACTACTATAGCCAAGCGTTACCTGATCTGCATCTATCTTCAGGCTTGGTTTCGCGGACCCCGATTTCACCTCCTCCTACTACACATTTACGCATTCCTGATTTCCAGCGCGTCGTGTGTACATTAAGAGGTGGAGCTACACAAGAGTCAATTGAAAGTTATACATTCCCACACAAATATAAGAGGGTACGTTTCTTTCTTCTATAATGCATTCAAATTATTGTGCTTTTTCTAATACTAAATTATAATATCCATTATTAAAGGTAAAGGATGTAGAAAATAAGGAGGATACTATTGAAAAGTGTACAATTTGCCTTTCTGAGTTTGAAGAAAGTGAAAATGTTCGGTATGATCATTGAACAAGCTTTTGTATTCAATTTAATTGTATTTTAAATATAATTTATATTAAATATGAACATTTTTTTTCATTTTAGGAGGCTTCCGTGTATGCATTTATTCCACATAGATTGTGTTGACCAGTGGTTATGTACCAACAGTTGCTGTCCCATTTGTCGCGTAGATATCGAGACTTACGTTTATAAAGAGCTTTCACTTCTTACATAGTTTTTGAAAAATTCTAAAAGTACGTTAGTTTTATGACTTTTTTGCAAATGCGATACATTTGAATTTGTACATTTAAATTACAAACGACTGAGGTATTTTCTAAAATCGTTAAACGGATACAATCAAAAAGGAACACAGAAGAAAAGTAAATTTCAAGAGTGATTTTTAAACAAGCAGACTGGATATGAGAAAGAAAGCGCGCGCGTACAAACATTAAAAGTTGTTTTTTCTTAAAACGTTTAAGGATATATCTTTAAGTTTAAAGTTTACTTGTGTAAAATATGTATTAATTACATATGACTTTTTGGTAAAAGGTTGTGCAGTTTGTAAGTGCACTTTATTTCAAATGAATAAAAAAAATGGTGCTACACAATGTAAGAAAAAAAATTACTGTTGGTTCTCTGCATAAAGGGGATTGTGATGTGCTAAGCTATTTATAAAACCTATTTTTTCTAAGCTAAGCATATAGTTAGGATAATGAAAAAAATAATAATAATGATAATAATAAAAATAAAGACATAACTGATGATTTCTACTGCGTATGATCTATTAGATTAAAACATAGTATTACTAAAGTGACATTATAAATGCAGAAACATAATGTCAAATGAGTTGATATTATGACGTTTTTATGCTGTTTGTATAATTTTCATCACGAATACCAAGTTGAATTGCTATATCGCTTTACCTAAGAAACTATTACCAAAAGAATGTTATGTTTTGCGGATGTCTAATGCACCAAAACTCTGAACAACTTTTGATTGAATGTTTATAGCTAAACTATGAAAATAAGTATGAATGCTTGTTAGTTTTTTTACGTTGCAAGGAGAACTTTGGGAAAACAATTACGCGTAAGAATAACACTATTTATTTATAGCAACGTTTACCCGTTTTCTCAACCAAAAGCAAAGATTCATGCGAGTAGCAAACTGCTAGTCTATTCGCTATTAACCCCCTTTCTGCTGAAACCGAGATAAACACGCAGTGTTTCCAAGCGATGAGGTTTTTTATACCAAATTACGACGACCTGAGAATGGTTTATATTGCATACTGTCCTTGAATAATCTCGATTTTTTTGTGGTTAACCGACCAAGTTTATATTAATTGAAACTAATTGTATAAAACTGAAAAATAAACATAACTAATAATTTATATAATGTTATTTTTATTTATAAGATTCCCGACAAATGGTCGAGATAATAGTGCATGCAAAAAATTCTAGCAGATTTCAGACTGTTATTAACGTTTTTATATCTTTGCTATGTATCACTAGCCTGTCTGCACATATCAACTTTACGTTAAGACGAATTATTAGAATAAAATTGCTTATGCTTTTGGGCGATACAAAGTTAAAATTAGCATATATTCAATTTGCCGTTTTCATGTATAAGATTACGATTACATGCAAAGTTCAAGGAAACACCGAAAGAAAAAAAATCTCGATTTCCGATACATCATCGCGCACGATTCTCGGCAAGAGTCCAAGGAGTTGGCGACCGCGTCCCTTCGAGGCCACAATCACGCACATACCGTAGCATACATTATACATCCTTGCGCGATTTTCCCCTCTTTATATATATGACTCAGCGTAGCGCGACTGGACGATCGAGAATGCGACTGGTTCTCGATTTTTGAAGGCCCTGATACGTGGAATCGCTCCAACTTAACTGTCCCGGGATTTCCGATTTCCACGCGGGCGTCAGTGTGTTTTTCATGCGTGTCGACGCGCAGCATTTATGCGTATAGCGTTCTGGTTCTGTGCGACCGAGATTATTGCTTACTCAGTTGGTTCACACATCCTCCTCAAAGGGGTCTATGTAGCCGTGCGGTATGGCATTTTTTTCCGGGCACTGCGAGTTGCTCACGATTTTTAAATTCAGGTATTGCGGTATGAAAAGGATGACGTATATACTAGGCGCGAGAATGTGCGGAAGGTGCTAAAGACTTTTCCGCGGAGTAGCTCTCGTATCGTCGTTTTGGCTGATTGTCCTTTATCTCGTCCTGCGGCAAATCGAGCTTCCGCTGCGTTCTGTAACTCCGAAGGCTAATTAACCGCGAGTCGTTTCATTAATTCAAGCTATCCATTGTATAGATTAATTTTTTGTTGTTATATGTACGTTGGCGTATATAATATGCGGAAAACGAGTTTTGAAATTCGTCTATAATATGTTTCCTCTCGCATTGCTGCATTGCGAGCCAAAAAAGGGAATGAAAAAAAAAGTTTTATCGAGAAAGAAAAGAAAGACGTCAAAACGCGATAGATGATTGCACACCTATATTCAAGAACAGTGTACTACCTCGATGTAATGCGGATTAATGCTGCGACATGCACCAGCTACTGCAATCAGTCCTGAGAGCTGACACGCTAGCGCTTTTTCGCGAAAAACTTAATTTTGGGTTTTGCCTAGTTTTCCTTTTGCGCTCTGATTTACCCGATACGACACGTACATAGAGTGCCTCGCGTTGTCGTTGCTAACAGCTGATATGTCGATTGCTCGCAAATTTGAAAATTGGCTTCTCTTTTAATGAATTTCGATGTATCTTGCGCGTTACGGAAGGAGGATGGCGATAGCCGCGATTAATTATGGGAAAAAGATCGTTTTGTTTATTGGATAGGCAGAAAAGCCCGAGACACGTCATAGCAAGTTTCGATTCCATATTGAGGAATTTCCTGCGCGCATCGAATCCTTCTTCGAAGGTCGTGCGCATAGCCCTTTATCAAAATGAAAAGCAAGCGTCGTTCATCAGTCAGAAGCACTAAAGCTCTAATTATCGATTTCCCGAGTTTACGCAACATACATGTACTGATAATATTCACAGAGTTGAAATTTCCATGAAAATTGATAAAAGCCCAAACACATGCAGATCCGCGGCGCTCGTTCCAAGAGTACCTATATATAAGTATAGAGAGAGTTAAAAGCGCGGCTCTCGGCGTTCGTATAAAAAGAATGTGTTCGGAGGATCGCGCAGCAGTCTTACCGCGACTCTGTCGAGGTTTCATCTTCTGCGTGTGCGCGCTCTTGTGTCTCTCGAAAAAATCGGCAGTGTTACATGTGACATAGGACATATAACGTCCACGGCTCTCGTCGACTGTATAATATAGCTGTTTCAACGATCGCCTCAGGTAAATTAGCTCCGATATAGTGAAACATCGTTGCGCGGATGTTTGCTCGTTCGTCCGAAAATTATTCTGTATGCGCTCGATCGTATAGAAAAATTTTTCCATCCGCGCGGGATCGGCAGCTTATCGATCGCGGCTTATCGGAGACTATTCAAATTCGACGGCGCCCCCCAAACAACGAGAGCTGTGAAAATTTTAATATGAAAAGATCCCGGCTTTTCGTACACTTGCGAGCGGTTAATCGGGATTTCGAGCAACGACGATCGCGATTACTGACGTAAAAGACTTATTGGAGCGTGCCTAAGTCGAAGCGAGAAGCTTTTCAGACTCTGTACGGACGTACTTGTACTACGGAGAACGAGAGTATAATGGCGTTGTTGATTTACAATCATCGATTTCGAGAATTCAATGCTTATACCGGCTAGTTGAAGTTTATTGCAATTAATTTGTTTAAGATGCCACTTACGCGTCTCCCGCACTCGACGATTATGCATATATATATATATATATATATATGCTACACTTTGCGAGTATTGTATTTTCAATTATTCACATGTTCACAGGACATGAAACGCATTAGCACCTACATAACGAGCTTCGCGCACGAGAGAACGTGTAAAGCGGAAAAACTAGTTCAGAAAGACCGTCTAGATTTTAATCTCATCCGCACGTAATTCGTCAAACGAAACACAAAGCCGCGCGCGACGTAAAATTAATCGAGTGTACGCGCGCGCGCGCGTGTGTAGAAGTACGTATGTTCACGATCATATGCGAGCCAAGAAAATTACCGGCGATCGACTCGTGAACAATTATTATCGCATCAATGGGCCCGAGATACGCGAACGATTCTTCGAGATTCCAATTTGTATATACGCCAGGCTTTTTATATATGTTTTCTCGTTTGTTGGAAACTAAGCCGCGACGCTCGTATTTATCGTCGTAAATCCGTTGCAATACATAAACAAAGATGATGGCATCCTCGAGAGCAATTACTTTGCTCCTGTTTGGTATTACAACAAGCGCAGCGTCGCTCGCAGCTTTATGCAAATTTGCGTCTCGCAGTACTATCGATTTTGCCGCACGAATATTCTTCATTCATCGAATTTGTCGAAGATCATATGCCTGCACGCGACGACGGCTCTGTTGTTCTCGATCATCCTGTCAATTACAGCAGCGCTATATATATATATATATATATATATATATATATATATATATATATACGACATTTTCGGAATTCCTATTCTTTGACGCGCACATACGTGCAAATAAAGATTCGCGTATCCCATCGAGTGAGATTTTAAAAAATTTTCGTACGCTAATGATTGCCTGCCGTTGATTTAGCCGAGGAAGAGGCCGCGCGTCTTTGGAATTCAAAAGTATACTCGAGCAAGCTTGAACAATATTTGTCTTTCTCTATATGATGCATCTAGATTTTAAAAAAGGCGCGCAATTATATTTCAACGATCGAGTATTCGCGGCGCGTAAAATCGAATAATAAACGAGAGGAGGAACCGGTCGGCAGTGCCGAATTAATTGAGATAAGAGCTGTGAATCCGATCGTTTGAAAAACGGCAATTTTATACAAAATTGTTTCTCGGATCTTTTCGGTAAACTCATCAACGGAAAGAGAAGAAACATGATGTCATGCGTATATTGACACGATCGCGCTAAACTATTTGTTTTCCAAAAAGTCGTCGAAATGCTCGATGACCGCAGTGTACAATTTAATGAATCTCGTTTGTACATTATCGAACTCGGAAAAGTCTATGCCGACGGCCTTCGTTTAATCGACGATAACAAAACGTATAATTTAATTATCGCATTTCGTAATTAGCTCGAAGCTATATATATCACTTCCAAACTACTATACACATACACCGGTATATAAACTTGTTGATCGAGTGGCACAAGCAGCCGATGTCAGGAAAAACGGAACCGATTCGCGCGAAACGAATTAAAAATACACGCATTCCCGTCATTCAGCTGATTTTCCGCGAGATCGGCAAGGACAATAGCGCAGCAGCTATTATAGACCCGCGAGACGATTGACCGTGAACCAGCAGACTCGTTCGCTGGGGGAATCCCCGCCTCTGCCGTGTGCGCTTGTCCCTCTCTTTCTTCAAATATATACACATCGTCAGGTGTACTTACGCGCCTCATGAGGTTCTCTCGTGCGTGAATACATATAGAAAAAGAACGCGGCTAATGCGCGATGACGCGTGTTTTAACAGCTCCTCCATCGCTCTTGTAATATATCGACGATCGTTACGTCGGTGCCGAGATGATTTTTTTTTCATTTTTCGCACGAGGCTCGTAAACGTAAAAGAATATAATAAATCTATGGTCCGCTGATTGATGTATAAATAAACATCGGCTCTTCCTTTTCACGAATACATAGCGGTGGATATATCTCACATCGACTTCGGGGTTAAGTTATTGTAAAAATATTGTAATGATCGCGTCTCTGCGCGTTAATGAGAGAAAGCCTCGCGAGTTTTATCAGATTTACAAATCACCGAAATTAAAAAAGCCAATATACAGGGAATCGGCGTCTTACGAAATTATAAGATATGATAATGACCGTGTGTGTTGTTATATCGGCGCGACGCACACGTGTATATACTTCAGTCTACACCCGCCAGCATTTTTTCTACACTTTTAGTATACAGAAAACACACATAACGATTGCTGCAGACGCGCGCGAAATGTTATGTTACATCCTGCATTATTGTTTTTGCTATGGGGTCGAAACTGACGTCACGCGTGCGATGATATACTGCCGTGACGTAGAAAATAGATTTCATAGATCTGCGCAATTCCCGCAGAGATTGTAATGTATTGTTTGCAGTGCCATCCGGAGACATCATGCGGCTCCACTGCAGAAGCCAGGCGTTATTGGCGTTACTACTCGGACTGCAAATTCTGAGTCAACACGAGGTTTCGGCAGAAGGTCAGTAGCAGCATACGATCCGCGAATTATCCTCGAAAAAGATCATCCTCTACTGCTCGATTTTCAAAAAGGAGATCGAGTCTGACATTTCCAAGACCGCGCAATATAACGTTGAGTAGTTATGAACGACCGACAGGTACATACGTATTATACACGCTGCGGTTATTCCGCGAACTCGCAGTAGTTCTAAATCGATGTTCGGAATCTCGCGCAGCTTCACATCATCCGTCCATCATAGAAAAAGTCCATCCGATTTTCGTGGAAGTGTATATACTTACGTGCGCAATAACACACGTTATATACGCATATATGTGTATCGGTCGGTCGAAACGCGTCGTCCAGTTTTGTATAAATAAAAATCCGGTCAAGGCCGAGCCGAAAACATGCGCAACGACTACCGCGAGGAAGGACGACTAGTAGAGCGTTAGCTTGCATGCTGAAAATTCGCCGTTATGCAATCGATCGCTCGCGACTTTCCTTTACCGATCTCGGGGCTATTAATTACTGCGTCCGCTGCAGAAGGATGCGTGGACGATGATGTTTGCGGCCAAGTTTGGCGCGGAAAAAGCCGGTTCGACCTCAACCGATTTTTTGAGTATCGCAGAGCTGTGTGTAGGCGATTATCGTGCTTATGTAGTTCGTTAAACTTACAATTAGTATTATATACTTTTTCAAATTTGTTTAATCGAGGAAATTTAAAATTACAGTTGTATAGCGTCAAATTAATTGGATCTTATAATTATCTTGTTTATGTACCGACTGAAGTAAAAAATAAATGTATCGCCGAGCAACAATGCGATCCCATCAGTTTTTTCATAATAGTGACGCGGCGTTACGTCAGTTAATGCGTATATCTAAAATACAAAGTCTTGAGATCGAGGCAGTTACCGCTTGTAAGACTCATTTATTCCCAAAGATTTCTACAATTTACATTTCTTCGGTCTCCAGAAGAATGATACGACCTCATTTATAGAAAAAAGGCGCTTCGCCAAAAGAAAAAGAAAACAATATTCTACACAAAGATTATAATTTTTAAATTCAAAGTACTCGCTTCGATTTCGATACTCGTGTGCGTGTGTGTCATTGATGCAGTTGCGATGTGTTGAAGAAATGTCACACACCTAAATCAATACAGTAGCAGCTTTTTCGTCGATCGCGAGTTGCTATACACGCCAACTTCCCTGCTTATGCAATGGAAAAATCTGTATGAGCTTCTGAAAAGTTAGTGTTTGATTTTTTTTAATATAAACCGAGTATACGAATCATTCGTTTAAAAAAAAAAATTAACATCACAATAAAGTACAAACATTGACCGAACAAAAAAGTTTAATCGGTATGATTCGAGTGAACGCAAACTAAGTTTCCTTTGTCGCAGCTTTAAATGTGCGCAAAAACCTGTGAAATTCAAAATTGTCACGGTCTATTGTATCAAGGACGCTGTGCCCGTGGCTGCAGAAACTAAAAGCATTTTAGTCCGATGTTTCGAGGCAAATTTTCGCGCTCGTGTCTGCGCGACCATTATTGCAGGCGCAAAAACAATTTTCAGCCTCGCGTGTCTCCCATAGGAAGTAGTTTTGCGCGTCCGACATAAGCGGAGACGTAAGCGGTTGCGACGCGACAGCGAAAATTATATTAGCGCATAATGCCGATGTGCGTTATTGAAGTTTACGCTGCGGCTATAAGTAACCGCGCGAGGACCTTCCAGAAATGTAATTACGCGCGCGATATGTATGCTCAAAGTTGATTTTTCCACGGAATTGTATAAAAATACAGAGCTCGCGATTCTGATATAAGTATTGAAAGAATAAACGCGCGAGTTTCATTGTGCTCGAAAATAATGCTTTTCCTCTGATTTTAATCGGTGCGTATTAAACCGTATAGCCGCTGCTGTAGTAGTGCGTAAAATCACGATGATTATCGCACTTCCAGCGACTTCAGCGTTATATTTCGCAGGTATAATATATCATACCGCGTGCAAGGTAAAAACTATATCACATTATAGATATACACGTCCGACAAAAGGAAATTCTAAAAAATTCTCATCCTGCCGCTTGTTTACATCGGCTCTATATACATCGCGTACTTTAGCGCCAAAACAAAACACAAACTGCATACATATACTTCGTCCGCAGCTATTGCGGGCTGCAGCGCCTATTAGTGTGTCTCGAGTTGCGGCGAAAGAATGAAGAACAAGTGAGAGCTGCTATTCTGCTCCGGGTTAGTGTTTTTTTTTCAATTCTTTTCTCTTGGCTATAGAGCACGTGGCAGCAAGTTTTTTCTTTGACATTTCTCAAAGGAAACTGCCATGCAAATATCGACAGCAGGTACGTGATTTTTCCAACTATGCGTTTCCTAGAGACGAAAACGGTTATTTTTGATCCAACAAACGGTGGATGAAATTCCAGAGAAACCGGCAAGCGAAAGCTACCTCGAATCGATCCACAGTCTGCTGGTTCGATGTCCAAATTTAAAGATGGACGGAACGCCAGAGGAGCTACACGAGCTTTTGGCCACGAAGCTCAACCTTTACGACTGGATCGAATCGTTGCAGAGCCTCGACAATTGGCAGTTTCCGCATATGAAACAAGCGCTCAACGCCTCATTCTTCAAAATCAAGCAGTGGACGGAAAAAGCCAACGGCAGAGAGGTTAGCTGGAAGGACAGAGAGGAACTCGACAATACCAATCGGGAGGTAGGCAAGGAGTCGTTTCGAATTGGGACGCCCGACGAGGAAACCCTCCAACTGGTCGTTGTCATGCTAAAGCAGCTGAGAGCGATCTGGTCTCTTAATGTCATAAAGTAGGTGTCTTTTGGTTTTTCAGCTGCGCCATATAAGCAATCATAAATAATAATCTCGATTTCGCCCCATCAGGTACGCTGAAGCTGTTATAGAAACTTCGAGGAGTGTGGAAGAGAGGCTTGCGCGGTGTCGCGGCCTCATCGAGATTGCAGAGGACGAGCCTCCATCGTTATAATATACATCGAGTGTACAATAATGAATATATAATAAACGCGATTTTTTAGCCGATATACTATAATTATTTAAATAGCCGACATCCAACCGATCCAACATCCTAGTGCACCGAAGCATCGCATGTGAAATTATGACTTCCCACAGGTGAATCATGCAACAAGGCCGCGGCCCAAGGCGCCCCGGGCATCTGCGTGAACATGAAGCGATGCGCCCCGTACGTCGCAATCCTGCAGAAACACGGCGCATCCGCTGGCGAATTCCTCCGCAGTACCCTCTGCTACTACCGAGAGGCCGACCCGATCGTCTGCTGTCCTCTCGGCGCCGGTGGAACCACGACCAGTCCGCCTCCCGTCCAGCCTCAACCGACGAATAACGTCACGTCGACTTACGGCCCGCTCTACGCTCCGCAGTGCGGCTACAGTAATGCTCAACACGGAAGGGTCGTCGGTGGTGTGCCCGCCGATTTGGGTAGGTTGATAAACGATTATATACGCTCGATACGCGAACGACGAGTAAAATTTGTCATCCTTCCATAGGCGCCTGGCCCTGGGTGGCAGCGCTGGGCTACAGGAACAAGACGACCGGTCGCATAAAGTGGCTCTGCGGCGGCAGTTTGATCTCGACCAGACACGTCCTGACCGCCGGTCACTGCGTCTACAACCGGTACGACCTGTACGTCGCTCGACTCGGCGAGCACGACCTCTACAACGACAACGACGGGGCCAATCCGATCGACGCGAGAATCGAACGCGGTACCATCCACCCGGGCTACAGTCCCGATAACTACGTCAACGACATCGCTGTTCTCAGGCTCAAACGCGAGATCCCCTTCACCCGTGAGTATATCGCAGCATTATGTATACGACATTCCAGCTGCTGAGCCAAGCGATCTTACAACGCGAGTCTTTTCCAGCTGCGATTCATCCCATCTGCCTGCCTCTACCGGACGACATCAAGAACAGGAATTTCGTGAGGAATTTCCCGTTCGTTGCTGGCTGGGGATCGCTCTACTTCCGTAAGTCGTTTGTCGCCTAGTTTTCGCTTATATTTACGTGGTATATGTGTAGAATTATTGCGTTTTCCGCGATGAACATAGACGGACCGGCCAGTGCCGTTCTCCAGGAGGTCCAGCTGCCAGTCGTCACGAACGAAGCTTGCCAAAAAGCCTTCGCTCCGTTCAAGAAGCAAGTGATCGACGAGCGAGTCATGTGCGCTGGTTACCTCACCGGAGGCAAGGACGCTTGTCAGGTAAAAATAATATCGACTTCGATTCTTCACGCTATATTATTATTATTTACGTTGTATGCACCATGTATCTTTTGAATTTTTAGGGCGACAGCGGTGGTGCCCTAATGTTCCCCAAGGGTCCGATCTACTACGCCATCGGTGTCGTCTCCTTCGGATTCCGTTGCGCCGAGGCTGGTTTTCCCGGTGTATACACGAGGGTCACCCACTTCCTCGACTTCATTCAAGCGAATTTGGTCTGAAACTGATGTAGAACATCTCAGACACACACACACACACACACACACACACACACACACACACACACAGCAACGATGTAAAATGCATGTCCGATCATGGAGTAGATATATACTTATACACCTATCCAAAAACTGAGTAATTTGAAGATGCCGCCGCCTCCTCGAGTATAGGGGTTGTATCGACATCTATACGCTTATTGAACATAAAATATATACCTTAAAATTACAAATTTCGTGTATTTCTAATTTTAAGGAAACGACGCGATGCGTGTAAGACTTTTAAGATTGTAAATTATTTTTTTATAGTCGTTTATTTCGCACCTGTAGATTTCTCATGATGTATAAATTTATACATCACGCGTACATTACGTAACCGATGCGATGCGAATGCGTTTATTATATTAGAATAATTATTATTATTTAAATCTGAGTTATTTAGTGCTGTAAGTTTATAAAAAATAAAATTTTCAAAGAATTTTTAATTCCGAAATGTTTACTTGCCTTAGCGATATTCATACCCCAATTCGAAATTTAACGAAAGAATCTTGAGTAATTGTTGTCCGTAATATATCGCCTGTGACTTTCACAACGAGCATCCAATGATTTTTACACACATGACAACAGGTGCGCGCGATCATCAGTAGTCGCTATACATAATGATCAAAACAAACGAAAACTATATCGAATGCCTTTCTATTTCTCGCTCATTATATAATATACACGAGTAATCAGTAGTTTTCTCGCTACGAGAGTGATAAGTATACCTAGTCAGTGCTCGCGTGCCTATTATTCCATATTCGTATTCCTGCTTCCTATCACCTATATATAATATCAGACACACAGCGAGGCGTCAGCATGAAGCTAGAGGCGTCAGTTACGTACGAGAGTACCGGTAAGGATTCACAAGGAGCATGAAAATAAAATAAAAATGTCCATTCGAACGATGCATAACACTCGGTAAATTGTCAGCTAACTTGATTCTCGCAAACGGAGGGCCATACAAGCACCGAATAAAGAGACTGGTGCGCAGCTCAGAACTACACTTTTACGGAGTGGAAGAGGAGCGAGTTGACATCAGCCAGCTGAAGAAACACTTGGACTTTTGGCTAAACTCATTGGAAGACCTGATCCACGGAAATTACCTCGACTGGCACTTCCCTTCGCGAGTGCAAATGCTGCAAAATACCCAGGAGTGGTTGGACGAGCTGATGCTGAAGTATCTTGGGAAATCAGCTTCGAAGGAATCACAGCCGAATTACAACTGTCATAAAAACATACTGCTACCCGTAGAGGACATGACAAGGAGAGTAGCTCGGCTGGTCAAGGAACTGCGCAACATTTGGATCAGTGCGAGCATCAAGTAAGGGCTTGTATCTTTTTTATTTAGTTAACGATCAAAAAAGTTGTATGCATATAGCTATTGCGGCTGTAAATATTTATTCACTCGGATCATTAGTCAAAATCGTGGATTTGTTCCTCGATTAGTCCTATATAATATACGATTGCTGAGCAGACCGCGCGTCAGTGGGTCCGATGAGTGAGGCCGAGACCTGCAGTTCGACGTATATGAAAGAAATTTTTTATTACCACACACCTCTCTGGTTAGAAATGTTTGATTAGAAAAAATGTTGATATTTGTAGAAACCGAAAATTGTATAATGTCGAAAGATTTCGGAAGTCAGCGACGTCGAAATTGGAGTCTTTTGACTTTTGAAATTGAGTGAGAGAACTCGGACTTGGAAGTCTTCGAGTTCCAACATGGGATTAAAGCATGCAATGGCTTGAATTGTAATAACTCCGAGAATATTGGAATTCGTCCATTTCCAGTTGGAACTGTATTATCACCAATCTCGAACTCTGAGACTACAATTTTCTCGGAGTTCATTTACCTCAAATAATGCGCTGTATAAATTCTTGCAATTCTGAGAATCGGCACAAGCGGTCGGCATCCCACATCGGACAGCGCGTAAAAATAGCATGAAAATTTTACATGTATATTGATGCCCAGTATATGATAATTAAACATTTTATTGCTTTTGTTTACTTATCAATGTATTCCAAGTAAATTGATTCTTCTCATTTTTTTAATGTTGCAGATACAGCGTAGCTGTAGCTAGAACCTCAAGTAGCATGCTAGAGAGGAGGCTGCGCTTGCACGGAGTAGTTGACTTATAATTATTACATTAAGCTATTAATTTGTTTGTATATACTTTGTTTCTATAATAAACCTTACGTGCATTGATTTTGCAAAATAAAAATATTTATATAGATATGACTTCAAGTTTATGTATTATTTAAAATTCGAATTTTCATGTATATTATCTATTTTTGTGCATATAAGACACTGATTAATGGAGAGTGTCTCGTATGCACCACTGCTTCGCTATTGTAAAGGGCTACTCAAATTGCCCGTAGAAATTGCCTTTCATCGGAGTTGAATAATAAATAAAAAAAAACAATTAAATTTATCCTTTTTGCAGCTCATCTTTCGATATAAGTTTCCTTATTAAATTGCGATATTCTTGTTCATTATAGTAGAGGAACTTGTTTTTCCTACTCCACAACCAGGAAGCATTCCTTTAGTGCAGGCATTATGACACATCTTATAGTTTTTAGCAGTAATATAAGATTGATAAACTTAAACAATAAATTATACAAAACTAATATAAATCATGTATAATAAAACTTTTTTTTCAACGATGCTAACACTTGGTTCAATTTTATATGCTCTTATTTTTCTTCTTTTCTGTGCAGCCAAAATTTGAATCAATTCTGCACAATCTAGTATAAAAATACTTACTTTTTTCTATGTATACAAAATAGCTCATCAACGTAATCGCTCTTGACCTACACGTGGCACTAAAAGGATATTGATATAAATAGCTGGATTTCATCAAAATGCATAGTCTGTCGGAATCAACGTCAGTTTCCTGGTAAACGTTGTTTCCTCGTGTGCGGAAGCATTGCCGGCTGCTGATTACAGGCGCCTATAAAAATGACAGCATAACGCACTTTTGCTTACAGAATGTAGTTCTCCACAAGCTGCAGCAGCGATGACAGGTATTACGAGCAGGCCTGCTCGCAAAATTTAATTAACTTTACTGTGATCATTATTATAATGACTGGATTTAAAAAGGTATGGATCAAAATTGTTTTTAATATAAAACTTATTAGTATTAAGGAAAGAGTATTTTATATAGAAAAAAAGTTTTAAGCAGCCAACAATAGAGCATTCTGTCCAATGTAAACAATCTAGTTTATTCTTGTTTTGCAATCGCTATTGAATTTACGATTGGAATCCGTGTGACACGTTTGTCGTATTATCAGATAAGAAACCAATTTGTCAAACTACCAATAAGGTAGATTGTAAGAAAAATGAATAAGAATCAATGAATTTTCAGTTACACTTTAGCATTGCATTATATTATTTTAACCATAAAAATAGTGCGTGATTGTATGATACGTGAACTTGAAACACGTATAGCCAATCAAAACTATTTGCTGTTTCTTGTATAATTATATTGTGTGATATATAAATTACTCTGAGGTAAAAATCTAGCAACGTTATTCTTAGTTACATGCCTAGAACTTTCCTATATGTATGCCATAAGGAAATACTTTAAAATTATAAAGTCTTATTTTAATTTGTCAAGTCCTGATAAACTTAAAGTATACGAAATATATCAGAAGTTCATCAAGTTCTCGACGAATTTACTTTATTTTGATACTTAAAAAATGACAAATCAAAATAAGCTTTCTTTGAGTTTTGATAGTATTTGTTGGAACCGAGGATCTGCTCTTGGCACGAGGATAATTTTGCATATACGAAAACCCCGAGAAAAATGACTCCCGCATTCATGGAAATCACCTTCGTTGAACGGAATACTGAATTATTTGTATAGTGTATACTTTTTCCTCAACCCATTTATTCGGCTAAACTGATTGGGATATCTTTTGTAAACACTGCGTATATGCACTATCATTTAGAATATATTTTACCAAATAAAGAAATATAATAATGATACTCAGATCCTTGACATTATGTACATAAGTTTACAAAGAATGACGTTGACTGCGTCAAGTATAGTTCAGAAGTTTAAATTGTGATAAGTGGAAACCTGTTTTTATTTAAGCACTAACTTTTGTTCTATCTATAATTTTAATAAATACTTTAAATAAAGCGTGTACAAATTCAGTATTCCATAAGAAAATTATCAAACAATCAAATTCAAAATATGTGTTTTAACTTTACGCTAATCACTATCAAACATGCATAAAAAAATAAAAAAATTATAAGTTTACAAAGTCAGTAACATAAATATAATCGCATCGCTAATATATAATACGATTACAATAGCGTTGACAGGTGTGTTAATACGTCGGCCAATATCGGTAGTATTTAAAGAGAGGCAAAGACGTTAATATTTCTTAGATACTCCAGCTGTGTTTCAGCAGCCGAAACGAATTTACAAGGAAAACTACATTTACGCGAATGCGAAGGTAATTTTGATACAAATTAATATCTAGAATTTGTTTAAAAAATTTTAATTTTCAATTACATGCCATGTAAAAGGCGTGCGATGTATAACTTATATAATTATATATAGGTACGAGAGTATACACTATACGTATATCAAGTTATATATTTTATTTTTGCACTTCGTGTGTGTACAAACACTTTCTTTACTTCTTATCATACAATGTTCGCAGTATTAATTTAAGTGCTAATATATAGTAAAACTATATTTCGAATTTTATGTTGTAGTTTGAATAATGAAGTCGGACGTCACCAGAAGTAGTTTGTTGTTAACTGCGTGTTTGATGACAGTTTTTTGTCTCGAAGCAATATCCGCAGAACGTAAGTACAAGCATATTGTTAAACATATATATATATATATATATATATATATATATATATATATATATATATATATATATATATGTATAATACATTTCAAAATCTTTACAATTGCCTGTGATAATTCTATAATTTATTTACAAATAAATAACTCATCTTTGAATGTTTAAAGTGCATTGCATCGCGTGTAAGCAGAAATTCAATTAAAATTAGTCGAAAATTATTCATCGCCATTTACCGCGCGCGCAGAATTCTCAATGTTTAATTCGCATCGGCTACAATACAAGCTCTGATCAATAAATTGTTCTTGAGTACACAAAGCTTGCCGGCTCACTTTCCTTATTGATATTATATTCTCGTTCGAAAATCAGCCAAACTTTGCGCAATCTAACCTTGTGTCTATATACCATATATATATATACTAATATACATCAGCTCATTAATTATTCTCACGACAAATTTAAATACCTCGTGCCTCGTTTTCCCCAAAATCCAGAAAGCTGTACCACCAATTCCGGAGCTCCGGGAGTCTGCGTGAGGCTTCGCCAGTGCGCATCTCTCAACAACTATGTCGCGAATCGGCCTATCCTGGGCATCGGTGCCGTCGTCAGCTCCGTCTGCTCCTTCGGATTCTTCAAGGTCATGGTCTGCTGTCCTTTGGAGCGCAGACCCATCACCACCACGACTACCCTAGCGCCGTCATCGACTCGCGCGGTAGTGGAGGAGGTCAAGAATAAATCTAAGTCTTACGAGCCTCTCTCGCCACCTTATTGCGGTCACAGTGCTGCTCTTCACAATAGGGTTGTCGGCGGAAATGATGCTGCATTGAGTAGGCTATATGTGATTTTTTTTTATTCTTACACAGCCGAACGTCTCATTATATTGTTATTCCTTTAAAATTTCAGACGCCTGGCCGTGGATAGCTGCAATAGCTTTTCGCTTCGGCGACGAATCCGACGACATTGTGTTCAGCTGTGGTGGAACCCTTATATCCTCAAGGCACGTAGTGACGGCTGCCCATTGCCTGGAGTTCGAAGAGGTGACGTATCAGGTGCGTCTGGGTGAGCACAACCTCGAGAGCACAGACGATGGAGCCAACCCCATTGACGTGACCATCGAGAGTTACGTTATCCACCCGGAATACAACAAAACCTCGAAGGAGAATGACATTGCTATCTTGAGACTGGAGAGAGATGTTGAATTCACTAGTATGTATAAAAGCGTATAATATAATTTAATCTTCTCTTTTCTTTACTTTTTATACTACATTAATTAATAATAACTCGAATTTCAATTTATCACGTACTTCATCAGAGGCCATCCATCCCATTTGCCTGCCGGTCGAGGAGAATTTGAGGAACCGTGACTTCGTAGGAATGTATCCTTTCGTAGCCGGTTGGGGAGCAACGACTTACGGTATGCCGCGATATACATAATTCCCTTTTCCACTAAGTGTAAGAAATAAAAACATTCGCGAATAATTGCGTATAACTCATTACGACTATGATGTTTCCTTGTAGATGGCGACAGTTCCGACATTCTTCAAGAAGTGCAGGTTCCGGTGGTCAGCAATGAGCAGTGCAAGAAAGACTACGAGCAGAAGAAGGTAGTCATCGACGAGGGTGTGCTATGTGCGGGTTGGCCCAACGGAGGAAAGGACGCTTGCCAGGTGAATAGCAAAATTTCAGCTATATTATCAACGCTGCCTATTACACTATAAGCATTAGAGGATCTTTGTTGGTTGGTTCTATATACCACATTTGTAAGAAAATCTCGTATACGATTTACAGGGTGACAGCGGCGGCCCACTCATGTGGCCCAAGCAGACGACTTATTACTTGATCGGAGTCGTTTCTACTGGTTCGAAATGCGCCACGGCTCAATTTCCCGGAATATACTCGCGCGTCACGTACTTCTTAAACTTTATCATCGACAACATGAAATGATTTATTTTTATATCCAAAAAACATTATCATTGCAAAATGGCTATGAATACTAGCTATTTATACGGTATGTAATCCGAATATTGATTGTCTGCGATGTAGACCAGAAAAAAAATGACTGCGATATGTTTTTATATACATATATACGAACTTTATTATGCAATCGGATAATAAACAGACTCTTAATTTTGTAAAACTAGTGGGATATTCAAAATAGAGACTCGCTACGCGAGTTCTATATTTCTTCACTTTTTACTTTTTGAGGTTAGAAATTCAGTTCGCCTGTTCTGATTGGCCAATAAGTATAATACGACTGGTCAATCGAATAGGCCAGATAAACAACCAATCACAACAGGAATATATTGATTACAATAACGTTTTAAAAGTGGGATAAGTACAAGATGTGTTGATATTATTAGAAAATGCAGCAGACGAATACTTCCTGAGTAAAATGCATTCCGAGAAGAACGTCTGCGATGAGCAAATTATTTGGCCATCTAGAAGGCTTTGAATTTTACCGCTGACATCGTGAGTTCAGGTAAAGAAAGTCCTCATCTGTGTAAAGTGTAAGCAGGAGTTTTATGCGCCTGATACTTACGTCCACTAAATGCTTAGTGCATAAGTACTGCACTAATGGACGAGCAGGTAGGTTTCGTGACCGTCCGGTCCGGCATTAGAGTTTAGATCAGAGTTCTGTGAGTTGTTGCGTGTGCACGTTTATTTACTCTGATAAAATACACAAAACAAGAAATATGTGAGTATAGTACATATGTGCCGAGTCGAGGAAGTCGTTCTTTATTCGCAACATTGAAATTGTAGAGTAATGAAAGCGTTATAACTAGGACTGCAGCGGAGTCGTTGCTCGTAACTATAACGACCCCCATTTTCCCCTACTTCCCATGCACAAACAAACACCTACGTCCACACCTTCTATCTCTCTCACTCTCTCTCTTTCTTCCATATACCCAACATACAAACAACGCTTCCTCTCTCAAGACGCTCATGCAGCGCAACGAAGAACGGCGGCGCAGCGAGCAGAGCAGCAGTAGCACACACGACGACGCCGCGGTCGGGCAAGCCCGCGCGTATACCTATATATAGCCCAAGCTTGCCTTATGTGCGCAAAAAAGTCGAAAAACGCGCAAAAAAGCTGAGGCCGAATTGCCGAGTTCGCCGGCAGACGGCAGCAGTGTCGCACGGCCGGTATAGGTGGCCAGCTACGGCAGTGCAGCAGTCAGGGTGGGAGGAGAAAGAGAGAACGAGCTCTCCTCGACGACGACGACGACAGCGACGGCGACGACGACCAAGGACGACGACTGGAACGGCTACATAGCAGTCGGATCGTCGTTCCAACGATAGCTTCCACACCGCTTCTCCCATCGATGCGTGAGTAATAGAGAATATTACGCTTTGTAACAGCACTTATTGCATGCATTCGATATACCGTTCTCTCTCCCGTTACATACGTCCAACGCCAGCCACTCTCCTGACCCGTTCCCTTCTTTCTCTCTCTCTCTCGCAAATATATGATGGCTGTAGTCAAGAGAGAGAGAGCCGTATCGCGTTGCGCGTGCTCCCCTCGCCGAGCCGTGAAAAAACTCCTCGTCGAATTACCCCTCGCTTCTCTCTCACCGATTCTCTCATTCTCTTTATATATATATATATATATATATATATATACTCGTATACCTATACGTATATAGTTGCGCTTGTAGGTATGTCTCCCGCAGCCAGCTCTCTCTCGCTCTCTCTCTCGCGCGCGCGCGCACATACACATATAGATCGGCGAGTTCTCGACAGGGAGAGAGAACAAGAGAGAGAGAGAGAGAGAGAGAGAGAGAGAGAGAGAGAGAGAGAGAGAGCGAGAGAGTGAGAGAGAGCAAGAGAGACGAGAAGAGAGAATGCGGGAGAGGGAGAGAGAAATATACGATAGAGAGAGGAGAGTCTCTCCGGGGCGAGAGAGAGAGAGAGAGAGAGAGAGAGAGAGAGAGCGAGCGAGCGAGAGAGCAAGAGAGAAGAGAGGAGAGAATGCGGGAGAGGGAGAGAGAAATATACGATAGAGAGAGGAGAGAGTCTCTCCGGGGCGAGAGAGAGAGAGAGAGAGAGAGAGAGAGAGAGAGAGAGAGAGAGAGAGAGAGAGCAGAGAGAGAGAGCAGAGAGAGAGAAAGAGAGGAAGCCGCAGTACGTATCGTGGAGTGGCACCGTTCCAACGACGACCGATTCGAGTCTCTCTTTCTCTCGTTAACCTGGCCTCAATAACGGCCGCGATTTAGCCTACTTCGCGACGAGAAGAACGGTTCGCGACTTTCACCCGGCTATCGAGAGAGTCTACGTGGAAGAGACTACCTCGCGCCTCCGCCGTCGCCGCTGCTGCTGCGACTGAGGTGAGTCCAGACAGACCTACTCTACCCACATATACGTCGCGTCGCCGCTGCCGTCTCTCCTCTGTAAGTACCTATACACCAATACCCTATGCTCTCGTTCTCTGCGCTATATACGCATATACCTAGCAGCTACATGTACACACATATACATATACGTATATCTATATACGCATATCTCTCGTGCAGCCAGCGCCGTCGTGCAAGTTTCGATCGCGCCGGACTAGTATAAAGTAAGTAGTAGTAGACGGGATCGCCGCTCAGAATCCGCGCCGCCGCCACGAACGCTTCGCGCGCGCCACGACGCTATCTCTCCGCCGCCGCCGCAGCAGCAGCGGCACCAGCGCGTCTCTTCTCTCTCCCTTCTTCCTTCCACTGCGTATACAGCGCGCTGCTGCAACACATTATCTCTCCTGCTGCATCTCCAACTATAAGCCTGAGCGTTCTGCTCTCTCTCTCTCTCTCTCTCTCTCTCTCTCTCTCTCTCTCTCTCTCTGCTCGCTCGCTCTCTCGTTGCCGTCGACGAAGCGTCACCGCCGTTACGCGGACGCGAACCGTCGGTGCATTTTATCTGTGACTCTGTGTGTGCGCCGGTAAATAAAGATCAAGTATATACCTTTACACATACCTACAGAAGGGACGCCACACTGGAGGAACCGCCGGCATTTTTTTGTTAGGTTAGCCATAGTTTACTTGTAAATACTTAATATTATATACGCTATTAAGACTACATCTGAGTCGAATTATTTTTCGCTCAGCAGAGAATAACTATATATATACCTATACGTTTGTGAGCGGGCGAACGATTTTCAGGCGCTGCTGCAGCCAGCCGAGCTGTTACCCAGGAGAGGGGCATTAATTAGTGCGGGTGGGGAGGGAAGGAGAGAGCGAGAGAGACAGAGCGGGGGAGGAGAACGGAGTAGTGCAGCTTTAGCTTGCCGCCGCCTAGTCGCCGCTGCTGCCGAGTGAGGGGTTTATAATACGAGTGTCTACCTACGATTGTGTATGTATGGCTGTGTGTGTGTGTGTGTGCAATCCGACGCGAAGAGAGAGAGAGAGACAGTGAGAGACTGACCGCCGCTCTCTCTCTCTAGTAACGGCACTCTCTCCTCTCCGTGCGCTGGTTTTATGTAGGACTCTTTTTTCAAGGGGATACGTATTCTTTCTCTTTACTGGCGTATAAGCTACTGTTGCGAGATGGAACATTTTTTATGTACGTATCAAGCGTGTGGTATATAGATATAACGTGCGTGGAGGTTGCTGCTGCGCCCTTTTCCCCACTACCTACTGTTCTCTCGACCGTTTTTCCTCTCTCTGTATCCCTGTCTGTTCTCGTTCTCTCTCTCTCTCTCTCTCTCTCTCTCTCTCTCTTTCTCTCTCTTTCTCTCTCTGCCTCTCTTGCTCTGTTGCCGTTTCTCCATTCAAACTCGTTAAGGTTAATGCCCTTAGGTCGTCCGGAGGCGTCTCGCGTGTGCAGGGATAATAACCGTTCGCTCATGAGTACGTCATACGCAGGCGATCTTTTCAGTGCGTCACTAGAGCCAAAATCTCATGTGTTCTCTTAATTTTATATTGCAGATGGGTAGCGCTAGTCAACAGTACAGTCTATCTTGGGGCGACTTTGGTTCGTCGCTAACTTCTGCTGTACAACTGCTTCGAGGACACGGTGATCTGGTTGATGTTACTCTAGCAGCTGGAGGTCGTCGTTTCTCGGCTCATAAGATTGTTCTATCTGCTGCGAGTCCATTCCTCCTTGAAATATTGAAGGTAGAATGTTTTCTTTTTTACATGACTTCTATGCCTATATGATTTAGAAAGCCTCTTCCAATAGTCATTGTTTTCAGCGTCATGCTCATGCAGAGATCTGCTATTTTTAGAAAACTTATCTCCATGTTTTTGCTTACATATTCATTGTAGAATTTGTTCATGTCTAGTGCTAGCAATCGGACTGCTATCCTTGTGCTCGTTTGTAAGTTGCATTCGAAACTCCAAAAAGCTTTTTGTAGTTATAAAAATACTGAATGCGTGTCTCCTTTTTATGTCACAGAGTACACCATGTCAGCATCCTGTGGTTATGTTAGCGGGCATTGGTGCGGATGAACTGGAAGCTATTTTAGAATTCGTGTACCGAGGACAAATAAGCGTGGAGCCCTCACAGTTGCCTTCGCTGCTGCAGGCAGCTCAATGCCTCAGCATTCACGGTCTAACACCACCGACCATCCTCACAGAGGTAGTTATTTTTCAATATCTATATAAACAATATTATATTCAGTGTAGGACTAATTGTTTAATTCTTATTACCTGATTTAGAAAGGTGAACAGGTGCCTATCTCTGCAATTCCAGGGTGCAACGAACCTAGTGTAACTAGAGACGCAATGAATTCATATCTTCCAATCCGAAGAAAGAAGAAGAGGAAGATCTCTGGCGGAGGTAAATGGCCAAGAAAAGGATATTCCAACCTTGAGACAAGATCGCTGGATGATCATTCAGAGGACAATAGATCTGTAGATTACGGTCACAAAGATGGGGATGATGGAAGTCAGTTAGGTGACGAAGGTAAGCATATCAATGGATTTTATTGAAATATTAAAATTATCCATTGAAACTTGTGTTTTGTGTCCGCAAATTTTTCACGTTTTGTAATGGTTGCTGGGAAAAAAAAATGATCATGTACCTAAGTAGGATTTCTATTTCAACTTACTTATAATAAGTACGGACACAAGCACAACCATCGAATGGGTTGAACTGCATATTAATTGGATTTGCTAGTGGAGTTACGAAATTTGGCGTGGCTTATGTTTTGACGAAAAGGTCAGTTCAGCCCTCAGAATGGTAATATTGTGTTTGTGTCTGTTAACAGCGAAAGAACGGTCGGAACACGCAAATCATCATATACCGACGCCTCTGCCGCAACATCAACTGGTGCATCCTGTCGTCGAACACAACCCGTCAGCTCTAATAGCCAATCCAGAAAGCGAACCACATCTACACAACTTAATGCCGATGCAACCATACTCACCACTGCATATACCACAGTTTCCTGGAGCGATTGCGAATGTTGCATACTCTCCAGGGTCTAGTACGTCTGTACAATCGCCTCCAGCAGCTCATAATTCAACAACAACATCTACACAGTCGACGAAAATACGCGGAGCATCAGATTGTCCTGGTGTCTGTCCACTGTGCGGTTCAACGTTACGCCAAGCCAGAAACTTGCGTCGACATCTGCTGTCTTCGTGCAAGTACCGCTTCACGGCCAACCCGAACCATCAAATGATGTCCTCTGAGTCTATGCCCATAGAAGTTAAACCAGAAGTTAACTTAAGTGGTTACTCTGGACAATCGGTCTGTGGAAACGAAAGTAGAGGTAGCAGTTGCGAACAGATCGTGTGCAACCCGAGTCCTCTGCCGTCTCCGTCGCCACAGGCCTCCAATGTTGTGTCACCGCACAGCAACATTTCGTCACCGACGGTGGCCAGATGAAAAAAGGAGAAAACCAAGCTCAAGATAAAGTCGAAGATAATACAATAATACTACGACTTTACTTTGACTTTTGAACAGGAAACGGATTGATTGTGCGAATCGTGCATAAACTGATAATCTTGTTTCATTTTTTAACTGAGTACTTATGCCACATCGTATATACATATTTATATTTGATACTGTATTACTCATGTCGTAAACATTACGTATTTGTGGCAAAAGTGAAGACCAGTGCTTTGGAAAGACTAACGAAGTGGTTTTTAAAGTGACAATTGTGTGTTTGAATTGATTGGTCTAATCGACCAAATGAAAGAAACTTTTAAATACTCACCCAAATCTAGATTGTAACTTTAAATATTTTACTTGGTCTTTAGGAAATGAAACGAATGTTTAAAATTTAAGCGTTTTCGGTTAATAATTATATTATAAATCTTCCACATTAGTGCATAAGAAATTATGTAAGATGTAATGACTAATTATAATAAGAAAAGTATCAGAGTAAGGGATTTGCGCCCCATGGAATTTTATATATTATATTGTTTTTTAAAATCTTTATCATATCAGATAATTGTTTGATTTATGCTAAATTGATCACAAATATTACATACTTTGAATCCTATGATATTCAAAGATTTCTGTTATGAACAAAATCGAACCAAGTCATTTTGCATAAAATCACAAATTGGACGATTGATATAAGATGAACAACGACTAGTTCAGTCATTTATGTTATATACCATTCACCAAAACGCTATATCTTCGTTTTGTAGATGATCGCTTATTATTTATATTATTACTGGTATTGTAAATTACTTGTAGTTTTGTTAAAAAAATTTTCTATTATTTTTTAGCCTGTTAATCATTGTATTTAAACTTTTATTATAAAGTAGCGCGTCTTATTATTTTATAACCAGCGAATCATAAATAAACATAGTTCTATTATCACGAGAATCATTTATTTAAAAGATATTAATTATGATTAAACCGTGTACATTGTATCTACTCTTACTTTTTACTTGTAAATAAAAGCGTAAACATTTAATATAAATTTCAAAAAGTTATGAATGTATCGTTTTTTTATAACCAGCAACAAATCGCAAGTTTTCTTTATGAAAAAAAAAATAAATAAATAAAGTTCTGTATGCGAGGTAGATTACGTGTGTTTTTATTTTAGGAGATTGGAATTCCAAGTCAAGAACTTTGTCGGATCAGCCAGCAACTTGCCCGCTGTGCGGAGCGATAATAAGACAGTCTAGAAATTTGAGAAGACATTTGGAGCTATTGCATTTCGGAGCTGGTTCAGGGAGTAAATCAGGATTACGAATCAAAAAAGATAAGACGGACAAATCAGTGCCGCTTTCTCTCACACCTAGATCACCACCATACTCCAGAGCAAGTTTAACATTAAGAGACAATGCTTATTCAAAATCAGATGCTACCGACTACTCGACGATGCCTTCTCTAAACTTGAGCTCTTCAGTTGGCGCTAGCTCGTCCAATCTCAATGTGCCAGGTAATCATAAGGCTCGATAAAATGCAAGAAATTATGCTATTAAATTAATATAATATAATGAATAAACCTAATGTTAACGGTTGACTAGGTTCATTCATGCTGGGAGGATCCGGGGGCTTGAGTTCCAATGATCACGGACACGGGCATCCCAGTCACACTCACAACAACAATCCGGCCCACTCAATGTCCGCGTGTCCACCTACGTCCATGACTCCACACAACAATGGCATATACTCATCGGACAGCATGTTAAGCAGCTTATTTCCGACGTTACCCACATTACCAACCCTCTCCTCACCGCACGATATGTTTCGCCACTCAGAATTTTTCAGGGCGAACATGGGCTACAGCCAGGACCCGTCAAGACAACAGCACGCCAGCAGGCACATGCAACGCACGGACGTTACATGAGACCACAAGTATAGATGATAGCGTTCGAGGGATCACTATTGATCCATCGTACTTCGTCGAGGGTAAAAAGCTGTATATGAGATTGTGATAGTCGAGAGCTGAGTGTGTACTTGGAACAGCCCGTTTCGAATTGTTGAGTTAACGGAATCTCTAAACTGATGTGTTGTACATAAAGTTGGCGTATAATTTGCATACCACAGAAAAATATATTATATTTGTACAATGAATATACGAATATCAAGTAACCAGAAGTAAATGCATTTCTATAGATACGAATAAACCAATGAAGCAGAGTTCCAAGTAAATATTCAGCTCGAGGATCACTCTCCATCACTCATTCAAAAGGAATTATTAAAAAAGCAAAAATTTTTTATTAAAAACGAGTCGCATAAACAGATGTTTGTTGACAATGCTTTAAATGACAGTTAAGGACTATATTTTTAAATTGACATAGAATACGTACAAAAGAAAACAATAATTCATATAAATATAACAATTGTAATTGTAGCTATAAATGAAAACGCGAAAGATTTTCCGTAAAGTCTAAACAACGAGATTTATCTCTTCAGTTCCATGTTTCGTGCGCCCTGTTGTAAAAGGCCAATTTCGATTTGAAATCCTCTCGAGCTCACCTTTCAGGAGCTTCAGGAGGTCATCCAAGTATCTCAGTTCGTAAACTTCGGTTCGAAGTTTGCTTATGTCTTCTGATAAATGGTTCACCTTCCATTCGTCTATCTGTTGAGATAATTTTTTTTCTATTACATTTTATATTGTAAAGTTATTTGGTATAAAAGAGAAACGCCTGTCGCGGATTCTCCGCATTATTGTTAAGTTTTAAGTTGCTTAATTAAACTTAGAGCATCCTATATTTTATTATATTAATTAATCGCCCGATATAGGCCATGTTCCAATCATACTCATTCATTATTTAATTTTGTATTAAATAATATTATACGTAATAATAAATAATTCATATAAAAAACAATTTCCGATTGTTTACTATAATCTGGCTATTTCATAATTTCGATTATAGTTAATTTGACTAAACATTATATAATCACGGCGAAAATCAAGCTTGCTCCAACAAGTATATTTGTAACAAACAGGAATATTTTACCGTAAAGTCTCTCCTCAACGAGGTGATATCCTGATAAAGGTCCTTACTGGAGCCTTGTAGCCTCTCGATCCTGTCGCGCAGTTGTTCGAGCTCGGTCTCTGCGTGGCAGGGCTTGAAAGGATGCCTGTTTCGGTCTCCTCCGCCTCTATCGTCGACACTGTTAACTTTGATAACCGGAATGATGGGAGCGACGTCGGGCTCGATAGCCAGAGCCAACCTTGTGAGACTGTCATGTCCAGACTGCGTCGCTTCGCGGAACCTGTCCTCGTCGAGGAGAAGTTCCTCGACGCGACGTGGGTCACTGTCCAGACTTGCCAAGATTGATACCACCTCGTTTACGTCCGAGGTTTTGTCAGCCTAAAGTGTATTTAGGAAATTTAATTGACCTATCGAATTGTATAATTACAGAAGTCGATTGGCATAATCAAACCATGTCTCATACGTATAAGCGATTAAACTGCGTAGAATTCATACCTGCGATTCACGCGTGGAAAATGCGTAACCGAAAGACTGCGAGTAAGCCAGCTCGTCGGATAGTCGCCTTGGCAGCTGCAGATCCTCTTCGTCCGTTTCTATGACGCTACAGCTGACGGAGGAGACGCCGCTCGTGTCGTCGGCCAACTGCAGCTCCTTGTTCCCATCGTCGGAGCAGATCCCGTTCGGGTTCTTCAGGTCGAGAAACGTCGAGGCTTGAAACTGTTGTTTTTGAACGTTAATGAATCGTTGATCGCGTATAAATGCATAATACTTGAAAAAAGTTGCACCGGTTCTCGCTCCAGCTCCGAGTAGGCTCTCTCCTCGTCGTTTCTGGGACATCGTTCAGTGTGTAGCAGCACCTCGCCGCCGCCGTACCTGATGCAGCAGCATCTTCGGCAGCTCGATCTTGAAGACGAGCCGCTCTCGTAGTAGGGGCTTCGCAGGAGAGCTGCCAAGTGCTCGATTCCTGTCAATTTCGTATACTCTATTTATCTTCGTCGAGCGGACGATGAATTTTCAATAAAAATGTAAATAGTCCAATGCGCTTTTTCGCTAAACCATAACTCCCTTCATCTCAAACTTTTATATATATACTCACCAATTTTCCTATCGTGCAAGCAGTTGTCGGTGGCGAAACTTCCGATGCTCTTGGACGACGTTATCCTCGAAGACATGAGGTCCGCCAGCGTAGGATAGAACCTCGACGAGGGTGAGACTATCCTAAAGTCTTCGCTCTTGACTAGTCTCTCGGGGGTATAGCAGACAGCAGTACGAGCCTCGGACTTGCTACTTCCGAAACCGCTGTCCAGAGCAGCCTCGGCGCCGTCCAGTGAGCAGAGCTCGATCTGCTCCTCATCGGTCACCGTCATCGTTTCGTCCATCGTCCCAGGCGGACTTAGGTCACGGGCTCGCAGAGAACACTCGTCCGTTGACGCGTTGGAGGAAGGACAGTCCGAGGAGACTGGCGAGGAGGTCTCATCGTTTTCGGATTTCGTTGGTGCGCAGGTGTCTGGCTCGCGCGACTGCAATATTGAACATCTGTATGCACTTGTATTTTATTTTGCCGAGTTATTTGAAAAATAAAAGAGCTGCCGCAAAGGCATCGGATAAGTACGTTCGGTTACGGACTGTGTATTATACATTGAGTGATAGGAACCTTACATGTGACTCGACACCGATCCACCAGCCGAAAGAGTCCTCGTCGATGCCCGACGAGCTTGCGCTCGAAGCATCGCGGAGAGAAAACATTTCGCCGAGCTTTCAAGTCCTGTCGATATCTCGAGTCCTGAAAATAAAACCAGGCGAATGCATACATTTTCAACTGGGAACTTTTATTATATGTGGAGCGAAAAAATAAACGAACACATCGCGCTTTATCTTCCTTGGCTCCGCGGCGAATATCACAGCGATTAATTAAGTGCTCGAACTAGCTGCATCGAGAGCGTCTGCCCTTATCAAATACTGCGCATTGCATCCGCATGAGTTATGCGCACGCAGAGAGTAATATACGCGTATAGAATCTTCTGTCGTTTAACGTAGCTGCAAATGTATGAGGAATTTTCTCGTTTATCTGAACTAAGCAATGCGCGTATCAAAAAAGCTCTCTATACTAATCCGTCCAGAAAACCAGCGTCTCGTCTTCGCTCGTCCAGCAAATCCCATATCTGCACACCTGTGTCAGCTCGTACTCTCTCGTTACTCTATTTTACGATAGCAATAGACTAATCACCCTCGCGACCTGCTTCTGCTCACTTGGTCGGCTTCCGCGCCAATGCCATCCTACACACACACACACACACACACAAACACAGACACACACATCGTTGGTGCAGCTTTTCTCGCGATCAATCCGCCGGGATATATGCGGCGCCGATGATGCGACGAGCCTTAATTAGCCACTGTCGAAATAATAACGTCGCTATGTAGACACTACAGGTCGTCTGGATTGACGACGCTCTGATTGCTGATTAGCGCGCGCGAGGCTGTAAACCACTGATTTTATTTTTTTCGTTTTCAGCGAATTAATTAGACTATGCGAGTCTCTTGTGCTCTGGAAGAATAGCGATTGCTGGGATTTTCGTATAAACATTGCCGAGAGCTATGCTGTGTACGTCGAGATGATACGTTACGAAACTCGTTTAAAAAGACGATAGGCCGCCGACGCGTTAATGAGTTCAATGTCTGTCACGGGAAGCCGATTATTTTTTCGAAGGTGCATTTATACGTATACGTATTTTACGCTTTAATTAATGCATGTATAGAGAGATTTTGTTTGCGTCACGGAACTGCACTTAAAATTAACGAAAAAAAAAATTCACGATTATAACGAGTGTTTTTGCAATATACGACTCGATTGGACCTTAAGATATTTGTCATCACATTTTTACCTATCGATCGAGAGCCGTATCAAAATTTTGACGTGCCTCATCTCAGATTATTATGTCGTCGGAGGTCAAGTTTGAAGCTAGATGTCTATTATATTCCGACGGCTATATACGCGCACGTAACACATCTTGATTATTGCTTCGCGATATACTACTTATATATGCATTTTTGTACGTCGCGTTAGTGCACGTGCTTGGCTGCATTTCAAAGCATGTTAAACTAGTTTTACTTTTATTCTCAATTTGAAGTGACTTTCGCCGGATTCTTAAAACCTCGACTTTTAAGATGCGCGGGTCGATCTATACTTTCGTATATATATACGAGCATTACATACGCCGCTTTATATTCCGAATATATTTCGAGATACAGCTCGGAACAATGTACGTATGTAAATTGTTATTGACAATTATTTTGGAAAGTATGCAGCATTTGCCGATTAAAATAAAATCGCTAATGAAGCTATAGATAATATAATGATTAGATTAGCCAAATAAAGGTCATCACGCGTCCGTACGTGCAATTGCATTCTTCGACGTATGTAAGTCAAGGCTAAAAAATATCACTCCACTGATTTCCACACATCGAGATTCACAAACGTCTACAACTATATACAGTCCCAAACCTCATGCAAAAAAAAGAGTAGCAGCGAACTCCGATCACTCACATACGATCCCGCGCACACACACAATATGAGCATCACCGAACGATCCGTCCAGCGCAACCGGCCATATCCTCTGGCCACAGCAGTCGATTTTCGATTGTCCGCTTCTTCACCTCCGCGTATATACTTATATAGCTTCGACGAGAGATTCGGACGAGCTGCGGCGGACTACTGCGAGCTTTCGCGGCCGCGAACCGGCACATCGTCATGGAGACGCTAATTTAATATTCGCGCGTCTCGCGATTTGCGGTCGTCGACGGCTGTATGTATATAAGCAGTAGCGAGTGAAAGCGAGCGATTAGAAACATGATTGATTATTTTCGATGTGTACAGTCGCTTTGCGGTGTAGTTTCTCGATTTTTTCTCGTTCTTGCTCGTGGCCAATTAGCCCGAGGCGAATATACAAAACCGAGTTGAACGCGAAGTTGTTTTCTTTAAGCGCGCATATGAATTTCCATTACTAATCTCATTCGACGCGTAATAGCAAAAAATTGCATCAAGTTCAGGATTGCGTTTCACACATCAGAAGATGCAACTCGTTTCCTGTCAATTATATACATATATATATATATATATATATTTACCCTGCAAGTACACACATACATTTGATCGCGTGTTAAAGGACTTGCGGTTCGCGCACCTACTACGCGTATTTTCCGATATTTTCCGTCACTGACATTCGAAACGCCGCAGCGCTGCTGCATCGTCGCATCTGCAAAGTAGATCGCTAGACATTACTCGATATTTGCATCGCAAATTTAATGGCGAAATTTTGCAATGTTACAGGCTGCAGCGACGACTGCTTTATACTCGCCGCATTACATAAGGCTGCTTATGTATAATACTCGTCTGATTTTATACACCTCTTATTATTGTGTATATCAGCATGTTTGCAAGAAATTTGCAATCTTCCGTATTGCGCAACTATATAAGCGCGCAGCTTTGTAACAATAAAAGAACTCTCGCGTGTCCGAAGTTTGGAAACATTTTTCGAAAATTGAAACTCTCCGCCTCGCTCTCAGCTATGTATATACATATACAACGCGCGCAGACGAATCAGCAGAAAAACATATCGAAAAATATTCCGAGCGCTGCAGCGCGCGAAAAATTCCACAGAATTTCGCGTCAATGCTGCCGGGACTCTGGCCGCGTTAGGCGAAATCCCGAAAAAGCCTTTCGCGCTCTAGTGGAAAATCAAGGCTCGCATTACGAAAGCCGATACGGCGTGTCTCTCGATAAACTTTTGTCGCGTACACGCGCTCGCGCATCAAAGCACCGACGACCGAGTCAGCGCTGCTGCAGAAGAGTCGAAAAAACGGAAAACCAACGAATCAACAACGTAAAACAAAATTCGAGGGAGGGAGAGAGGGACGCACAGTGTACAATCATTACCTTCGAATCACGAACAGACCGCACTTGTTAAATCACAGCCTCCTCCCGCAGCACCTCGAAAATCGCCGACCGGACAACGAGGCATGCCGCTCGCGCGATGATAATAAACTCTCTTTCTCTCTCGCTATTTCACTCTGCGCGCGATCGTCAACAAGTCGCGACGACGATCGACAGTCCACTACTGCGGATGACGTATATTCAGCGAGCTGTACACTCGAGAGACTATAGGCCTCACCGCGCGAGCGGCGATAACCCGAGCGCGCGAGCAATATACATATTTATCCCCGACGAGCCGGTGTATACAATACTCTCGGCGCTGTTGAGATTATACGATACGGTATACCTATAATATACACCGGCGCGGGATTTCGACCGACGGATTCGCTATTTTCTTCCCACACCCGCGCGATGGACGATTGACGCGTTCGATCGACGCGTGAATCATAACCCAGGTTTATTTATTTATTTTCTTCTATTTTTTTTTTCATCGTTGGAGAGCAGGCCGCCCGGGAGAGTGTGCGAGCGACGGCTGATAACGGATGCTCCTTGATTGCCGGCGTTCATTGTTTTTACGAGATTTATGGAGCGCGAGTTTGGTTTGACGGCGATTAGAAGATTTTGTATATTCAACGGCGCATTGTTGCAGCGCGCTGGCGATATTAAATTTTGCGAGAGATAAGATAATAAAGATAATTTGACGTCAATCAGCCGATCCGTCGCGCAAATATCGCCTCCTAATTAGACGAAATGCGAGTAGGTGATGCGAGGATATGCTGAATATTCTACTGTTTGAAAAATTGTCTTTGTTAAGGGGACGCAGCACCTTTAAGACTCGAAAGAATCATTTTTTTTAATTTCACACAGATAAGTTGGAAGATAAAACAAGTGTCAAAAATAATGAAAAATAAGCTAAAACAACTAAATGTTTAACTTGTTTTGTTTTTGCAAAGTTTTCTATTCATTTAAATTGAATTTCCGCCATTCATACCAAAACTAGTGCTTTTAAGAGTATGTCAAACAATTTTCAGCCCGACTGGGCCGTACATTGTCCTGGAATCGTGAGGACAGTGCTTTTCGGTGTTTGATTTTTCAATAGGGTACATTAGCACTAAATAGGCCAACAAAAATCTCAAATAAAGATAAAGTTGTATTACGTCTGTATAAAAAATTTCAACCTAATCCAACTCATCTGTGTGAAAATAAAAATAATTATTTTTTCGAGTTTTAAAGGTGGTGTGTCCCCTCAAAGAAAGTTATACGATTATAACGAGGCCCCGATCACACGAGCGATCTCGCGCAATTAAAACTCGTTAGAAGCTGGTCAAACGGAGAGTACTCGAGCGCGCGCGCGACAAATGCGCGGATGCTTCATTGTCGAATTCATCGGAATGCGCGCGACGAGTCTGCATTTCTATTAGTCGATCGATGGGAACAAAAACTCGCCTGCCAGCGTCGAAGGAAGAGGACGAGCGGACGCAAGAGAATACGATCTGCGACTGTCACACGTTTATACAAACAGTAGGGAATCCGGCGCTAATATTCGATTATTCTAATTTGACGCGTATTAATTCGAGCCCGGCAGCTGTTGTCTATATGCGTGGGCGAGTGTTTATGTTTTACGAAGATCCAATCAGCCGAGGGCTCGTTTTCCGCTCGAGCCTTCGGCGTGTTGGCGGAAGGAAATTATGGGATGAGCCGTGTTTGACCCTGTCTTTCGCAGGCTCGATATACGCGGCGCGATTGATAATCGATTGACTGTATAATGTAACGTTCCGCGCGTATTTTATTTTTTATTCCGTTATTCGATTTTTGCGAGAAGAAAAAGGAGAAGCAAATTGCACCGAGCGGTGGAAGCATGCGATGCAGTTTTTATACACGGCGGCCGCGAGAGGTCGATAATTTACTGAAAAGTTTGTCTTATAATTTCGAGCTAATCTCTCGAACACAATGCTAGCAGTCGTACTCCCCCCCCTCCCCTTCTCGGAAAATACAAGGAACTTCTTTTAATGATAGAGCTGCGGGCCGCGCAAGAACTGTAATTTGCGCGAAGATAATTAAATAGGACATTTCACGCTAGTCCTATATATATATTCAACGGTGTTTATGTGCGGGATTAAAGAACCTGTGTCTTGGCGTATAACTATATATAGAATTAGTGGATCCCTTTCAGTGGGTCTTACATACCAGCGCCTGGTAACAACATTATAATGTCATAATAGTCTTTTGGATGATTTTATGAACGCACTTCGACTGCAAATATGCGATCGTCTCACTTTGAGCAAAACCTCGCAGACTCGAAATGATTCCCTCGAAATCCACTCAAAAACAAAAAAAAACAACTAACATCCCCCAATCCACGAGTAAATCGAGAAGAAAACAAAGTCCTATAGACAGACTGCACTACACACCGCAGTCGCAGAGAGCCGACTAGATCCGAGATCCGCGAACGCCGACTATCTGGCTCACTCGGTTATTTTCTATCAGTCAGCTTGTGGTCTAGGGGTACGATATCCGCGGCCGCGGAAATTCACTTTGCGAGCTCGCCGGTATTCGAGACCACACACTGGCTTTCATTTTTTTCCCGAATTTTTTTTCGGTCAAAGTTCAGCCCGAATCCGCCCGGCGGGTTCAACTCGGCGAATTTTCGCGACGCTTTTCGGCGAAAGATTGGCCAGTTTCTGTGACGCGCCAGCGACTGGTCGAGGTCGCGGCTTTATCAGCTCTCTAACAGGTGAAAAAGTGCCGGCTCTTATCGCGATAGTGTATAGATCGGGTATATATCGCGATAATAGCGCAACGACGAGTGCACGCGCGATTCTATTGTTCACCGCGAGCGGTTCGATTGGTTTTCACGCTATTGACTATATATTTATCAAGCTCTCGTATACGAACGTCGAGCTTTCGGCTCGTAATAAAATTCTCGTAATTAGCCCTTCAGCACCGGCACACGCGCCCGAACGCGCAAACATACATACATATATATATATATATATATATATATATATATATATATATATATATATATATATATATATATATATATATATATACGCATCGTCGCATCATGATAATTAATCCTGCAGTCGCTCTCGCGCAGCCTGGAAATTTCGCATTATTACTCGTCGCGCGAGTGCACGGTGCGGAGAATATGAAAATGCGGTAGGCCGCACCGCGGTATAAGGCGACTTGGGCTCGCGCAAGGTTATACGCGCGACAGCCGCAAGATGCGACTACGCGTGAAAATACAATGACGCCTCTCTCTCTCTTCGCTCGCGTAATCTTCCAGTTTACGCGACGGCGTGGTGGTATCCCCTTTAATCCGCAGCTCTCTGCAGTTGCAGAGGAGAAATACGCCTCTTATTAAAATTATTAATCTACTACCTGAGCGTTGAGGCTCGAAAGAGTTTGGCCGAAATTTCGTTTTACTATATGTATGCAGCGGTCAGCTTTCCATGTTGGGCGGACCGAGCGAGATTTACAGCACATTTTTTTCCGTTTTCTCGTCGCAACTTTTTCAACCAATCAGAATTTTTAGTTCAGTTCGAGCTGGGGCGCCTTCTCTACGTCTCCGCGGGTACCGATACACGGAGTGGATAGGAGATTTTACAGATAATGGTGCGATTCGTTGATTTCTGGACAGCCTGCGACGATCAGATCTATTTCGTCCCTGGAGGCCATTCAGTATTTCGTAGAAGCCTCTAAATTTAAACAAGATTCAAGACAGCCATGTCTATATGGTCACCCGATGAAAGGCGTCAGAAGTTACAAATTTGTTTAATACAGAACAACACAGTATATTCGTATTTATATAATTTCAATTATTTTTTCTTCTTCAAATTTCTATCCTTTATATGTGCAACTCCGGCTGCGCGAAAATTCTCAATTACAAAAGCAACGCTCCATCGGACGAAAGCACTAAATATAGGTGCGTAGACGATCGTCGAGCCCGATGGCGTCTCGTGGCACAAAGGGGCAGTCGCATCAAGGAATACCGACATCCAATGCGCCGAGTGGGAAATTCAATACAAATTTGATGCGAGGCGCGCGGATGAGGAGTCTGTCCCATCTATATATATAAGGCATCATCGCCTACCTATATATACGTGCGTGGAGCAGTTGGGCTTGTTTGCTAAGTATATGCGACTCTGCGGGACTATGGCTACTTAGACGCGCGTGTGTGTGCGCGCTAAAGCGAAGGTCCTGTGTGCAGCCTGGCGCACGGCTTTTACGTTTCACGACTCTTATACGAGTGGCCACGCGAGTATAAGGGGCCACGCGCGGCCAATGAGAGACTGCACTTAAGGGCGCTCGTTTCGCCTCTAAGCTGCTGCGCAGTCATCTTTTATGAACAGATAACTTTGCTCTTTAATTAAAAGCCTTTTTTCGGGCGTTTCTTTTGCCCGTGTTTACTGTACTCTATGTTGTCTCTGATGTCAAATACGCATATTATCTATATATATATAAGGTATATAGACAACAATACAGCGCTATACTTTTAATCAACAGCCCAGTGGACGACGAATCGATGACGGCGATCGAAAAACACCGACCCGCATTCCCCCGAAAAAAGAAAAAATCAGCTCGTGCACACACCTACATCCGCGACGCCGCGTGGCCCCGTTCCCCACATGACGAGGTCACACACACACACACACAAAAGCTGCCATAGCTTGCTCTCCGGGAAGAAAGGGGAGAGGGGAAGAAAGAGCCCGCATCGCTGTCAAAAAGCGCGCCCTAGACTGCCTTTAGGTATCGTATATATACCTATATATATATATATATATATATATATATATATATATATATATATATATATATATACCGAAGCTCAGCGGTTTCGCTGTGTGGGTGAGCACGATATATACCATATACGATGTACCATACCATACCATATAGCGGGTATACAGACCGCTGTGCGTATACTATATGCGATATACCTATAGGTATAGCGAGCGACACAGCAGAGGGAGAGAGAGGGAGAGTGGAAAAGCGGGCGCGGACGGTCTCGTCCGCGCGCACCGATCGATACTCGCGCTCCGCGAAGCGAGCAACCCCCGTACGGTGGCGGCTCCGGCTCTCTCTTTCTCGCCCACACGCCAATAGCGTACGCGCCTTCGGCTCGCGAGCAGCTCTCTCTTCTCGAGCTTGCACCGCATCTCTTTACTCCGTATCGTTCGCGCTTATTCTCCTTTACTATCTCTCCCGTCGCTATTGAACGTATATACCTACGTGAAAGTCCGCGCGGTCCACGCAGAAAATATACCGAGTATACGACTGGTGCTCCGGCAAAGAAGGAGGAGGAGCAGGACGACGACGACGAGGTTGATACCTATACAGCTATACCTGTAATATAATCTCTGTTGTGCCGGCGAGTGCGCGAACGGTTTGGAGGTTATGTCGTCGGCGGCGGCGTCGCTGCTGCTCCGCTGACGATGATGCCGCGTTGATGGAAGCGCGCCGAGACGGGCCCGGGGTCCCGAGAGGGGCCCCGAGGCCGGCTCGCTCGCGAGTGCGGCCACCTTCCCTGCCCCAGAGGATGAGGCACGTCCTTGGGATCGCGATGATCGTGACGATACTGCTCCTCGTCGCCGAACTGCCCCGCCAGGTCGACGCTGAGAAGAGCAAAGACTGTGAGTATTATCTGTCACTGTATACGTACTTAATATATACACATGAGTTATACGTTCGAGTATACTGATTCGAGCTCGATCCGCTGTGCTATTTTTAGCCGAGCTTTTTCTGATCAATGTGACGTTCCTTCGATCTCCGTATATACCTGTACATCATCAGGTATGGCATGTTTGATGGATCCTTACGATAGAATTGCGTGGCTTGCGCGTCCTTGTGTCGAAAGCGCGGCAATCAACGTCAGCCGGGTTGAGAGAAATACACCTCCAATCCCGGCAAACTTTTTTCAATAAATCGCTCGAGCAAACATCGCGTATCGGAGAGTGGGAGAGTATTTAACGAGCGCGAACACAGCTCGTCCCCGCATCCAGATGTCGCGTTAGGGAAAGAGCTTCGCAGGCAATAAAGAAAACTACTTGAAACTCTCGGACTTTTTTGTTTTTCGCTATGCAGCAGGTATACTAGTAGCAGCAGCAGCAGCAGCGAGAGTTTCGATCCGGACGTGAAACGGCTGCTAAAAATGCGCTATCGATTAAAACTCGGGGCTGAAAACAAAAATAGTCGTCGCTCGCGAGTGCGCTATATACCTATATGTATATGTATAATATGCGAGAGAGGGAAGCGCATATATAGGAGGCGACGTGTATCGTTGACCTCGGCCATTTAAATTTTCATTCAACGAACGAGTGCCTGCTGCTGCTGCTGCTGCTACGATCGTTGAGGAATTAACTGTCGTGCAGCTATATCGTTGTCCGCGTAACTAATCTTTCGATGTGCCGGCTTCCGAATAACCGCTTCTCTACACGGGAATCGATTCATCGATTTTTATTTTATTCACGCGTTTCCCACGGCCAGTCAGATCGCAAATGAAAAATTCAATTAGCCGATAATAAATTAGCTCGGCAGTGTGCGCACGAGTTCATAAAAATCAGAAATCGTGTCGCGCAAAGACGACTCTTGCGTGTACACCGAGCGGCTGAAAAATAAAGCTCTCGCACATAACGGAGCATGAGTATGAAGAAAAAGAAAAAGAACGCGTCGATGCACTCGAGGAGCTTCGAGGAGAAAAAAGACGAGAGAGAGAGAGACAAAAGAATTTCAGCCGCGGCGTAATAAAAAAAGCAATTGGCTGAAAGTCACCTTCAGCCTTCGGTATATATACAGAGGATGGGGGATAAAGCTGGGGATATCTCAGTCGCCGTTGTGCACAACTGCGGATTGGAAGCCGGCGCAATTTATCTGCAGGAGGCTAATTCGTCTCGATACCATTTAATTACGAGGATCAGATGTTGTACTTCTTCTTCTTCTTCTTCTCCTCCTCTTCTCCCATACAGCGCGTGTGTGGCTGGTTGCGACAGTCGAGTGACGTATATTTTGATTTTCCCTCGCGCTGTTGTCTGATTTACGCGCCAAATGAAACTGCCGTATATTTCCAATGTTTTTTATTATAAAAAATACTTGGAGTATATATACACGATACCCCGACAAGAGACGCACAACAAATGCACTGAGCTTCTCCGCAAAGCTCTCAGTCCGATCAATCTCATCTCGGCGAGTTAGTTTTAGTATATATATATATATATATATATAGGTACAACAGGAGCCACTCCGAGACACTCCGCGCGCTATTCCCTTATACTCGCGCACGCACGCGGGAATTTGCATTTTATGCACCGAGATTCCGCGGAGGAATCTACCGCGCGCGCGCTTTCAGGTAAAATTACCCCGAAGCTCACTCTCTGTCCTCCTCAAAATTACGATAATGTCGCGCTGATGCGAAAATTGCGGTAATCGCGCGAATTAATTGTTATACCTTCGTCGGACGAGCTCAGATCGGAGAGGGTATATAACATCTTATAACGGGCCGCCAGGCAGGTTATATTGTGTTTCTCTCTATCTCTCTCTCTATCTCTCTCTCTCTATCTCTCTCTCCTCGGCGTGGGGTGAGATGAAGCTATATGCTCGCTTTACTCGGATAAACGAAGGTAATTCCAGAGGAGGAATCAACTCTCCGTCTCGAATGTCGTCTTATTAAAGCGGATTTCCCGCAGCCACTAATGACGATAGTCGAGCTTGCTTATATAACAATGATAATAATAATAATAATAATAATAATAGTAAAAATGTGCAACAGCAGGAAGAGTGCTTCTTCGGGTATATATATATATATATATATATATATATATATATATATGTACACACTATACGTACAAAGGAAGTTTCTTTGCGGCGTTGTTTCCTCATTCGATTATATATATATACCCGCTCTTTTAATTTGCAAGCGCCGCACTATAATATGCCCGCAGTTTCCTTTTGTCCCGGAATCGCTCTGGATTATAACGAGTGCACTGCAGCCTCTGGTGTATATTACTAGCTATTAAAATATTTAGATTAAATTTTGGCTAAAGTCTCGAGTCTGACGTGCGCGCACGGGGATTAAGAAAACTCATCCATAATATTACACTTTTCTTTTGGCTCCGGAAAACTAAAGTATATATATATGCGTATGTAGACAAAAGGCGCTTATCATAAATCTAGTTCGCGAGAGCGGAAGAGAGAGAACGTTACACGTGTAATACATAGATTACGCGGATGATAACGGGTAGAGAAAAAGAGAAAATTATATTCGCCAGCACGATCGTTATTATTACACTTCTTTTTTACCCACACGCGTATACACAATATACGTATATATATATATCACGAGCCACGTCAGTCTAACCCTCGCGCATATCGAGATACCGCTTACACGACCCATCACCGCGTAGTGTACCTTACATAAATTTCCTTCCCCACATATCGCCGCAGCAACGAAAGAGAAAAGAAAAAAACGAGCGACAACAGCAGCAGCCGCCGAAAGCTCATACTACATATAACGTATATACACAGAGCAGCACAGCACACAGCTCCCCGAGCTGCTGCCTTTAATATTACTTTTCGCCGTAGGCCGGAAGCTGCGCGCAGATTTATGGGGGGCGCTGCTGCCGCGCGTCGCCGAATTCATTTCCTATTCAGCGACAAGAAGCGGCGCAGCAGCGGCTCTCTCTTTTTTCTCCTTGGATTAACGATCCTCTCTCTCTCTCTCTCTCGCGGCAAGCCAGACAAGGGAGATTAAGAAAAAGGGGTGACAAGATCTTGCCCGGCTGATACGCCGGCAATTCTGCTTTCTCTCTCTCTCTCTCTCTCTCTCTCTCTCTCTCTCTCTCTCTCTCTCTGTGAGCTTTTTTTCTTCTTGTTTTTCAGAGGTGGCAGGGAGAGGCTTGACACCTTTGTGGCCGACCCTGCCTTGGATGGTTCTCGGATCATATATACACGTATTCATGTTTTCACTTTCTTTCTTTATGTATCTCGCTTCATAATTACGTGCGCTTTGCTTCGAAATTCTCCAAACTATGATAATGATAATCATCATCATTTTGGAGAAAAGGAAGTGGAAGCACGCTTCACGATCGAAATATAACCCACAGAGCCATAACGAGTCGTAGTAAAAAAGGAACTTACGATTAGAAGTCTGAAAAAAATTTTCAATTGCGCCGTTTCAGCTGCGAGAGAACGGCCAGAAGAGAGATAAAAGCAAGGCGCAGGAGGCAAATTGGCAGTATAACGCGCAATAATAATCTTTTTACTGCGCGGCTTTTTTTTTCAATGAGAAGTCTGCGCGAGAGTACAGTCGAAATCACGATAGGTCGGACGGTAAACTCGCTTGTAACGCTCCTCTTAATGTTACCCGTGGCATTAGAGTGACTTAATTCTAATTGGCTCGCGACCCAGCGGGACATAATCTCTTTGCATGTTTTAAGGCAGCCCGGCTCTTTTAACGTCGAGTTTTATTGCTCAATTTCGGCGGGTGTATGAAAAAAATCATCATCTCGCGTCATCAGAGGCGCAAAAAAATTAATCCACCCTAAAAATAAGCCCTCGCAAGTCGAGAGAACTGTTGAGCCAGCATCTAATATATCTAACGTTTATCTTAACCTGCACGCTTGACCACATCTTGCCCGTCGCCTATAGGTATATATAATACACATCTCGGCGCGCTGGATCGCCCGAGTGAATTTCACACTACGACTGGTCCGGCCGCCGGCGTTAACGAGTGCAAGCTTTCGGAGCTTTTTTGTCCGGGACTCGTCGGCGAACCGCGTTCGACGCAAAAAGTATTCTGTGTCGGCGTTGGCGTATCATATTTCAATTTCATATATATATAGTATAGAGAGATAGAGAGGGAGACTGCAAAAAGAGAGCGCTTTTTACGGGTGTATAATTGTAAAAGAAATAGCGACTTTTTTTACGCTCATTACACCGCTGTGTATATATTACGAGTCTTTTTTTGTGTGCCATTTACGAAAAATCCTGCAATTATGACCCATAGCGATAATCGATCGCGCCTCGTCGCCGCGCCACACCTTGTCATCAGTCGGTAATACACACGCAACGCACAAACAATCTTACGGGCAAATAAACTCGGCGGAACATCCTATTAGTCGTTCGTTCGTTCGTTCGCTATATGTACCCGCTTAATATTCCGCCCTTTACGCTGACTGCCTATACCTGCGCCCCCCCCCCCCTCCCCTCCCTTGGAGCAGACAAAGGGCCGGGCGTTTTCCGCCCAAGAGAGCTCGCATTACGGCGGCGCGAGAGGTCTCTCTCGGCAAGTTTTAAATAAGCGAACTTCTCGCGTTGCTTCTCTCCACCGCACGCATAGAGCTATACACTCGTGTATTCGAAAAGTAAATTTAATATCCGCTGCTGGTGGCATAATAGCTATAAAAAAATCCCTCGCGAACTTCCACGCGGGTATATGTGTAAGCGAAGACTGAAGTACAGAGGAGGCATCGGGGGAAGTTTCGTTAAACTGCGAAAGCTATATAGCCGCAGTTGAGTATAGTAGCAGAGAACTTTGGCGCCGGGCTATCGAAATGTCGTGTAAAGTGTTGGCCAAGATAATTGCGATTCTCCGGGCGAGCAGGTCGCTCTACTGCTGCTGCTGCAGCTGCACTTGTTCGCAGCTGGATTTTATCGAGCGACGCTCTATCTACACTGTATACAGGTCGAAAGTCGATTCTCCACGGTGATAGTGTGACGGCCATAGGTTCAAAGTTCGGAACCAATCAGCGCGCGACGACTCGGCTTAACGAATCAATCCGTCGATCTCCTGCTCCTCTTCCTCTACTTACTTCTTCTTAAGAATTCTTTTTCGCGTGTGGTACGCGAACCGCGGTAATTTAGAACGTCTCGCACACATCCCTCATTAGGGCGCATCCCTCCCCGACGAACTTTTGCCAAAGAAAAAGTAGAAAAAAAAATAACGCGCTATACTCTCGAAAGAAAAATATTTGCCCAGAAGCAGTATAGCGGCAACTCGTTCCCCGAAAACAAAGCTCTCGCTTAACCGAGCTAATCGAAGCTCCGACATGAGGAGCGATTCATAAGCCACGCGTATAATCCCCCTCGCGTGCTGCACCTTCCGCGCCGGCAAACCAATTTGATACGTGCGCGCCTTGAGAAAAGCTCTCTCTTGTGGCTCACGTATATAGAATGGAAGTATATAGTCTCTCTGACGGTGAACCTGTTCTCTGCGTTATACCTGAGTTCGGCAGAGAGAGAGAGAAGTTAGTTCGACAGCGCAGCGGTAATCGGCGAGACAATCGCGAGAGTCTTCGTTCGCGCAGTAATTTGCCAAAGGAGAAAGAGAGAGAGAGAGAGAGAGAGAGAAGGAGAGTTGCTCTTGGATTTGTCGCTGCTGGCAAATTAGTGGATATATTGATGAACGCGGAGTTTCTGCGCTTCGCGAATCGAGCTAGTCTTCGCTTTAAAGTATAAGACGTATACACGAAATCGCTAAGCCTCGCTCATGTATATATGTATATACATGAGATAAGCGACTAGTTTCTGTATTTGCTGTTTCGATGTATATATAGACCAGCGGGGGTTAACGGAGATAATGCTATCTCGAAAGTCTTGATAAAATTGATAATTAAATTTTACTCTACATAAATTCGTTACCCCTTTCACGCGTACCTCTCCACGCTGCAGCGCACTTTTTCTCTCTATACTTTTTTCGCGCTGTATACACGAGTTCGCCCGCCGAGTTTTAGCTTACGCGCGCGCGCTCGGCTTTGAGACGACTGTATATATATACGCCGCCGATGAAGCAAACGTAACGTGCACAGTGCAAATGTATTTAGTTATCCGCTGCAGGCGACAACGGCGCAACGTAATATCATCGGGTTTATACTACTCGGCTGGTCTCTCTATCTCCGGCTGCGTACGTCCCTCTCTTCGAGTTATATACAGTAGTAGAGGATATACGCGCGGGTGTCGCTTTTAGCGACGTCCTTTCAACCTCGTTTATATGTATACATGTGTTCGAAGAGGATATATAAACTTTAAAACTATTTTATTTCCGGAGTTGCGATGAATCTATTATACAGGCTTTTGCGTGAATTTCAACGATTCCGTGGCGCAACGGTAGCGCGTCTGACTCCAGATCAGAAGGTTGCGTGTTCAAATCACGTCGGGATCAGTCGTTAAACTTTTTGAACTTGTGTCTCGCTGTATACGTCGATTGCGCAACTCGATGATACATCGTACTATAGCTGCGATTTTTAATAGTACACAGCTGACTTTTCATTTACGTGTTATTCGGCGAGAATTTAAATATCAAATAACAATTGATTCCCGGAAAAAATGAAAACCACATCGATCAGGCATTAATTCGGAATATAGCGCGCTTTACTTACTGCACACACACGCCGTCATATAAAAAATACAAAATAACCAGCGTCCGCATGAAATAATCCGCTCGCGCGCACCCGAGTTTTAATAAAGCGAAAATACATATACGAAGCCGCTGAATTATTCAAGCAGGAAATTAATAAAGCTACTCCCGTGTCAACACTTAATAGCATTCGCAAACATTTCTCAGTGTGTGTGTTTATAACACGTACCGCGCGTGTACGTGCAGTGCGAAGAGTATATATATATATATATATATATATATATATATATATATATATATATATATATATATATATATATATATGGCCCCATCTGTCGGCTCATTTTCCATACAGCCCAGGACGCCGATCGCTCGCGCAGAAAGAAGATTGAGAGTAAGTACCTCTGCACCATCGCACACTACACACTGCGAGCGGAGTGTTTTCCTCTCTCGCTGACGTTTCATCTGGTAAAGCGTCGGAAAAATATAAGTTCTCCCCATTTTTTTTGCCTCCTCTTCGGCGGCGCAAACCGTCTGTGCAGTGTCGCTCTCTCGTCGCAAAATAGCAGGTGTGCGCTCTCGGGAATTTCATCGGGGGGAGGGATATATGGAATCGCGGCCCGCGCCGTGTATGTGTTATATATGCATACTATACATCTATGTGTGTGTGTGTGTACGTGTGCTACGCGGCTCGCGGAATTCGTCGGGCGTGCGCTTGATCTCTTTTCCATGAGCGCATGCCGCGCATATTGTCGCCCATATAAAAATCGTTTACGCTTTATCGGTATTTTTTGTGAAAAAGGAGGAGCTAGGTGTTAATGTATGCATTTCGATTTTTATCCACGGGTAAATGTGTATATATATATATATATATAAGCTTTTGAATTTTTAAGCGTTTTATTGCCTGACGCTACTGTAGTTCTATTCAATGATAACCATTTCATCCTATTTATGTACCCGTAATTATAGTCTCATACGAATACTGTATAAGTAATCGATATCTATATATAATATTCACGTCAAACATCCTCCAGCAGATAATATATCGCGCGCGATTAGCATTCGCGAATGAATTATACGGAATGAAAAGTAACGAAACCGGTATAAGACAGCCCGCACACTCAGCCAGATTCAAATGAGGAAATTTGCTACCCCGGAACACAGATTACACAGCCAGCACTACTACTCTATACAAGCTTCAGAGTATATATAGGAGCAGCGCTTAAATAAACGCTGCCAATTTGTTGCGCTTAGACAGTGCGGGGCGCGCGAGTATAGACAAGCCGAACAAATGGCCAGTCGATACACGCGAAATAGCTTCCCAAGAAAAGTTTGCTCTCTGCGAAATGCGTCGCGGCCAGCTCTCCGCTCAAATAGATTGGCTCTTCGAGACACTGCACGTGCGCGCGTGCGCATTCGCACTTTCTCAGGCTGCGCTTTCCGCACGACTGTAGCGCTTCCAACTTCGCGAATCGACGTCTTTTCACCCCAGCTGGGTCGCTCTGTTATTACATGAAACTTCGGTATGCCGTTATTTGCGCAGCGCAGGACTGCAGTGCGAAAAATCTTGAGCAGCTCGTTTTATACATACGAAGCGAAGTGCCAACGCTCACCACACGCTATTGTGATTTGGATCATTAGTCGCGGCCGGCCCGTGTTATACTTTTTATCGCGGCGTTTGCGGAATTTCTCCGACGTCGTTCGCGCGGAGTTGAGTTTCCCGGCGAGAAAGAGTATTATCAAAAATGTATTACAACGATCAGAGTTCCTTTACCACGACGAATAATTCTAAGTAATCGCTACGTCGAACTGCGATAATACAGTTCAGAGAATCGACGTTTGAATGAGCGTCGCCGGTAAGGAAGAAATCTGCAGTCTCAATATACAACTTTTTTCTTGTATTTTTCGATCACCATCATCGGTTCCATCGTAACGGATAGCATACGAAATAACTTACGATTAAATAAAAAAGCATAATTTTTCGTAATGTTAGAAGAAAAAGACCAGGATTGTTTATTTACGAAAACGCCGATTATTACATTCGTCGCAAAAGTGCAATATTTCAAAGTTAAGCGAACGAACGACGCAAAGAGTGTCGAAAATGCAATAAAATTTGATTCAGCAGTAGTGTCTATAGCCAACTATATGAATTCAACGCCTGACTGTGAATGGGCTCGCGTAGCCGCGCGGTCTAAGGCGCCGCGTCCTGAACTCTCTCCTCTCACTCGTACCGTCTGGGCGTCGAGAGTTCGAATCTCGCCGAGGCAGGAATTTTTTTCCATCCACAACTAGCTGCATGCGTGTGTTTCTATCGCGCGCATTGCCGTTCCCTATTGTGGAAGATTAAGTCCGCTTGTGCTTAGCTATGTTCGCTGGTCCTAACCCATGGCCCGTTGAACACGCAGCCTTGCGACAGTATTCTTTTTATTTTTTTTCTGCTTTTTTTCACGCACGCGCAAAATAGGTAATCCTGAATGATGAACGCGATCTGTATTGAATTTCATTCCACGTGAAGTGAAATAATATAATGGAGTCTATAGCATTGCGCAGCTGAATGAATTTTGAAGTTATTGAAATATGTGCAAAAATAGTAATATCAATTTCTTGCTTTTATTAAGATCAACAGAGATTGCTTTACTTATAACACTTGATATAGCTGTGTATACATTCTTTCTCTAGAACGTCATCGTACATTCGACACTTTTCTTTCATTGCTATACATAAACATTGATAAGTAGTTTGGAGACTAAGACCTACGGAGCATAAAGAATGGGCTTCAACACTCAGTGCAGTTCGATCACTCGAGAAGAGAGCACATGCCATAAGATATATGTTCTTTTCTTTAAAATTTTCCTGTACCTGCTTCCATAATCAAGAGAAGTGGAAAAAACTTGCGAGCAAGTAAAAACTAAATGATTGGCGTTTAATTTTATAATATATGTCGGGATTTTATGCTATAGCTTAGGCATATATAAGTCACTTGCCAGTTTGCAGTAAAACGAAATCCAAAAATGGCGGTACTTTATTCTTTGAAAATCCAGACTGATTACATTTAGCCGAACGTGAAAAGTTACAGGTTGATTGCAACCATTCTTTCAGTCCGTCATTGTTTCCGAGTGTATACGATTCCTATTTTCCGACTCGCTCATTCTTTCTCTCTCTCTCTCTCTCTCTCTAAACAATTTTCATTTCAATTGCCTTGAGGCTGCGGAGAGGCTCTCCGACTTGCCCCCTGCAAGTTTTCACTTCGGCCTGTCACTCCCTTAAAAAATATCGTAAAACTTTTCTCGTAGAAAGGCGTCGGCGCAAGATTTTTCGCGCTACATTCTCATCGCCGGCTCTCGCCGAGAGAAAGACTCATCTGTTTCATTCATGCGGAATATAAGAAAGTTTGAAAAACGTCTCCGGGGTAAGTCGAGAGAAAATTAGCTGCTGCAAAAAGAAGCGGAGAGTAGAGAGTAGGAAAACGAGCCAATGGAACATTATTCTTCGCGTTTGCGCTTTCCGATTGGTTCGTTCGTCGTCGTCGTCGTCGTCGTCGTCGGCGATGGCTTTTATCGAGGCCCCGAGAAAAGAAATGAAAAAAATGCCTCTTTCTATATATATATATATATATATGTAGGAGACAAAAAACGAGAGACCGTCGAACTTTGCAGCCGCACCGCTGGTCAATATCTTTTCTCTCTTCTCGACTGCTCGGCTGTGTATGTGCTCGTGGGTTATATAGAGGGATTTGGATTTTTCTTCGCGATTCTGGAGCATACAGTATATTATAAGTATATAGAGAAGCGAGGGCCTCCTGCAAAAATAAGTTCAACGGGCCGCCGAGGAAAAAAGGAAGTGAAATTCGGGATTTTCATTAAAACCGAGAAATTCCTGCACGAAGATAAGCGCAATTCGTAGTAGATGGAGGATCAACTTCTCGGCAGTCTATTATCATTCTAGATCGTAAATTATATAGTTTTTTTAGAAAAATAAAATGGTTGATGTTAAATACACCTAGAAGGAATGTAAAATGTTGATAAGAAGCAGATCGTATAGATGTGCGATAGGCGTTTCATCGCTCACCGCGCGTAGATTTCTCGTGCGGTCGATAACGGCTCGATAGATGATAAAGTCGATTTAGAAAGCGACGCAGGTAACACAGACGCGTCTAGTCGGAAGACTGCAGGCATTATTGTCTCACCGACTTCGTGGCGCAACGGTAGCGCGTCTGACTCCAGATCAGAAGGTTGCGTGTTCAAATCACGTCGGGGTCACTGCTTTATTTTTTTGAAAAGACTGATATGGCCGATTATTAATTCTTAGCCCAATCGATCGCGGCAGAGTCTATCGATAATGAATTGAAAATTCACAGAGAACCATCACGGTCAAACTCGAACACGGTGAAAAAGAAAAAACAAGTTTCTCGCCCACGCTCGAAATCAATATTGCGCGAAACTACTACACGCGAGAATAATCTCCTTCCGAACAAAGGGACCGACTTCACAGCGCAGCACACTTTATTTGGAGGTCCCCTTTCAAGCTATGCGTCCACCTATATACTCATACCGGGGACGTAAAACAGCCACACGCCCTCGGCCGCGCAGTTCCTTTTACCCTTCGAACTCTCGTCGAAACGACAGGGTAAAGGGCATTGTCTGCTGCGCAAAAGTCCCCATTGAATCTGGAAACTCGTAGAGTGAGGTGGCTGCCGCGTCACAAAGGATTCCTTCACGGTATTAATGCACGGGAAATGGAACTTTTATCACGGCCTCCGGTTATTAGCGGCATCGCGAGACTCTCGACCTACATGGCTCGAGAGCAGCTCCGCTGCAGCAGTCGCTGCGCTCTTGGTTTCTTGACCTCGTGCTTTCGCTGCTGAGAAGCTCCTGGACTAGCTGCGGACTGGAAATTAAATCGTGAATTATAATCATTGCGTAATTGTTGATATATTATATACGTATAAGTCGCTTCCAAATCCAACTGAACTCGCTCGTCAGTTTTCACATAACCTACATAGACTGCAGTTATAGCGCGCACACGAATTCAATTACAATCATGCAAATTTTTCTACGACGGCAAGGGCCACCTTGACTTTGGCATCGCCTGCAGCACATTTCCATTCTAGAGGAACGAACACCCGAGTTATTAACATAAATTGAGCGTTTGAGCGCATCAGCTCTCGTATAGCTTCGCCGCGATTCCGTCTCTCCAGATTCATGTTCCTTCCGATACGTGTATTCCAGTTACTCGACATCGCCGTATTATACGCAAAAACTCGCATCAAAGCAACGTTGCGTCTCTACGAAATTAAGATAACAAAGTTTCTCATGCAGATACCAGTATTCGCATATTGCGTATATATATATATATATATATATATATATACCGCATGTTTGGGCAAAGTTTCTCGCGCAGGTTCGCGTGATTTCCAACTTTTTTGTTCCTACAGCGTCCGCAGCGGGACGGTAATATAGCCAATGATCCGTTTGACGCGCGGCGCGACTCGAGAGATCAATGAATAGGCGCAACGGGTGAAATTGATTGATGACGCTTGTTGTTTGTGCAGCGCGCGAGTAATATTACGCGTCATCGATACCGCAGCGCGGATATTGCTCCAAAGGCAATATTACGCGCGCGCGTGGACGATGCGAAGGTTAATTAATGTAGTTTCGAACAATTCTCATGCGGCTATATATTATCGTTTGCGCACGATCGAATCGGCCTCGAAAACCATCGAGCTTTGTAAAGTACTGCTTTTATTCGTATAAATAAGCTCTCGCGCGTAATACAACTCCGAAAATTTTGCCGCGGTATAATAACGAGATATTCCGCGGTAAAGTATAGCGTACACGAGTCTCGGAATCTCGTCAAAGAAAGCGCGAGACGCGAAAAGCTCGAGCATGAAATAATTCATATCACGAGTCAGCAGCTCTTCTATCGGAGTCGTTGAGGAATAAGAGAGCGGCGGGCCGGGAGGGAGAAAAGTCCTCGAGAGCTTGCAACAGTTTGCCTGCAGAGACGGGCGGTCTCTCGCGAGTTATGAGCCCACAATATCCCTCGATGATTGGATCCCGCCGCGAACTTTAATTCCTGGATGTTACCGCTCTTGCTTCAGAGATACCCTTTTATTTACATCGCTATATAGCTGCCGAGCTCGTCGGGTGACTTTCAACTACTCGCAGAGGGAAAGAATCAAGGCGAGCTTTCCATTGGCTTAGGGAAAATTTGGACTTTGCGTCGGTCTATGCAAGTAAGAAATGCGAAAGTCGAAGTTGCGAGTCTCTTCTAAATAAATTAATCATCGAGGAAGTTCTCTCCGTCGGGTCCGAGATCTTTGAAGCTCGCTCTCGCTCTCCCCCTCCTCATCGCTGATTGACACCGGCAATTCGCCGTCGAAATCAACTTTTCCCTCGAGCATTGGAAAATTGATCGGATATAGTGTCAGAGCTGCAGCAGCGAAACTCGACTCTCTATATACCTAATACCAGTAGCAGCAGCAGCAGCAGCAACGGCGGCGGCGCGAGAATAGCTCGATAACTGCCGGGAGTATTTTAAATTAGCTTGCGCTCGCGCGCACGAGAAGTTCGCCGTTTGGAAAATTAAAGGAATAACCGCGATCCCTTTCAGCGCTGCGCTCCTCTTCCGAGGAGGCAATCACGGGAAGCTTAGGTCTCTCTCTCTCTACTCTTTCTCTCGGTGGGGTCTCAATAACTGCTTGTAGTCGAGAAAAAGAGCTGGATTTCTTCAGAGCTGGAGTGTGCGTCTCTTTCCCTTTTTCTATCTGTATATATACGTCTACTGCGTCTCTCCGACTGTCTGTCTATCCGTCTGTATGGCTGTCTCTGCGTCTATCGGCCGTCTTTTTGCTTTGCAGCAGCAGCAGCAGCAGCAACAGCTACGCGACTGCCCCGGGAACTCGATATCACTCGATGGGCTTCCTTGTATAGAAGGAGGTCCCTCCGCTGCACGTACGGGAGCTTTTGCTCTGCTCCACGAGCTGTAAACGCGCCCGATGTATCTTACGATGTGTATGAATTATTTAAAGGTCTTCGCTGTATATACCGCATGCGCTTTTCGGGAATAGCTTCGGCTGAATCAATTTGATATATATAGGCCGATGCTGGGTCTTTTTAACTTGCTGATGAATCTGCATATCGGCGCTTGGTAGGCTCTCCGCGTGCTATTGTTCCTAATACTTTTTCTAAAATCTGCGTATACGCGCGTTGCGCGTTCAATGTAAAAAGGCTGTTTGCATATTTCGAAAATACAAGGTGAAAAATATTTTCGTATCAGCTCTCGGATACCGCAGTATAGCCTCGCGTCGCTTCCAGCCGCGGCGCATCGAGATCCTTCAAAAAATTCCGCCCGCAGCAAGCTCTCGCTGCTTTGATGTCCGCGTGCGAATCGCTTACGAATTGTTTTCTCTGATACGTACGTGAAATCTCGTCGTAACGCCCCGATCGTTAGAGCCCCCACGTTGTGTGTATATATATATGTATGCGCTGCTGTTCTCTTCGCTGGCCGATCGTAAAGTCTACGGGTATTTGTGATCATAAAGTTCGAGAGCGCATCAGAGAGAGAGAGAGAGCTGAAAGACGCGCGCGTCACAGAGAGAAATAGTGCCGCGGCAGGAGTCCGATGTATACATGTAGCCTTTGACGAACTTGTGTGTTAGAGAGAGAGGGAGAGGGCTCGGTATGCCCAGAGGAATTCCTCCGCGCGCCGTGAGTCGTTCGAATTCGGCGAGTTCTAAGTTACCATCGGATACCTTACACACAGAGCGTGTATATATGTATATACGTATAGAGAGGGGGACGGCAACTACTCTGTTCGACCAAGGCTTGGATCAAGGGGGGTGATTGATAGACTCTCGCCTCTGGAACGCGGAGATTTCCATGAGCTCTTCTCCGCTCTCCCGGCCGGCTGCGGGGAATCAATTTTTACGCGCGAGTTTCTTCCTCGAGAGCTATATCGATTCTTCTAAACAATGAGTATATATGGGGCCACGGGGTGAACGCACTCTACCTTTCGCTATTTTTTCTCAGAACTCTTGTGTATGTATATATATATATATATATATATATATATATATATATATATATATATATATATATATATATATATATATGTATAGGCATAAACTTGTTATAATCTGTTTAGAGTTTGCTTGTTTTCTTCCTGCGGAGAGATATAGAGCTATATGCCTTTTTTTATACCCTCGTATAATCTCGAGTTTTTACGCGCGGTGATTAATTGTCCCCGATAAAGTTTTACGTTAGAAATAAGTGTTCCATAAAGAGATTTACTTTGAGGAATATTTATGTCTTTATGGAAATACCTCGTCCGGCTTTTGGCCCTTGCTGCTTTTTCTTTATCCGCGGCGGCCTCGAAGCGCTTCGAAATCCAAACACAAGAGAATCGCAGAGGAAACTTCTTCGTTTTAACTACTCGATCGAAGCCCGAAACGACGAAAGCCCGCGAAAAATTGAATTCCTTTCAAGTGCACTGCACTTTTCATATTCGACGCGTACATCTTTCTAATACACACGTGCACACGTCTGATCCAACCGTGTATTGTATAATACATGAGAGCGAGCGGCTACACGTACGGCTTGTTTACCAATGTTTCACGTTAGAATAGCTTAGCAACGCGAGCACACAATCGTCAAACACACATACACCTACTATATACATCTTCTGCCGGAGCGGCTCGGTTTACTCAATATTCAAATGAAGCCCGGCCTCTCTCTCTCTCTTTCTATTTCCGCCTGGCTTTCTCTCTCCCTCTCTCCCATTCGATCGCTCCGCACCGCGAGGAGAGCTTTGCGCATCCATATACATATACTCGAGTGTCTAAGCCTCGTTCGGCTGGAGCATCCCGTACTATTATCTCTCGCGCCGTCATCGCGATGCGCTGCGCCGAGAGCAGGAGGAGGAGGCGAAGGCTAATTTGCGAGTCCAATTTTGAGAGAGACAGAGAGAGAGAGAGCGAGAGGGAGAAGCAAGGTGACCTGCCCGTGCAGTCGATTTCGATTCGGATCATCGTGTGCGCGCACCGCCTGCAGGCTTATACCTCTCCCGTATATATATACGCGCGGGGATAATAGTTTCTGCAGCAGAGTCCGTAAGACGCTTTTAATTATATTTGCAGTGAATTGTGATTATGGGAGAGGAAGCAGGAGGAGCTCGTCGGTTGCAGGGAATAGAGTTTTTTATTTCCAGCTGTTGACGCACCTCGTTATATATATATATAGCTAGCTGTATGGATGAAAATTCTGTTTTTGTAGAATATATCGCGCGGATATACGACGAATGCATATCCTTGTTTGCATGCTTTATCGGTTCTCTCGCCCCGCTGCGGAAATAAGAGAGATATATGCGCGTGTCGACACGGATCATTATAAAAAATTCACGCGCGCGCGCGCGCGCGGAACTTTTCGTATCGAGCTGCGAATGCGGCGCGTCGAATGATCACCACGACATTATATCAAAAGACTACGTTTTTTAAACATTACCTTGACCCCCGTATGGCTAGTCGACAGCTAGAGCCGCTAGAGAGGGAAAGACTGATCTTGAGAGAAAATTATCCAAGCCGGTCCAAGTCACGTTTTACATGAGAGCTTACACCGGTAAATTACTCGCGACGCAGAGAGCGCTTTGCCGTATACACTCTGAGCGACGAGTCCCGCGTTTTGCCTTCGCCGCGCCTCAGCACCGTGACAGCGCCTTAAATCCTTCATACAGCACGTACGCCCGCCGACGACTCGGCGAAAGGAGCTTTCGCAGCTGCCAAGTTGCAAACGCAATTCCGCGTCTGAAACACACGGACCGAGTATATAGTGCATTCGGGCCTCTCGCTGCAGCGATTTTACGAGCGACTTACTGATAAAGGACCTATATGTACATAGCGTGCCACACGTATGTAGCGAACTTGTCTCACTGCTTCTGATGGCTGATGGAAGGAAATTCTTGCGGTTATTTTTCGCGCTTTTCTCACTGGGAAATTTCAGCATGGATATATGCAGATTTCTCGAATCGCATAATATTTCGCGCGCGAAATCTATGCTAAAAATTCGCTTGATTGAACAGCGGCTATACGATAATCTCCGACGATTAAAATTAATTAACATATAACTCTACACCGACATTATATGACATTATGTTAAAAATGAAAATTCCATTTTTTTTTTGCATAATGAGAGTTTATAAACGCACATGACAGGAACCCACGTTTATACATATACCGTCAGGAGTAACGAACGACTGAGAAAACAAATTGAACGGCGAAAGGGGCGATTTGCGAGAAGCCAAAAGAGTAATACGCTGCGGCGAAAAAAAGCAGCGCGTGCGGCGCTATTTACTTTCCATCGCGGCGCGCGACAGCGCGCACCAGCAAAGCCCGACGAAGCGCTGCTGCAGTAGCGCACACTCAAATATAGACGAGAGGACCGCCGGCATTACTTTATTGATTTTATTCCTCCCCCTCTCCGGCCCTCTCTCTCTCTATACTGTTAGCCTCTCTCTTTTGGATTTTCGCGCGAAGAGACACACACTGCGTTCAACTGGAAAAGCCGTTTGACGTGACGCTCGCGCTTTCTCTCTCGCTTCGCTCTCTTTTTTCGATTGGAGAAGCTCGACAAATTTTATGAATTTCCACGGCAATTCAGCTTTGTGAGTATATAGAGTTGCATTGTGTCTCGACGGAATCGATGCGGTAAATGAGTATTCCTCCGCGCGTGCCTTGTATAACATCTCTTCTCATCGAGAATACGCTGAAAAAGTTGAAAGAGAAGTATGGATGACTTGCTTATAATATATTCTTATATATAACAGCGAAAGTAGTCGGCGCGCGCGAAGCGCCAGACGACGACGGGCATTATTCAAAGAATAACCAAAAGTCAGGCGTATGCCCCTAAATCCGCTCGAAATCCCATTAACTTTGCAGAAACTCGGCGCGTATGAATATTTATTGGTTTAAGACCGCGCCGTCGCTTCGCTATATACATCCATGGGTGAGTAGTGGCCGCGTCGACGCACAAGTATATATATGTATATAATATGCTATACACCTCGCGCGGGTCAAGCAGTAGGCGAAACTCGCTTATCACGAGAGAGTTTATTAGTGTTTCCGCAGTTTCCGGCTTGCCCTAAACATCATTTTTCTTTTCCTACTCCGTTGCTCGCCATATGGCCAAATGAAATTTCAGCGCAGGTGCGTACAGTTGAATTAAGATTTTGAATTATGCGCGACGCTCTCGCGCAACGTAATTGCGAGCATCAGTTTTACGCAGAGGATTCGTATATATTCATTCTTTCTGGCTGAATCTCTCCGTCTCTGCGCAGCGTACGTGTGGACTAAAAACGGTCGTTTATGCGCGGGATCCGCTCGAACCGCATTTGCTGTTACGGCCGAATGCTAATTCCAGGGTTTGAGAGATGAAACGATGCTAATTTCGACGAGAGAGAGAGATATACGTGATTCGACGAGATTCGAGTGCAGTCCGGGGCTTGTAATTTTACGAAACGTATTTTTTTTCTTCTCGTGAAATTTTTCATATCCTATGCATTTGCCGTGAATAACGCAAAAATAGTCATTTGCCCTTGTATAAGCAGTTTCAACTCGTGTGTATGTATACTTATATACATAGACACGAGATACAACCCACTCTTTCCACGTTGTATCTTCGCGATGACGTATATACTCGTGTATATATATGCGCATATAGGTTCCCCGACGACAATGCTGGGAAAATATTCTACGCCTGAAATATTTTTCAAAAAAAAGAGGTCCTCTGCTTGCTTGGAAAGAATACTTTCGTTCTACACTTGCTCGCAATGTGACAGTACAATGAACGTTTTTACGCTACACGCTGTTTATACCTGTATACATCACAACCGGGGCGAGAGAGAGAGAGTGAGAGGAAGGAAAATGAAACCCGAAGGATTTCCAAGCTAGCAGCCAAAGGCCGGTCGAAGCTGTCTCCCTCGTTGTTGAGAGCTGCTATTCTTTCACGAGCGTTTTAAAAATTCCGTCGTATTCTTTATACGTGGTCGTCCTGCGTCTTCGTTGTCATTGTGCGCGTGTGCGCGAGTGATGCAGTGGGCGCGAGCGAGTTTATACGCAAAAACCCCTTGTGCTCGCAAGTGGACCAAAAAACTGTCTACGTGTATAGTCGCCGCGCTCCTTCTCCTTCTGCATCGGCACACGAGCTATATAGTGCTGCATCTATATTGTACGTGTATACGCAAGGAGCTGGATGTGTGCGTGCAGACTCATAAGGCATGAAAGAGGATCGGCAATATAGGATATACACCTGCGCGCGCTCGCGGAACTACGTGAGTTGGATTATAATAAATAAGGGAACCATCGCGCGCACTTGGCTAGCTCGTAAACTGGATTGTAAAATAGCGTCGTTCGTTGAGGAAGTAGACGTACTTCCTGGTGGCGCGCCCGTCGTATATACTATGTGCGCTGCATGTGTTATGGGAAACTGAAATTTTTCAATTTTGAGGAGAAGTTAAAAAAACTTGGTTTACATTGATGGCTTCACTTTTATAATGGAGCTGTGTAGGACCTAACCATATGCTGGAATCGCTGTTTACTTCGCGTTCGATTTAAAAAGTGGACAATTATTTAAAAATAATCTTTATTGTTAATAAATTATGTACAAATGGTTGAGTTTTTGTAACGTTATAATTTATACATTATTTTTATCTATATCAATTGAATTGCTCCGAATATAACTTGAGTTATCGAGTACGTGAAGGATACCTCATACATTCAGCCGCCTTCGTCCTGTAAATAATTTGTTTTGTGAGTTATTTTTGAGTATTGTAAACTTTTAATCTATTAATTATCGAATCCGATAATCCAAATTGCTTACGATGCGAACTGTCGAAGAATTCTCTGGCTACAGTCGGACCATACAAATTTCTCTACAGATGCTACGAATGCAGCCATGATTGTACTAACGTTTGGATCAGGATAAGCTTCGCAAGATTTTGCAGCGCCAGTACCGTCATGAGGCAAATTGAGTCTAAAATATAGAAATTGTAAGTTTCGATATATTCATGAGCGAAATAGTTAAATAATAATAAAAGAAAATAATAAAAGAAAAGGCGTACAAATGTCCAAGTTCATGCGTTGCTGCTTGAAGTCCACCGTAGCTGCCATCATCGTTCACAAAACCAACATTTGAGCCCTCACCGCAGATTCGACCTACGTATGCGGAACCTAAAACGGACAATATATTAGTTTCAAAAATCTATAAGACACCGCGCAGTTTTGTTGATGTTTTGTTAAATTACCAGCGATTGGTCCAGTGTTTAAGCTGAAAACCGTAAAAATGCATTCATTAATATAATTAGTTTTAAGATACAAACTTTAAAATAATTTAATTTGTAACTTGAGTAATTTACTTAGTCAGTGTAATAGTAGAGTCGTAATTTTTGAAATCAAGATTTTCGTTGAAATTATTTTCAAAATATTGAGTCTGCTTGATCAATAGTTTATAAGTATCTAGAGATTTCAAATCTTCCGGTTTACGAGAATCATAAACATATCTCATTGCTGTGTCATCCTAAAAATATTAACATGCGATGCTAAATTTAATTAAAAATCAATTTTCTAGCAAGTGGTATATTATAAAACTACAAACCTTAACTATAATGACTCCAGTAACTATGACCTTTACTTTGGGAGCTGTCAGCTTACCATATTGCAAGTTCACTGCATTCCAAAACGTGGATACGTATTTTATAGTTTCAGATATATCTTCCCCGAATTTCCTTTAAAATATGTTATAGTTTAATTAGCAACTATTGGAAAATTCTAAAGGAACATGTCAAATCTAGCATCTTACCTAAAGTAGTCACTAGCCACTACAATAAGAAGTTTAGGATACAAGACATCCAAGGGCTTGTCTAGTTTTTCGGCGTCCGAGCTGTCTCCAACTAATTAGACAATTTAATGAATTAGAAAATTTGTTTTAGATATGTCGAAATCATTTATTTTCAAAATAATTATATTACGTGTGTTTGAAACTAACTTGGTTTGGTAGAGCCCTTATTTTCATCGACGTCGAAAACAACGTGATCATTGCCTGCTTCTGTCCCCGGCGTCATCCACCATTTTTCCGGAACAGATCGTACTATTTTAGCCATTTTGCTTTCTCCAAAGATACCATCCTAAAATTATATTGCAACAATTACATTCAACATCTGATTACGTTCATTATGTATACGTGGTTACTCACATAGTAAATGTAGCGATCTTTGTAATAAGCTAACAGTGTAGCTGCTTTTTCAGGATCTTGGTAAAACGTTCCTTCGATTTTCGTTTCTTCCTTCAAAGCAATGCAAATATATGTTAAATAATCAATCTTCAATCAAACATCACAATGATTCTAATAAATGTATTTTTCTCTTGCCTGAGAAAGCTTTTGATAGCGATGACCTGTAGGGCTTTGTCTATCAGTCTCTACGGTCCATACAGGAACGTACTTCATGACATTCTCTTTGATAGGATTGAGATGTAATTGAACTTTAGTTCCGTCAATATCGAATTCTACAGGTCGCAACTCTCTTCTTGATCTATGACCGTTCGAAGATTCTAGCATGACAGTCTTGTAGTCAGGTACTAAAATTTTATATAAAAGTATTTAAAATTTTTTTATATAGTTTAATAGTGTTGAAAAAAATGTTCATTACCTTCAGCGCGTTCACGATGGAATATCCTACGAAACTCAGCATCGCTCAGTCTGTTATCGATCTGATAAAAAATAAATACGAGTTTGGCTTACATAATATTACATGTATTGATTATATTTGCAATACGAGTAACGATAAAATGAGTAGCTATGTACATTGTACATAACAGAGAGACATAGAGGCATCTGAATAAGATGTTAATTATTCAATGTTAGTTATTAACACACATTCTTTCAAACCACATCTTCTAAAATTGTAACAAAATTAATTTTTAATGAAACAAAAACTAAGAAAGTAGATACCTTGCCAGCCTGTGCAGCAAAGATCAGAGCACTATTAAGGCAAAGTGCCAAAGACAAGAATTTACTTGTCATCTTGAAAGTGGAATTCAGACTGGCTGCGGTGTTAGTATTCATGCAAGTTTAAGTACTTAACGTTCACTCAAATAATTATTGCAAGATAACACTTGTATACACAGTTGACGCAAATTTCCATCGATACAACATTGATTTATAGCTATGAAACAAAATGTAATTTGTGTTTCAGAGCATTTAAAGATTGTTAATTTAAAAAAAGTCGGTGTTGATTTGATCGATCTTTAAATTCTGATTATTATTCGCCTTACTTAGGAACTTTTATTGTGGTAAATGTGTTGGCAGGGCAATTGAAAGAATTCAGTTGCGTGCATTGAATTAAACTTTCTTCTCATTTACTCTGACAGCTGTAATGTAAGACTTTCGTAACCTATTCAATAAAGAGCTACCAGTTTTGATGAAGTTATTTTATTTTCAAAGGTGACTATAAAAGCCAATCTGTATATCTATGGGAGTTTGTTTATTAACAAATTTATTATTATTATATTTTTGAATAAGTAAAGTCTATAGTATTCTGTGAGTTCAATTAAATGCTTAGTTAATAATTGTAGCTCATGCCGATGAATAATGATACAAAACTTCCAGTAGTTTAAGCAACTGATATAATTGATTATCATTTTCTATTAGAGCAGAGATAAGACGACGAAAAACAAGGTGTCTCTAATGACAAAGCTCTAGACAAATAGTCTCCACAAGCACCGCATGCAAATATTAATTTAGTTTGCATATCTATAATAATTTGCGGTGCGATATGAGTTTCTGAATTCAAAATCTGATGGAAGTTTAACGGACCGTCTTTTGTAGAGTGAGTCGTAATCAAATATATGTATACTATGTGATTAACCTCATTTTTGCATTTGAATTTCATGCACTCGTCGCTCAAGTATATAGAATCTTGGAATTCGTAGTTTTCCTCGGTGTATAACCTTTGCTAATTTATAGAGGTCGAGTAGCGCGTGAACCACCGAAGAAAAGAGATGAAGTATGCTAAAATAATGTTTCAACGTCTGGAAAAAATTGCCTTCCCTGCAGTTCCCGGGAGTTTTCAATTTTCTTAATTAGACACGAGTACGCACTTTAATTCGAGCTCATTACCTACTTTGAAAGCATATTCGCTTTGCAGCCTGGCAGGTCACGTGCTGCGATGCTTCTCCCGTGTACGCATATGAAAAAATTCAGGAGAAATCATCTCGCGATTAAAACGCTCCGAAATTAAGAGAACAATAGTCGGGCGCACCGCTAAAGGGTCGTTACGCGTCAACCCGAAACGATCTCCCTTCCCCGATGGTTTACGCACTTAGTACTGCACTATAGCTGCGCACATCTCTCGTTTACGGTCTGCCGAGCGCCGGAGAGTCCTTTAAAAAGTGATTCCCAATGCTGTGTCATTAACGCAAGTGCGGCCATTCCCATCCCGTGTGGCGCGCAGGAAAACCAGTGCCATATCCCACCTCTCTGAAATTGCAGCTCCTCTCTATGTACTCGCGTTTGCTCTATTCGAAGCAGCGTAGCAGCAGCCACACGTATATACAGTCGGCAAGTTGAGCTTCCGGTCAGAAAGCCAGCCAGCCGTTTCCGGAACATGCATCATCGCTCGCCGATAAAGTTGACCGCCGCGCTGTTCCGGAAACTTTGCGCCGCTCCTCTCTCCTCGCTATATCACCTGATGCAGTCGAGCAACTTTGCTTTAAGCGTAGCTTAACCTACGAAACAATTGATTAATCTTCCCGCGCGTTGTCGTGCCAGTATGTATGTGTAATAGAGCGGAGTCGCGATGCCAACTGCGCCAGCGTGAAATGCGTCTTCGGCGAACTTGCATCATGGCGGCGCGCGGCAGGGGAGCTTTGATGAATTGATACACGATTTTCCCTCGGCTCTCGTCGAAGAACAAGAAGAAGAAGAAGAAGAAGAAGAAGCATTAATTAAAACCACGTTGCAGATAGCGATGCCGGCGCGTTGTTTATGCGTTAAATTAGGTCTATTATTTATTCAGCCTCGAGTGTATATAACTATATGCGGCTGAAAAAATGATGATTATCGTGAGGAACGAGATAGTTTCGTGCCAGAAAACGATGATGACGCAAAAAACGAGAAGAGAATTCTGGGAAATGCAGTTCTCTCTTCCGCGGCCACTGCAGGTAATTAGCAAAACAGAGGAACTTGGCCATTACACTCTTCCTGTACGGCGCATGGCAGTTGCTTCCCCTCTCGAATCGCGCTTTTTTTGCCCGAACTTCTCTCGGCGCGCAGATGCTCTCCTCGCGTTTGCCTGCGAATGCCGATCCCTGAAACGGCCGCCTCCGCCTCGTTCGATCGCTTCTTTCTAGCGGAATTAGAATGACACGAACTAACGTTTGTTGATTGTTCGATACAAGGACACCGATATATGTTATTCTCAGAGATGGAAATCAGGTTGCGCACGCGCAGTCGCGGTGTGCATTATAGCGAGATTTAAAAAATGTTATACAGAGAGAAAAAGTGAGCTTTTTCAGGAGCTTAATTCGATTTAGCTCATATATGTATATTACGCATATATACACTGGAGCTCTAATCGCAGTAGCGTAAAAACTCGCATAATCTCCTTGCGAGCAAAACGAAATTCGAGGAATAAACCATCCATCTCTCTCGTTCTGCGCGCGCGGAATCAATGGAAGTAAATTTTTACGGCGCGCCCAGTAGGCGAATTGAATTTCGCGCGAAATCGCGTTAAAGCTCGCGCGTGAATTTTATTTTACGCCTCTGTATGGGCAGAGGCCGCTAAAGAAGTTATTATATCTGTGGCGATGCGCGGCAGCAGGCAAAAGTCAGGCCACTCTCTGTATATAGATATATATATATATATATATATATGAGTGTGTGTGTGTATATATATAGCGCAAGAGTCTGGCACGTACAGCGGCTGCTGCTGTTACTGCACGTGATTTATTCCTGTAATTTAAACTGGACACTCCGCGCTCTCTTTCTCCCGCTAACTTTCTCCGCGTATCCCGCGGCACTTTTGTTTCGTTTTCGCGTGCTCCTTCCTTTTCGATACGCGCACGTGCCTATATCTGTATATATATATATATAGAGAGAAGGAGAGGGGACGCCGAAAGCTGGGATATTAATGTAAGGGAACGAGCGACGGGACAAATTAAAACTGTATTTCTACAGTTGCGCATGCAACTTTTCGGGCTCGTGAAAAAATCCGGTGAATAATAACGGCTGGTATATACATGGAGTTATCTCCAAAGTCGGCTGCAGTAATTACGTCGCGGATGTGCACTTGGCGAGGAATTTATGCGTGAAACGCATCGGTTGCCATCTTTTTACAGGGTGTGATACCGCTGGGCTCGAGGCACTCTATTTATTGCGGTCGAGATTTTACGCGGGGCCTTTGAGGAAACTCGCGTCGATATGATGTTCGGCTGAGTTAGCCGGATGATACTGTTTATTTGTAATCCTCTTATACGCTGTAATAACTATTATTATCATTCGAACGTGTACAGCGAGCTTGAATTCTTGGTTGCGCGCGCGCAAAAAACATTCGAGTCCGGAGCGGGAGAACAATAAAGCCACTGATTGTAATGGAGGAACTCTCGCGATATCACGAAAGCTTTGTCTGGGAAAGCGGCGACTTCTGCGTCCCGTCGTTTCTTCGGCTCCTTCCCCTTTCTCTTTCGCGCGGGCGTTAAAGCCGCGCGCGCGCGGCTCTCTCCGACGAGCGAAGAGGCCGCAAGTTTAGTCCAGCAGTGGCTATACAGACCCTCGTCTTTGCAGAGCGAGAAACTGGAGCAAAGCGACTCGACCCACATGCATGCGCTCCAGTCTCTAACCTCTTGTTTAAAGCGCCTGCTGACTATGCTTATATATGCTCGTCTTTCTTTCGCGCCTGCTGACGCGAGCTCGCGGATTTTAACGAGATCGTAGGTTTATTAGGTGATTTCTTCTGCCGCCAAACGAAATACTTTTGTTTTATGCTCGAAAAGCTTGCGTTCGTTATATATAATATATTGCTGCTGAATAGCCTCTTGATTTCTTGTGTTTGCGAGAAAGTCGCCGCGAGATTCAGGCCTCGAGGAACTTTTTTACGGCGAGCTAGCTAGCGGGACAACTTTTTGAAAAATTACTTTCCTCATAGGCTTATACATATATATATATAGGGCGAACGTGAAAGTTGAAAGCAGATTTTAAACTAGTCCTCCCTTCGTTTCAGTCAAACTTTTCACATGCGTTCCTTTCAAGCTCCTCTCGAGGCTCCTATGCGTCTCACTCTTTATATATTTCCGCGCGTGTAATCTACCTTGAGGAGCGCACACGCGCTGTCGTCGTGCGTATATATTCGAAGCGGCATATATACTGTATAGGATTTACCGTCAAACTCGTCATAAACTTAAAATATGAATCGTCGAGTCGCCTTAACGAGGGAATCATTACCTCTTATACCCGGCTGCTCTATCGACTCGTGCTACGCGCACCGGCCGGGAACTACTTTCAAAAGCGTTTATCGCTCTTTGAAATCCGCCCACGCGCTTTGAAAGACAAAATCGTTTTCATGCTAAATACGCGCTCTGTTTTTTGGTTCCGGTTGAATATAGTTAATGCGGTTTCGCGCGGAATAGGTAATGAGAGGCTTGCCTATATGCTCCTTTTATTTCTCGTTCGCATTTTTAGAAATGTTATGCACATCAGATTTGAATTACAAAGAGCGCGAGACGCGAAAAAAGCCTTTTGAAAAATCCGCCAGCCATCCTAGAGAAAATTCAAGCCGAAAAAAAGAGCGTCGCGTCGCCCGGATGTCTCCTGCATTTTTCCCGCGTCGCATCTTCTTCCCTCGGCAGCGTGCGGTGATGCACCGCATATAAGAGAGGCGAAGCAGCGGCTGTTGAACCGCATTCGCCTACTCCCCCTCGAACGCAAAATGCCGAACAAAGTGCCGCAGCCCTCATATTTAGCGGAGGGAATATTTTTTCCCGTCCGTTTTTGACGCGGAATAAGCGCGACCTTGGCCCGCCGCGCGTCGTCGTTAAATAGTCTTGGAGGGAAGACGTTGACGCGCACGTCGCCGTTTGAAAGGCGAGAAATGAATGAAGGTGCGCGAGATGTTCTCTGCTCCTGACGTGCTCAGAGATATAAGCAAGGGGAGGATAGAGAGAAAGGCTAACTGTTGCGCTTCGGGGGAATATCCGAGGCTAAATGCGCAACGACTTGAGCGGGATGCTTCGTTGGCCCGACTTGGATTCTTCTTCTTCTTCTTTGGAAAGAGTCGAGGGACTTTGTTCTTGAGGAGAGACTTCTTATTTTTCTCTTTTTCTGTGCGAGCATTACGAGGGTGTGTACGACTGTTTGTAAATGTTTACGTTGCAATCAAATAACGCTGCGTTACCACCGCGCAACATTATATATATATATATATATAGAAGTTAAAAAAGCCAATTGGATTTCCACATATAATTTCCAAAAATGTATAGGCACAGAGTCATCCCATTTTTTTAATTAAACCTCTCGCGCGAAGCGAGTGCTTGAGCTTTGCTTTCTTCGGATTAATTTTTTTTTATCCTCGTTATACACGAATAACTGCAAGATGAGAGATGAAAAAAACTAAAAGAAGAAAGGGTAAAGGGCGTGGGATCCGCAGCATTTACTCATCTCTCTCGCAACACGGGAAATTCATTAAAAACACCTGCAGTGAACTGAAACAAAAAAAAAGGAGGCGGCTGGCAAAAATGCACGTTTGAGGTTGCAGCTGGCGTATATAAGACCACACAGGGATAAACTCGGAAAATGTTTGCGCTAGCTCATTTCCAACGACCTTTTTTCCTGGTTCAATAACCACGCATTAACGTATATATATATACATACATTATATTACTTTTGCATACGTGTAAATATAGAGGGAGTAGAGTGAATTCAGCAGCACAGCGTATGTTAATCGATATACTCCGCGTGTGTGGATAAATGTTAGCGGCTTATTGTGAAACCGCGATTAGCCGCGTGCCTCCTTATTATGAATACATGTTAATGCGGAAATACGCCATTGATCATTCAAAACTAGAATAACTGCCGTAATAAATCCTGTGTAATTACATAGCCGTCGGGCAGAGCAGAACAAAACCCCACCCGCAGTAGGCGAAAATCTCCGGGAAAAGAATCCCTGAAGTACGAAAGATTCAGTACATCCTCTCGCTCGGTAGCTTCGGCCATATACACCTAACCGTCCCGCGCTGCACAGTAGCCTGGCAGCCTCGACTTATCGCGTCCGCGGCTGCGGAGCAATGAACGCGCGGCGACGCGCAATTCGGATAATCCGATGGTGATTTATCGCGCGCCCGCCAATAAATTACGCAGCAACGCCGCGCACCGGACGCGCGCTGCAACGATATCGCTCTCACAGTGTATATACGTATATATATATATATATATCTGCGCGCGGGCGCGTAGACTTTTCGGAAAATGCGGCGGGAGTTATGCGCGCTCACGAGTCGCCATAATGCATGTCGGCGTCGTCGCGCGCGGGAATTTCCCAGCAGAGAACCAAATTTTTCGCGGCTGCAGCAAATTGCGACACGCTCCGAGAGCTTATGCTGCGGCTACATATGTATCTATATGCACATGTGTACGCGGCTGTGCGAGGGGCTTAATTCGTTTGACGAATGAATGCCGAGGCGAGTTCCGACAGGCAGTGTGATATTGCTCGCGTTCGATGAACGACTGTTCGGAGGCTCGATTGTTTGCGAGATTCGCTCATTGAGTAGTACGGAATTGCTATATGAGTATTATATGCGCGAAGCGAAAGGACGGTGTAATTAAAAAAGAGATCTAAGCTAACGAGATCCGGTATGAGAGAGAAATTCGCGCGGTATGTTAATATACACTGCACACAGCATGAATTTCACGTTCTATGCGATGGAGGTATATAGAAAAATATATACCGATGTATATAACTCGAGCAAGAAAGGACGAGCTAGAAGGAGCGAAATCGCGTGCGCGGTTACTTAAATAATATTTGAGTTGGAGAAACGAGCTCTACTTCCAAGCTCGCGCCATTGTACATATACATAGCTATATTTCAGCGGCTATGTACATGTCTTTGCGTATATTAATTTTCTCTCATCGCTCCCAACCTCGCGCTTCGATTAATTTCGCCGAGGTACTTTAGAAACACACTTTCTCGCTTCTTTTATAGTCCCCCGCTGTTCGATCATGCTATAATCTTCAATTTTTCACTCGCACTTGGCACAGAATTTGAAGCAGAAGAAAAATCGGATTAACGCGCACGCGCGCGCAACTTCACTTGTTTGCTGGACGGCAAACAATGAGCCCTTTTATTTCAAAGCCGCCGCCTTTCCCCCCTCTCTCAGTAGTCTCTCTCTCTCTCTCTCTCTCTCTCTCTCTCTCTCTCTCTCTCTCTCTCTCTCTCTCTCTCTCTCTCTGACCCTCTGGCAATGGAAAAACGGGAAGTAAAGCCCTCGGTCAAAAAGGAGAAGACGCGAAGTACATTAATTTTTCAATTATACTGCAGCTGCTGCGCAGCGGCGGCTCGCTCTGGATCTGTTTTGCCGCGCGGCGGCAGTTTTCGCAGATATAAAGCGTCCTGGCGGCGGAGCTGTGCTGCCTTTCAGTTGCAGAATTATTTCGAAACATCCGATGTTAAACGTTGTCGCTTTTTCTTACGGCATTACTTTCCTTTATTTTTTCTTCGCTATAATTTCATTTGCCCTTCGTGACTCATTTAGAATTCGTGTAATATTCAAGGGATATGCAATTTCGTCTGACTGAGCGTACATTTTTCTACTTGAGAGATCTTAAACTCCAGGCGGCGTACGCTTTTGATGAAAGACACTCGGAGATACCCGCGGCATTATTTTTCATAGCGCGGAGCTTCTCGCGAATTTTGCATTTTCCGCGGAAAGATTAGTCAAGCTTTTAAACAAATTATTCTCGCACTGCAAAAGGACGCAATAGACACTCTACTAGTCACATTAGCTAGAGCGAGGGGGGATTATTCGCTTTGTTCGCGTTTTGCCGGCGCGGAGTAAAACCTCTAGTCAATGCCAGTCGTGCGCGCAAATCGCGGAGACGAAAAGGGAGAGAGAAAGGACAAAAGGTGCTTTCGTTCCTTTTGTTAAAGGATGCAGAGAATACATACCGAGTGATGTATTATGTCGCGCCTGCGCGGTCCCAAAAATATGTAAATGCCGCTCGTATTTGTGTTAAGAAGTACAATGTCCGTATTTCACGTGTACAACGTATACGTACGTTATCTCTCTCTCTCTTTCTCTCCCCACCAGAAGAACAGAATTATTGGATTAATTATTCGTGCACGACGATAGTAGAAGCTATTCGCGTGCGAATAATTCGCTCAATACCATACCGAAGAGTAATATCGAAATCCGCAGTCGATCGAATTAACCGTAATATATAGCTCTCGCGTACATTTATTTATAGCGATCAGCGAAGCTAAAAACTTGAATGTGGCACATATCCGTCTGCTCTTATAGACCGAGAGCGAGAAAATCAGGCGCAGCTTTATGTATATATATATATACACATATACGCGAACTGGGAATGTCAGAGACACACGGCGACCTACATTGTGTCCGACTTGAAACTCTCGAGAGAGATATTGAACATCGGATTCTCTTCCCCGAGCCTTCGTCGCTACAACTTTCAGCGCGCGGCGAAAACATTTTTTACCTCTATATCTACTCTTTTTTCTCTTTTTCGTGTCAGCTTTTGTGAAATTGGGAGTCCGGCGACTCTCTCTCTCTCTCTCTTTCTCTATGTTTATATGTGTGTGTGTCTGTGTGCTATAGGATTTCAAAAAAATATTCTATGCGAAATGCTGGAAAGTATAGTTTCTCTCTTTCGCATCACGGTTTTTAAGTTTCAATATCACGTAGCAGTTCTGCTCCTATAATGGAAGTTGGATTATTCATTATTGAGTTGACTACTCTTTGTTTAAGTAGTCTAATGGACTTTGTCAATTTTTAGAAGCTTTCAAAGATTTTTCCTCAAAATGCATTGGGCTTGGTGAGTTTTTTTAATCCGAGAACTCTGAAGTTCTGCTTTAAAAACAACTTTGAAATATAGATACCTCTTCGGTTATGATTGAGCCGCAATATCTTCACGTACCGGACATTTAAACGCGAGTCCAATAATTCCCAAGTAGCTCATCGCAGTGAATCAATATCTGGGAACGGATAAGGTTAATCCGTGTTAGCGGTGAATGGTCCTCGGACTTGGTCTTCGGAATAGAAGGACCATAAGCGGGCCTGCATATAACCTTAAATTTAACCCGGTCAGAAACCAAAGTTTCCGCCTTCTCTATATATGTATATATATACCTCTCTCCAGTGGCATGTCTGTATGAAGGCACAGCGTGCGATCGCTGCAATATCTTTAGCTTAGTCTGACTTGGAGGGACGTAGCTTAATTACAGATGAACTCGAGCTCGCGAATTAGTTGTATATCAGAACACACGGGCTGATTCGACTCTCTTTAAAACTATGGTGTTCGAAATTTGCGATATGGCTAATCAATTTTTATTTGCGACAGTGAAAATTGTTTCCTTTAACATATGCAAATATGTTAAGGCAAACCATCTTCGCGAATGCATGAACTGAATTTTTCCTAAGAACAAAGATAAACTTCACTTGTGTAAATTTTTGACGTTGGGTACATTGAACCGAACGAGGTAAATTATCAATGAACATTATTACATCATTGTTGTACTAACCAGCTCATGCTCACCAAATTCACGCATGAATTGCTGTTCAAACATAAGCTTTCGCTATACCGTACGAAATAAATAGTCTTTGAAATTCGTCGAAATTTTGTATGAGTCCATTCATGTTAGATGATTGTCTTCTAAATCAATGATTTGCTGCCATCTGAGCGTTATCCCCTATTTGCATTCCACCTACTTCTTCGGCTATTAGAATTTTAAACGCCGTCAACATTTGTTCTTAGAGAGTTTTCTATTGTACTACCCATAGCATTTTATTTTCATATTTGTAATTTATGTTCCATTAGAGTAATCGAATCACTTATCATTTGAGCTCAAAAAATACTTTAAAAGCGTAAAAAATCATACCCGCTATATCGGCGTTATATTATTGTAGTACTCAATAGTTGAAAGTTTGCACATTATATTCTGTATGTTTTTTCTCCACTTCCGCTCTGCAAAGAGGACTATCGCTTAGAAAAAAAGGTTATTATGCGATGCTACAGCAGGCGAACCGAAATAAAACAGCATAAAGATAAATGATTGACGCCTCGAGCAATATTTGCCTGAAAATTGGCAGCACTATGTAATTTGGCGGCTACGTCAATTACGAGCAAATTTGCGCATGACGAGAGGCACATTAATCTTCTGTATTCATACGTGGACGTGGCCTTTGGTGCAATACACGTGTCGCTGTAATTAATTAAATTCAAGTGAATTATTTAAAATCAGCAAAATTTTGAATTAAGTGAATTCAATGAAATAGCTTTTGAATATCAATGTCGTCTAATATGAAATTTAATTATTTCATCTATATAATATTGAACAATTCAATAATTTTCTCATATACGTGAGAACAAATTAAATAATATAATAAAACCTAGCACGCGGCTCATAACTTTCTCCAAAAATCGAATAAAACAATTCACTGATCGAACTAAAACACACAACGACCGTAATTATCATCATCATCATCTCTTCAACTATATATCAAAGCAACATAAAGCAATTTCGCACAAGTCGGGCTTTATAGCAAAAATATCGGCTTATCCGTCATCATAAACACACACGAGCGATTACACAAGAGATAGAGGGGGGGGGGGGGGGGGGCAAGGAACAGCGCAAATTGCTTTGGCGCGCAACATGCTATGTGCGTGATGCAGCAGAGCACCAACGGCGGCATCTCCAAGATCGGCGTTATAGTCTTCTTAAAGGATTAGCCAGGCATTCTCTGTTGCGCGCTCGTTTGTAGACTGATGAGCGATGCAAATTCATTATATATTGTACAGCGATAATGTTGATTAGCTCTATGACGTAGGATCGCGACCCTTAAGAGGCTGCATAATGTATTATGTATATTATATATATGCGGCCGTGTATACTGCAATTAGGCGAGATTTTCATTCAAATTACAATCTCGTAATCGAATTTCCCAAACATTTGCATAACACGCGATATCCTCACTCGCTCAAAGCGAGTTAATTTAAAGAAAAGGCCGAGAGCCTGGGAGTATCACGCGGTCCCAAACGCCCTCATAATCGCGCGTGGTTTCAAGCTAGAACGCGCAGCCGGGTCGAGTCATCCTTATATGTATATATATATATATTACGGTACACCTGAAACTCGAATTACAGTCGTATACACGAGCATAAGCCGGGCGATAACGTGTGCGCGGCGTGAATCATTATACTCCGGACCGTCGTCCTCCTCCTTCCTTCCTTCCGTCCTTCCTTCCCTCTGCCGTTTCTCTTTTATTTTTTGCCGGCTTTGCGGTCGCCCTTTTGATGCCCGCGTGTATGCTTAAGATTCGTCGGCAGCTTTGACACCTCGATTACAGTCTTTTCTCTTTTTTTTTAAGACCTTGGTCCCCTAAAAAGGTATAACATATTTTTTTCGCTGGTATTATTAAATCGTGAAGGGACGCAATGTCCGCAATAGCTTTGCAAGTATACAGGGAATTAAAAATTCAACGCAGGGAACAAACATTCAAGTTCGATTATGCAGAAGATCAAATAATGATGATGATGATGATGGAAAAAAAATGTGGTTCTCGTATCAAAGCGGTGCACACCTCGCGCAAATGGGAGAGCCCGTTATTCGCTGAAAAATTAGTAAATATTTGCGCTTCCACACGCGCGCTATCCATTTCGCAGTGTTTAATTCGCGTTCGCCGCAATCGATTTCATCGCCGCACGGCACGGCGCCGGTGGCAATCGAAAATAAATAAACATGCTGGAATAACGAACGAACGCGAACGACACAGCAGAAGTCGAAAATATCGAACGGAAAAAGGAAACATCCGCGTTATTGGAGCGCTGTGCGGGATAAATTATGCATTTAATATATATCCCAAGACGCAAGAGACAAAGTGCAATCAGTGCACGGAGCCAATATAAATGCATAGATTCGCTCGCCTGCGTCCGAAATGACGAAAATTCGTACGGACACACACACACACACACGCGCGCGCATACGTACATACTCACACGTGCGCGCAAACTACGCAATTCGACGTACGCTGAACCTCTATATCTCTGGCCATATCGATGTATCGATCCGCGAAGCGAGGAACTCCATTGAATATTTATTCCGCGCGGTTGATCTCTTTCTCTCGTATATATAATGGCAAATTGGCCCACGGTACCTGCTGCCGGGAACATTCCGCTCTCGATGTAGATGAAAATTTAAAATCGGCCGCGGCTCTTGTTGCATGAATGACGACATCGATGGGCCATGTACCTACCTAACTAAATTTTCAATACACATTCCTACCACCGCCAAGCCCTATGCATATATATAGTAGCCGTATAGAACAACACAGTTTTGAATTTTCGGACTCTCTCGTTTCTGGCCAGCTGAGATAGGTGGCGCATAGGCGCTTTCCTATAACCCTCATCTCAATCCGCGCACCTCGAGTCTAGAATTTCTTTTTATCCGCTATATACGAGATCCGCCATGTCATCGTTTTAACGCGAGGAAAAAATCGGGAAGGTAAGCTTCGGTTCGGTAAAGTATCGCTCAGCGGTTTTAAATTTGTTCAGATGAATAGGATAATTGTTAGTAAAAGCCAAGGTTATAAAAGTTTAATATATGCACCGCATGGAAAAGTCCGCATAGTCAGAGTAACAGTGCTGCTAGCGCCGCCTTCTTTCGCTTTGACCTCGACTGCAGATCAAGCTGTCTAGCGATGCCGCAGTCGCATGTGCGGCGGTTTTAATTAAAATCGTGTGACGTCGGCAACTCTCAACCTCTATCCCGCTCCAGGCTCATCCTCCCCCGTTGCTGTGAACTGTACACCGCACTTTGCTCTCTCACTCGCGCATTTTGATTTAATTTCACCGCTGATTGAATCCGCGCGGCTAAAACAGCCAATTGCACGCGCGTAAACGTTCTGCTCTCGACAATTAATAATCGCTCTCTCTCTCTCTCTCTCTCTCTCGCTCTTTCGCGAATTATTGTGGAGAGGCGACCACCGATGAATATAATACGCGATCGGGAAATCGACACCTTTCTAATTTTGTCCCCCGTGGAATTATTGACTACTCGTCGTTGTGGCTATCTCACCTCGGCGCGCGGTGGGTCGAGATTTTATACCGGATAAGTGCTGTTTTAATTTTAGCAAAACATTAGCCGGTACTTTCGACTAAAATCTTTCATCGCGGGATGAAAGTTCGAGAGACGAACCGACCCGGCGAAGCCATTAAGTATAATATTCAACTACTTGGGTAATAAAACTAGTAGCTATATATATACAGGCGAACGGAAGAAAGGGGAGGGATTTCGTAAAGTCGTAAAAGAAAGGATAACGATCTTACCATTGTTAGCCCTGCCATAAGAGTTGGTAACGCGATTGTCTAAAGATCAAAAGGTCTTGTCTTAAAGCTGCTGGGCTATTATTTCTTTTTCCTCTTGAATTTTCGAGCGCGTTAAAGTCAATTCAGTTAAAGTCATTTCTTGATTTAATTTCCAAAATTTCGAGACCAGCTGATTCCGCGATAATGGAATTCCACGGAAGATTTGAATACTAACTAAAAAGAGAAATCATGAATGCGATTGAGTTGTTATTTATGGCCCGCTTATCGTAATCTGTCATGATGCTTAGCAATAAATTTAATAGGGTTGGCCCATACTTAACACCTGCTATATGCGCATTGAATACAAAAAAATGTTTACTCCTATATCATCGTACAAAATACATCGGCTGAGAATGAAAACAACTATATGCATATATAACATAAGCGTATTAGATAAGGCTATAATCCACGATTAACAAGCTTGATTAATACATAACACAATTGAAGAGAGCGAGCGCTAAAGCAGCTTAATCCAGAGAATCCATAAGGCACATAAATCATACACGATACACATGCAATACAATGCGAGAGAGAGAGAGAGAGAGAGAGAAAGAGAGCCGCTCGTGAATTATGACTCTCGCATTAGCGTGTGTGTACATTGCCCTCAGCAGTTCATAAAAATATCGTATAATAAGCGCAAAATCACAGTAGCAGCAGGACCAATCAGCCGGAAATTCCACATAAATTTCAATCTCCCGTCGACGCATCGAATCTCACTCGTGCGGAAAATTCGCAAAGCCGCATAAATCATCCGCGTATAAACAAAAATCCAGACGCGTATATCAACGTCTTAATGAACAGTAGCATCGCTCGTATAATATTCATTGCTAACTAAGACGCGCGAAATGAGATAGGAATGCCGGGGAAATCTCGGGCTCACGGTATACCCACACGCTGACCCTCTTCACTCATTAAATTATACTCCGGCAGTCTGGCATTCGATGCTCGTGCCACACTGCCGCTGCGTCGAGTATACTTATTAGCGAGTCCGAGTGACCAGTGGCCCCTCTCACTCTTATCGTCAGGGTTGAAGCTCCCTTCCGCAATTATTTTCACGCTCCGACTGTATTTTTTAATTATTCTTTCCAGATGCATATAGAATTGAAAACTAAAATTTTTCTCAAAGAGGATGATGTTATTTTGAAAGGCTTTTTTATTAAAGGGAATACGGGGAACGAATTGTTCAACAAAATATTCCTCTTATGGATTTGATTGAACAAATCAAACGAATTCCATTTGTATAAAGTTGGTTTACTTGTTTCTGGTATATCCGAGCAATTCATCATCCTTATGCAGGTCGAAATGAAAATGCGAAAAAATTTCGGTGAATCAATCTTCTGTATGATAGATGTTATAAAAAATTCATATTTCACGCGAATGCGTTTTTAATAGAGGAATATTTTTTCTGTTTCAGGTAAGTTTACTCGCGGTACCTCTACACACGAGTCACGCGTCCAGCTCAATTCAATTTGAGCAACAGAGTCACTCGAACATATATATATCGTTCGTTTTACCAAACCGCATAAACTTTGAGTTTCTCTCATCGAAACAATTAGTGCGACTTCATAACGGTGAGTCCGTCTTTGACCACATCCAACCCCGTCAAAGTCTGCGACACGCAACCTGGGACTCTTCTCAAAATCCCCAGAAAACGATCTCGTTAAGCGCGATCTCCTCCCCGTAGCGCGAAACACAACCTCGACTCGGCCCGCAGCAAATGTTATTTCACGCGCAGTTGCCTCTCGGACTTTGGTAATGAAGAGCGACGGGAGTGAAAGCCGTCATCTCGCTCTCCCTCTCTTGGATTTTCGGAGTATTATATCAGCAGAAACGCGCGGGTAATTGGTTCGCGCTCTCTCGATCAAAGTCCGCGAATCGCGAAATTCGCCCCTAAGATTTCACTCCTTGGCCGGTCCGATGGCCGAAAGTCCCAGCGCTGCGATTTCCGAGTCGCGACGTCATCCCAAGCTAGCCTATGGGGATTTCTCTCGGTCCGACGCAGCGATGCCAATCCGAATGCCGAGTAACGCGCCTGGGGATATGTATCGCGTTTTATATTATATATGGTATATTATACACGCGTCCTACGAGTTTTCCGTGCGGCGCATCGAGATAAGAGGGGAAAATTTGTCGGACAAATTTTTAACCGTCCTCTTATACATACGGTAATTCGAATTGTTTTTCGGAAAAATGTAACTATTTCTACTGGACTGAGAGAATGAGAGAGAGAGAGAGAGAGAGATGTAATCGAGCCGAAACATGCGACCCGTCCGCGCACATTAACATATTCCGATACAGCGAGAGAGGGTTGTATGAATAAAAAGGAAAAAAAAGTCGACCTCTTTAGCCGAGCACGGGGGAAAAAGCGCGCGTTGCGAGGACCGACCGCGCACGAATTTACATAAAAAGGTATTTTAACAAAATTCTCCTATCTTCGCTCCGATCTGGTGCGCGGTTGTTATTAATCGGCCTCGCTTGCACCGTGTTTGCACGAATTACGCGTTTTTAACAAAAAATTTCAAGACCATAGGCCAGACAATTTTTTCAAAAATGTTGGCGCGACAAAAGCTCTGCTACCCATATTATATATATATATATATATATATATATATATATATATATATATATATATATATATATATATATATATATATATATATATATATATATATATATATATATATATATATATATATATATAGTTCTAGTCGACACAGAGAAAAGTCCTTTTCTTCTCAAAGTCCGCACAATACAAGCTTCGTTTTTAACTCCCGCAATTTCCTGCGTGACTATATACGCGGCGGTGGTTCGTGCTATATATATACGACGTATAACGCGAATGGCACTCGAGAGAGCGAGAGAGAAACCAACGTAGCGTGCGACATCTGCTGCCGTGTGCGAAGATGTGTATCGAGGATCAGTCGGAGGATCGGGAGAGCGGCTATATAGTATGTATGACCAGCAGGGGAAGGAGGATCGACGAAATGGCTTGGCATAAGTGGCGGGGGCTATACTTGGACATTACGCTGCTGCAACGTTGCTTTTTCGCGAGCGAGAGGTTCTCCGCTGCTGCTGCTGCTGCTGCTGCACCTTTTCATTTTTAGATCCGTCGTTTTGGATGGATTTTGCACGGTAATAGGGGGGGGGGATATAAAGTTGAGCTAAACGGGCTTTTCAACGTTGTTTAAAACGGAATTTCATGTACAACAGCCAAGCCCGCGAGAAGAGACAAAATAGTCGGCGAGGAGGAAAGTTCTTATTGTTCTCGGTCTAAAGATTTTCTCCTCGCGCAACAAAACACTCTCGCGAGGAGCAAACTTCTTCGTTTCCGATAACTAATGTCAAAAGGCAACGTCGAGTGTTTTCCAAAAGGTGGCGGTGGCCGCTCGCGAGACAAATAGATATAGAGTCGCGATAGTAATGAGAAAATATTTGTAAAGGAGAGGAGCGCAGCTGAAGATGTAGGTTGTGTCGAGAGCGAGCAAAAGAAAGGGGACAAGGACTGAGCCAGCCCGAAGGAGATAGGGAGGGAGAAAAGAGTAAAAAGGGAATTCTATGGTCTTTATACTCTTATACTCTCACACACACGCGCGGCAAAGTTTTCTCAAGGCTACATTTGAGCATCTACTCACGTTTGCCAATTGTAAAGTTTTACGAAAGATTTTACGAAGTGGCGGGATACGAGCAACTTTCCGAAAGGGAGAGAAGCGATCCGCTCTATTGCTCTCCCTCCTTGATTCCGTGTAACGAGCGGGAGCGGGCGACGATCGAGCGGGCAAAGTGTCCGGAAAATTTTCGGACAGCTGCAACAATTTTTGATCGATCGTCGCCAGCACATGTGAGTTTGACCGTCCTGAGTAGTTTCCGGAACGAATGATCTAATATAATCCGCCGGTAATTAACGCTCCCGAAAGAAAAATTGGCGGCGCGTCGTTTCAGAAACAATAACACTTTCTACATCCACTTGGAGTTTGCATGAGCTCGCGGCTGTACACACGCGGCAATCTAATCGTCAATCAAGAAAACTATCCCCTTGTTCGCCGAGCTGTGTATAAGGCGCGGCGGACACACACACACACACACACACACACACACACACACGACTGCGCTCTGCGCTTGATTGATGTCCGGCCGGCCGCACTCATCCAGTCCGGCCCTGACTCATTAATCCCGCGAGTCGAGTCTCGCATTCGCAGGGCTCTGTATTATATACGTCGGCGGACTGGCTTTCGTGTTGGTCGTCGACGAGCTGTCTCTCCTACGTACGCGCGGCTTTGAGGGGTGCGCAGAGCTTTTGAAGATTGATCAAAATCAGTCGTGGCTCGAGGTAGCTTCCAAGCTCGCGCATACATGTAAATAAATTAGTTTGTTTACGTAATCGAAAGTTTCGCGCATAATTCGAGAGAACTGCTCCCAAGAGTCGCGTCGAGTGGTCAGGCGGCCGTGTTTATCAAGCGAGCGCAGAGAGCTGGACGCGATGACGAAAGCCTCGAGGTAAGGAGACGCGAGTGAGCGAGTGGGTGCCGGCACTGCCGGCTCGGTTAGCATCGGCGGCGGAAGGGCTTGGATGTCGGCCGCCCCTAACAAGCGTAATTGGAGCAGGTGGTCGAGCGGGCCTCTGCGGTTTCTGCGCATACGTAACTAAGCCAGAGCTATTCCGGCACTAGGCACGAAATCGCCGCCGCCACGGCAGCCCCGAGTCCAACGTACTCACTCTCTCTCTCTCTCTCTCTCGCTCGCTTTTCTGCATTGAAGCAACTGTTGATGCGATTCTGGAACCGTCGCTGCCGAGACGAAGATCGTTTTTCGCGACTCGAGCAGGAAGCTATATTATATATACGTAGTAGCGCGTTTGATATTGACGTTGACTGCAGCGCTTACACGCGAGTTTTTCTCGTTCTAAGAGGATGAAGGATGAGGACCTTTGAGGCTTATTTATTATTACCGCGGCGTCCCAGAGCAATGACGCGAGCTCCTTTGCATGGAGTCTATGTACATCGAAAATATGAATATCTAACGTGATGTACTCTACTGAGTCGAGTGTGAATTACACGCGCAAGTATTTCTTATAGTTATTCATTCTCAGTGTAGAAATGCCTCTATTTGCTCATTGATATTGACAGATGTATATTTTACACAATGAAAAATCGCCGCTGCAAATATGAAAAGAAATCCAGCTGGAAATACTGAACTTCCGCAATTAGTAGCTGTGTCATAAATTTGGATTTCCATATTTCACCTCCGGTTGACTCTGCCAACTACAGTAAAATTAATTATGCTACCCTTCCTCCATTCGGAATTGTAGACCTGTTTTATCTTTAAATACTGCCCCGCAGTGCACATATAGTAAAAAGAAGGGTAGCCACTATATCGCAGCCCATCTCGCTCACGTAGCACAAAAAAAATCGCGAATCCGATTATCTAAACACGACTTTTAATCAGGCAACAATTAAAGCCCGGCGAATCTCGTTAACATCGAATTTCTCGCTCTACAGTGCACGCGCACTCAGAAGAAAAAGCTGAAATGTTGGCAAAGGTCCTCCTCCATTTGGGGTATATAGAGCCTGCGCGTCAACACGACAGGATAAACAACGGGAGTTCCTCGTCAGCTCTGCGTATATATACTTGTATTTTATTAGGAAAAGCGAAAAGTCGAGAGGAGAGAGACGAGTAGGCCGCGGCAAGCTATAGGAGAAGGAGAGGAAGGGTGAAAGGTTGCTAAAGGGTCGCGCGCGCAACTTCTGCCGAACTCCATCAACTCTCTACTGCTCTGGTATCTTACGCTGCAATCAAATTACCGACTCACTTTCCGGGACATTATCAAGCTGTCTCTGCTCTCCCTCCCCCCGCCTCTATCTTTCGTGTTCCTCGCGTGTTACGAGGGAGGGAGGGAGACTCCCCCACGCGAAATTTTCACCTTATCTGCAGCCCAGAGTTCGATGTGCTGCCGCCGCCGCAGACGACGCAGTCCTGGCGTTAAAGACTACGTAACGTTTTTTCAGAAGATCGAGGAGAGTGTCTCCTGTGCGAGTACGCGTGTGTGAGCGTGAAAAAAGTTAAGTTTTCAGCGCGATAAACGAATGCATCGTTCGGATCACGGGATATATATAGTTTAACATTTTTATCGGTACGCGAGATTCACTCGCTTCAATTTGCGAAACGCAACGGTATCCCGTATATATTTTACTGCTGCAATAATCTACGTATTTCGCAGAGCTGCGCGTTTACATTCGCAATAGCCCAGGGGCAGAGGCGAATACGTTAATAACGAATAAATATCGCGCAATACAGTAGCAGAGCTGATCGCGCCATATAGCAGTAAAACTGAAACGAAGCATACATCGTATAGTATATTAGTATATGCATGTGTATATATATATGTGTGTGCAAGTCGAGGCTCCACATTCCCGACGCAGATTCCTCAAAGTTGTCGGCGAAAGCAAAGTGCGTACCGCAATTTGATGCGATAAGCGCGCGAGCTCAAAAAGAAAGAATCCAAACTATGGCGCGCGGATTTGAACGAGCGGAATTCTCTCTCACCGTGCGGCCACTTTACCCCCCCCCCCCCTCCCCCCCCTATATACGCCTCTCGCATCAGTCGATTTAATGAGATACTTATTCCTCGGAGCTTTTTAATTTAACGGCATACAGCGCGGGGCTGCAGCGGAAGAAGGAAGAAGAGTTCAAGGAAATCGTCGTTGACGGCTAATTGGCCGCCGCCGTTGTGCGCGATTCGGAGGAGAAACGACTCATCGAGTTTGGCGGGGTTTTCTCCGAGGCTTTCACGCTGATTCGATTGCGAGAGAGAGAGAGAAAAAGAGTATTTATTGTCCGACACGTTTCTTCACTGATCCGCGATCATGTGTTATATTCGTTTTAGCAGAATATTATAACGAAAATAGCCAATAGAACCGCCGCAGCATACGCGATTATCAAACTAATATACATTTTCTACGATATTTATAGAGAGAAGCTGATCTCGGGAGAGGGCAAGAAGGCGGCTATAAATACGAATGCGCAGAGATGGGACACGAGGACGTCGGGAAATGAGTCATGAAGCGTGATAATTGCTCATCGTTCATTCCGGTAATTTGAGAAAGAGTCTAATTCTTCCTCCCTCTATATATCGAGGCATTACCTCCGTGGACCCACCGAGTGTCTTTGAATTTCCTTCCCGAACGATCGATTTATACGCGGTGGCATTATTCGAAACGATTTGACTTTTGTACAATAGTGGCATCGTTATAAAAAAATTAATCGATCCAAACCTCGTCGGAAACTCTCGCAGCTTTGATAAACTTGCACCTCGATAATAGTTTTCGCTCGCGATTCCTTATCTCCGACTGGCGTTCATATCGCGTAAATTACTTGTCTATTACCCAGCAGCCCAGCGAGAAAAGATAATAATATACGTTACGTACACGAGCGAGATTCTCGGCGGCGGCGGCAGTGTGTTGCCTCGTAATCAGTCTGCAGCTAGTGTGTGTGTGTGTGTGTGTATATATACATATATAAGACAGGGGCAAATTAACTACTTCGGCGGCCAAAGTTGCCGGAGAAGGAAGAGAGATAGAGCTGCAACGTCTCGCAGCGTCGTTTTATATTACGCCGAGAGGGGGCAGACGCTCCGGGTCAGCTGCTGTGGGCGTCGATGATAAGCGCTATCATTTTTTGGCACACTCGCGCGCGGCGCCCGCGAAATACGATATAACTGGTATAGCAGTAGTAGTGGTAGTTGTAGTAGTGCAGCCGACGTCGGGATTCCTCTCTTTATTATATTATCTCTCTCGCGGGCTTTGTTTTTCTCGACGTGTGGCGTATACCCGGCGCTCTCCTCTCCATTTTGTTGCGGTCCGCATGTATATATATATATATACATATACGTGCGCTTTTGTTCCCCGCATTTAACACTTCCGTGAGCAGACTTTTTCCCGAATCGCGCATGCGTGCATGCTATAGGCTATTTTTATTCTCTTCTCAGGAAAACGATAAAATAAGGAGAGAAACACTTAGCGCGCGGAGAAGGATTTACAATATACACGCGCGCGGTCTTCGGGCAGAGATTTTCCTCTTGCTTCTTCTTTTCCCTTGCACCCAAGGGCCGAGCGAGAGTTTACCTTGGACACGAGCTTTGCGCGCGAATAACTTTGCGAACATTTCAAGTCCAGCTCACGAAAGTTCGAGCCAGATGAAATGTTGCGCACGCGGAAGCTTTTCCTAGCCGGCCTCCTCTACACTGTATATATACCGCTGGACTATACTCGCAGGAGAGATTCTCGCCGTGTAGGCTATATATACTCGGCTGCAGCGCGCGCGACGGAAAGTTTCACGCGGCGGAGAGCGCTAGTTCTGCGTTTTAAATTCGTCGAGACTTCGAAAGTAGCCGCTGCTCTGCGCGGAGGGACTTTTGCTACTCTAACACATTTCCCGCGCCAATTTTCCCTGCATCGCTAATAACCGCAGCGCCGGCTATCGCGGAAATTATTCAATGAGCGCGCGGGTTACTTTGCTACACTTTGTACGTATATACAGGCTTTGTTTTCGTTATAACTGCGGTCTCGCCCCTTTTTTATCATACAACTTTCGGAGGAACAAAAAATGACGAAATGCGCGAGTACCCGATTAAACGCATATAACGTCGCGCGCGCGAAACGTTGTGATTCTCGCATCGCGTGCGCGGATCGCCGCGCGAGTCATCGATTTAAGTGCTCGAGCGTCTCAAGCACGAGAAAAAGAATTGTATACGAATCGATACATAAACGTGTATATGTAGAGAGAGAGAGAGAGAGAGAGAGAGAGAGAGAGAGAGAGAGTTACGCACACCTATATATATATATATATATATACGTACAAACAGCGAAGGCTTGAAGTTTCGGCAATAAAAATGTCGACAAAAATTAATTGCTCGTAAAAGCGAAACAATAATCGTTATACGTCGAGCGTTTATTCCACTGGAATTCCCTCCCCTTTACGCGTAGTGTGCTCTCTGTCTCTCTATACTGCCCCTCGTTTTCGGCCGGCCCCAGCCGCTTTTATAACGTTCGCGGAAACGACCTTAGTATATTAGCCGCCTGGACAGGAATATACAGAGAGAGAGCGAAGACTCTATATGGAGGGAAAAACCAAAAACACTGCAAAAGGGTATATATAGCGTCGAATTCAACTGCGGATTTATGGAGCGAGCGTTGAAAAACGCCGGGATTATATGCGTGTCAAAAGAGAAAGTATAGACCTTTTGGTCGTGTACGAGTGCAGTGGACAAATAATTTTTTTATCCAACCGATTCCGGGAAAGAAATGGCTTTTTCATGTTCGCGCGCACTCGCCCGACTAATTCGATCGGGTACTACTTAAAATTTAAGTATGTATATACAATCAGCGCTTTTCGATGCGCTTCGCTGGTGTAAAATCGGAGGATTGAATTTTCACGCGTCCATAACCAAGTGTGGTGATTCACGGACGACAAATTCGGATTTTAATAAACTTCAGCTGCGCGAAAATTCATCATACGGCGCGCGCAATTTTGAAAAAATTCATCGAGCGTGAAGCGAACAATCCCCCCTCTCCTATGGTTTATATCGGCGGATACTCGTAGTTGAACGCCGAGTCAGCATTGTAAATAGCCTTAATGAAACTGTAAATTATGCTTCTCGCAAGACACTTTGAAATACGCGGCCCGGTATAAAACGTTCCCGCCCCGCCCGAAGTACTTTAATTACACGACTCGGAAGCTACTGCGGCGGCGTTAAAAAAGTTATTCCGCCACGTTTCATAGCCATTTACTCTCATTATTCTCGCGATCCTCCCGAGGACTATATACAGCTCCTCCCTTACTCGAAATTCGATCGGTCCCATTTTCATTTCGTCATTATACTGCAGCTACTCGCGCGTGCATTGTCTCGCGAAAAGAAAAAAGAAAGCTCCCTCGCTCTCGCCGGAGAAAAAAATCAAGATTATTACGAACGACTGCAATAGCAGACGTATCTCCGATCTCGCGTCGTAAAAGTCGTCGTAAAGGCCGTTGCGTTTTACGTCGATTCGATAAAGAACGTAGTATAACGATACGCCGCGCGACGCGTTACAAGGGTCTCTCTCTCTCTCTTCTTAAGACTTTCCAATATGGCGACGCACACGCTCTCGGCTACATGTGTAATTTGGAACTCGATTTTTACGACGCTGAGTTTTACTCTCTCTCTCTCTTCCTTTTCTCGAGCAGTGCGTTTCTCGTGTGTGTATATATATACATATATATAATGCCGCCGGGACAAAACGGGAGACACATTTTCCTGCCGCGCAAACGGCCTTCTTATCGAAATTCATTTCTAGGGCTTTTCCCTTTATTGCCGCCGCTATGCTCGCAACAAGTGAGCCGCTATATGTATACAAGTATCCGCGGCTGTAAGGGATTGTTAAGTCGATCATCGCGGGAAATTGTTCCATTCGGCTTACATGATACGGACGAGTAGAGTTGGAATACTCACGTCAACGAGAAGACAGATATTATTTTGTGATCCGGCTCGGAAAATAGCCGGCGGCGACTGATAGCTCGCACATTCTAATTTTTTTTTAAATATTCCATCAAAAATAACAACAACACTCGATCGTACATAGGTCCGAGCAACGTTCGCGCGTATAACGATCCGCGCAGCTACCAGTGCTCTCTGCGTATACAAAGTTTGCGAAAAGAATGGTATAGAAACCTTATTGAAAGAAATCGATTTGTCGTCGCGGCGGCGGCGGCGCGTGCATCTTTCAATAAAGGCAGGTATTACTCGCGCAGGCACGTCTGCTCTGTCTATGTATGTATATGCCTCTATATATATATATATGCTAGCGCTGGTCACGAAGACGGCAACATCAGCTTTTGCGTACAAATGCGGATACGTTGCACATTCTAGCCCCGGGGGCTTGGCATCCGCCAGCACACCGCCCGCGCGTATATAACTCCCAGGCAAAGAGAGAAAGCAATCGATGGGCCGTACGTCGCGTATATAGTCGAGACTGCTGCTGTATATATACTTACATCACTCTTTTTCTCGCCCGCGCATTATGCGAGAAATTTTTCATATCTTATTATCGCGATTTTATTCGATGTACTCATCTCTCACGCGAGATCGGATTTAATTTTGAGTATACGAGTATACGCGTTATATTTCAAGGAAAAAAAGCTCGACGCGAAAAAGAGCGATGACGCGCACGGCGAGCTTTGACAGGTCGAATATATAAATCCGCATCGGTCGTCTGCATTCAATTCCGTCCTCCGGATGCACTCTCCTCGCTCCCTTTTTCACTTTACCGCAGCAGCCTTATACGTTTTTCCGCGACTGTCTCCTATGCAAAGCCGAGTGTATATACATATATACATATAGTCGCGAGACGAGAAGTGGAGCGAGAGAGCGTCGAGAGGACGTATACGGAGATAAATAAAGTGAAATAAAATGAGATAGAGTCCGGCGAGAGAGGCAAACAGGATCCGACAAGCGGACGAGAGGGTATACTCTCCTCGCTGGGCCGAAAAGTTTGCGCGCAGTTTCGGGCCAGCTGGCTTGAAGAAAGTACGAGGCGAAACTTTTCGATTTTCGACTTTCTCTCTCTCTCTCTCTCTCTCTCTCTCTCTCTCTCTCTCTGATGCATCTGGCTATAAGCTGATCTGCTGCGCGTATGCGTAAACCGGGTATAACACAGCTCGCGCGTTTATTGTCTACCTGCATGCGCGCGAAAATTTTGACGACATTTGCGATCGATTCGTGCGAGTATATACAATCGGATACAAAGGCAAAGTGTGTAATCAGGTTTGTTTATGATTTGCCGCTCAGCGAACTGCAACAGCAGCAGCAGCAGCATCAGGGGTATAGCTTAATGCAATAAAGTCCTTTACCTCTTTGACGACGATTGTGGATTTCCTGGGGTCTGCGGCGAGGGAGAGCTTACGCCGGTGGCTACTGTGTGGCTTTGCGTGAGGAACGTTCGGAATCGGAGCGGAAGGGAATCGACTATATACTCCATCTATCTCTCTCTCTCTCTCTCTCTCTCCTTCATGATCCTCCTCCTACTGGTCGGGAGTATAAATTTCCCGTTAAAAGCTTAATATATATACCGATTTATAAAAACGTTCGTCGCATCAAGAATTCCCGTAAAACTATTGTCGGATACATAATTATTCGAGCGTGCGAACGTACCGACGCGAATAAAAATTATCTCGCTCTGCTACTGCTGCTGTAAATGTACATCGAGATTATCCGTGGAGCACGTTTTCTCCCAGAGACATAAATTTCACCGGAGCAGTTTCCGATCTTTAGCGACGAATTCGTTTTTCCATCGTTTTGTGTCCCATCGTGCACTCGCTCGGCTGCTATGTATATATACCTTCCCAGAGTGCGTTATATTTGCTTATTTTTCTTTCCGGAGTCGTGTCCGCTCGAGTTTCGAGTTTCTCGAATTCGAGTCCGTGTGCGCAATTTATCCGATGCGCGACGATCGAAGAGTGTATCGTTTGCGGTGCATGTTATTGTTTTCACTATGTATATATTGAGAACATGCGAAACAGAATGCCACTTCGCTAATTAGTCAACTCTCCGTGAATTCCTTTCCAGACTGAACACTCCGAGAGTCAGCTCCGAATGCGGTTATACCTACTACCGGCGTGTACGAGTGCGGGCGACGCGAATTCCATCTTAATAATGCTAATATTGACCCTAGACTATATATATATGTAGAGGTTGTAAGTGCAGCCTTTGCGAATTATAACGAGGACTTAGATTCCAACTAAGCTCCGTCGGCGTAATAACCGGAGCTATTCCCGTTATTGTATCTGCTTCGACACTCGCTCGCGCTAATTATGGTAACAGATTGCGCGGTAAACGCGTTAGGACGTAGTGTGTCGCTGAGCCCCAATTTTATTTCCCCCCTGACGTCGACGAGAAACGGAGACATAAATCCGCCGAGCGAGAGAAAACCGGAATTTATCAATCTTTTACGCTTCACGAGACACGTACACGTGCGGGGCGGGATATAATAATATTCTTACTTTTCTCTTCGTATACAATCAACGATATATATTACATGCCCGACGGCGAGCGCGAAAAGTTCCGCAGCGTTGTACAAGTCGAATAATATTTCTCTGATTATATAGGCGATTATCGATCGGTACTCCACTAACCCCGTCATCGCCTTCAGCGAAAAGAAAAGGAAAATCCGAAGAGAAAAAGTCTCGAGCGCTCGGCGGCAGGCGTCAATATAACCCTCGAACAATCAAATCCCGTTCTCCCACTCATCGCGCTGCGTGCACGGAGCGAACTTACGTTCCGCGTATACAACCTACTCGCGCGCGCTGCACTATATAACGCGCGTAGACGTACTATAATACTACGTAACATACACACGGCACCACACGCCTACGTTCATTCTGCTCCCGCCATATCGCGCGGCGGCGAGTCCTACCCTCGAGCGCGCTAGGGTCGCCGGCCTGCGGTGCTGCAGGTGCGCATGCGCATCGGCCGTCGGCGTGAATCAGACGGTTCGCGCTCCTTCCCGGCGCTAGTCGCGCGCGATCGCTCCCGGGTCGTGGGTCTCTCTCGCTATATCGAGAAGATGAGGCTGCTGTGAAATATAGAGAAGAGCGGAGCAGAATGCCGAGGACGCTCGGCAAGTGGGCCCTCGTTCTGGGCCTGCTCGGGCTTCTCCAGCTGCCCGACCTCGTGCTCGCGAAGAACGAAAATTGTGAGTGGATTTTTTTATATACCGTTATTGTATCATGTATAGCTGATGCTCGAGTTCAGGGATGGGCGGCGTGGCTCCGATGCTTTTTGGCAGAGACTGCTCGCAGCTCGGCTGGGGGATTGAGCGATGATTATATGCGAACTGCCTTTCGGACAATGACCGCTGAGTGTGTTTAAAAAATGAATAGAAGGATGATTTTTCGAGCGGAAAATTATTTTTATCTCGAAATCAGTGCGATCGTTCGATTGGATTAACGCTACAGTTTTGCCTCGTGAAATATACGCAGGGGCGAGTTAAAAGCCTGCCCGCAATGTCCGATACTGTACGGGAGAGTTAATATAATAAGAAATTCCGCTCTCGGCGTGGAATATACGAGATGATTAAATATTAGCGAAGGCGGTTCATCGCGAGAGGGGAGAGAGAGAGAGAGAGAGAGAGAGAGAGAGAGAGAGGTTATCTTCGAGTTCTTGAAATCGTTGATATATAAGCTGTACAACGTCGTATTTCCGCGAGAGCATGCGATCGTGTGTATATATATAAGTAGAAGCCAATGAAGACAACGAAACAGCAGCATCAGCTCGATTGCGTCGGCGCTCGTGCACTCGAGTAAACGCGTTTAATTGGCAATAGCCGCGCGCATCGGACGAGTTAATTTTTATCGTATAATTAGCCGCGAATATAGCGCGATTATCGCGCTTCATTAGCGGCTGGCGCTTTGCTACTTTAATTGCCTGTTTCTTTCGCGAAATCCTCGCTCGCCGTAATAATATATGCGGCGCACAACGGGAAGCCCTTTGAATTATTAAAGCTACGCTCGTTCGGAGAATCGTGTGTAACGCAACGAATCGGAGTCTAGACCTTCCGATACTACATATACCGGCATCAAAAATGAACGATTCTCCGACATTGATATCCAAGTCATCGCGGCGCACGCTCTTACGTCTCTCGGCGAAAAATGAGAAAAAACCTCGTCATCCCGCGGCCGCAAAGAGTCGGCTGTTGATTAGCCCAGTGTCTCCATCTCGGTCTCTCGTTAGTAGCACGCACAGATATACCTACCCTTATAGAATGTGCAGAGTCGCAGCGATGAGCAGCGGCAGCAGCGGCGTCGACGGTGGTATAGTCCGAGAGACTCGTGGAGAGTAATATTGATCGCCGGGGGGCTTACATCGGAGCGAGAAGGCAAAACGTGACAGAGAGTGGGAGAGAGAGAGGGAGGGAGAGAGAGAGAGAACAGAAGGTAAAGGGCAGGCGCGGAGATGGATTCGGAGAAGGGGTGTGGAGTTTGCTAGCGGGGGGTAGTAGGCTGTGTGCGGCGCGCGAACTCGAGGGTGCCGCGCGCTTATATGTGGATATGTATATATATATCTATACGGGGAATCGTGTGCAGAGAGAGAGAGAGAGAGGGGAAGATGTGTAAGGGATGTGGGACAGTTTACGCTGAGGGGGAGAGAACTAAAAGGGGTTTGGGAAAAACGAAATTCAGGCAGGAGGTATTTGTAATTGTCGTGTAATACGCGGACAAAATATACGTACGAATATTTTTGTTCTTTTTTTTGTTAGGAAACGAGATTATCCGAGAAAACTTTTCCCTCGTAGTACGACATATATATTTATATATATATACACAAAGATAAAAGTACCTAGTTACTTTTGAAAAAAAAATTTCAATATAATCCCGTCGAGTATAAGTCGCGAGCAACTCATTGTCAGTTGTCACCTCCTCTCATCCATATAGCCCTTCGCGTCATTTTTCAGCCTCAACCTCTTCCCGTCACTTTTTCTCTATGACTATATTCAGGTGTATATATAGGTATATGCGAACAGAAAGACGGCCCCTGCTTTCCGACCGCTCGAACCCGCGCAAAAAGTCAACAAACTTGGCGGCGTCTAGTTTCGCCACGCGTAAATACACTTGAAAATGCAAACCGCAAAGATCGTTCAAACTTCATTATTAATTCGTTTTTTCCATGATCATCGTCATCCGTATATACTTCTTCTCTCTGACTTTTCTCGTACTTCCATGGGAAAGTTTCAACGCTATCGTATTGTATATACTGTTTACGCACCGTCGAGCCTTCATTGCGCAAAATTATTTTCTTTCTTTATTTGTATCGTTGTCACGAATTGATTAAAACTTTTGAATATTCCGCGAGGATCATAGTGTGTTTAAATTCTTTCAGGCGGGGGACATAGCATAATATCAATTTTACGCATCGCTTGCTCCGAACGGGGGTCGCGGATATAACCGCCGGGAGAACTTTTCTACTAACATCGTAAAATTGTTATCGAATCGATTCGAAAAAAAGCCGAGAGTCATCGCGGTCGAAATCGAAATTCAGCCGAGCCTATACCGTTGCGTCACGCTGATGACGATGACTGCAATTATATCCGCGAGCGCGGGGAAAAACAGTTTCGCGAGTCTAAAAAGACGACAGCTGACGAGATAGAGGCCGGAGCGAAAAAGGGAGACAGGAACTTTGTTTGTCCGCGCGGAAAGGGATCTCGCGTACAGCTCGACGCGAAAGAAAGACTCGTGCTTTCAAATTTAAAAGTACAATGGCCTTGGCTAGGAAAAAAGAGGAGATTAAGGATTATAAGGAGAAGCGCCGTTAGCGGTATACAAGCGCGAAAAGAAAAGTCGAGCGCGCGCGGGTGATGCATTAAAGCTGCAGCGCGGCGAGTCATCGAGCTGAATTGAAATAAATTATCGGACGCGCGATAAGATAACTTCGCGAAACAATGAACTGCTGATACCGAAGCTTTTCTGGAAGCCGACACCGAGAGCTGTATTATTATACAATAAGAGGAGCGCGCGGGTCTGAAAATCACGTCGATGCTGCCTAGGAAGGACAGGTTTTGGTACGCACATATAGCGCATACTTACACGCTGCGGGTGTTTCTCCTCCTCGGCTAAATCTCATCTGGCAGACACTGAGAGCCATAAATATTCTCCATAAATGAATAAGGCAAAAAGGCTATGTACGTATATACGCGGCGGGTACCTCTAGGCAGAGAGGAAAATAAAATTGGCATCCCATAAGCGTCCCTTGGGTTATCCGATGCGCCTCGCGGCTCCTTTTTCGCAAAGAATGAGAAGAGAAGAGCCGCATGTGAAGAGACGACGCCGTAGGAATGCCGGAGAAGAAGAAGAAGAAGAAGAAGAAGAAGAAGGAGAAGAAGAAGGAGAAGAATACGTGATGCATTACTTAAGGGCGGTCACGTCTTTACATATTACATATATCTATATATGTCTATCCGGGGATGAGTCGAGCGGCGAAGACTGTATATATATGTATATATACATACACGAGTGGTATAATAATAAGACGGCCGGTTTTATACCGGCGGCAGTGGCATCAAGCCCCCTACCCCCCTCTGTGTTTCTCTCTCCGCCGCGGGTTGTAAACGCGTATATATATATACACGTGCGAGCATATATATAGCGATAACGCGATGATGTGCAGATAGGTCAGAGCTTGCGTACGTGTGGCGCAGGAAAAAGCAGCATCAGACTATATCTACTTGCTGAAGTCGCGTAAACATGCGCAGTATACGCGTATACACACAGAGCGTTTACTCCCCGAGCTTTTATATTTACGCGCGCCGCGGCGGAGGTAGAAAAAAATAGAGGAGCTGCCGCCGCCGACGCCGCCGCCGTCGAGGCCTTTATTATTTTTATCGGCTTTCTAAATTGAGCGAGTCGCGGATAAAAGCTTTTTAAAATGTAATTTGCGAAATTAAGCCCGATACGCTTTGGTTTTTTAATTAAAAATTTCGAGCTCGAGTGTGGCTCCCGGCTAATATATATATATATATATATATAGAGTATATAGTATACAGTGTGTAATTGTGTTTGGACTTTCGGAGGTATATTGACATAATTTTCCGTGGAAGTAGTCTAGCACCGCGAGTGCACTATTCAGCGGTTTTTTAAAATTTAAAGTAGTAATCTTTTCGGCTAGTTTTAATTAGGTGCTTGTGTTCGCTGTTTGGTTTTTATTACACTAATATATGCACACACAGCTTTAAAAGGGTTGTCGTCAAAGCTCAGCGAAATCCCATTACGATATTTCGCGCACTGTCATTATTTCATCTCCAAAGTCAGAGTTATCCAAAAATAAACTATATATATGTAAACGTACGAATCTAAAAGCCATCTCGCGAATTTCCAAACATTTCAATAACTTTCTCCATATATAAAACTCGCACGCAAACGAGCCACTCGTTCGTCTGCGACACACGTGTCTGCAGCAGTCGACTGGCCGTTTGAATTCCCAAATCGAGGAATAATTTTCGCGGACACTTTGAGGGAGAACCGCCTACAGCCCGCATCTCATCAACGCCGGCCATTAATTGCAAGAGTGAGACAGCAACGCTCGTTCGAATTTCAGTTGACCGTCTCCGAATTTTCCACGGCCATGCAGCCATCCATTTTAAGTGGAGAATGACTAGCGGCTCTCGCACAAAGCTTCGCGCTAATAATTCAAAGCTCCTCTCTTCAACTTTCCAACTGTCCGTCTAGATGCTTTTAGAGCTCCATTCGGATTTTGCATTTTTACTTAGCCCTCTCCGCCGAATGGATTTTCGTTTTTGCGCGCAAGTCGCCGCATTTTTTGCTTTTCAAGTTCAACCTCGAAATCGAATAAACCGCGGTAATATTTAAAAAATCGCTTTCATCCCTTTCGTAATCCCGTAACGCAGCTCCGAAACAAAAATTGTGCTCCTCTTTTTCCTTCCAGCCCCGTCACACACTCGCTCTCTCGCGCGTAATCTCCCAACGAACTATATATATATGTATTATACACACACACGCAGGCCCGCACGAATAAAAGAGACGCCGGTTGCAGTCGGGCGGATTATCTCGGAATTCAGCGCGATTCCCTCGGAGTAAAATAAAAAAAAGAGTTACATGAGTATACGTTAGAATATGTGCCGCCGCGCGAAAATCATCGCGAACGCGCGTGAATGAGTATATACCGCTGACTAAGCGCTCCGCTCTATATACAATAAATGTACGTGAATGTTGCGTAGTCGTCGAGCTCTTGGTCGAGTTAATTACACGACGAGTCTGTGATTGCGCGTATAAAGCGTGACTTTTTCTTCTTTAAACGACGATCGGGGCGTGATGCTCCTGCGGGGTATATACCTATGCAAACTTACATGCACGAAGCACATGCTGTCTGATAACGTTGCGCTTAATAATATAACAGCAAGTTATAACGAGCATCAGCGAAAACCGAAATTAATTGGCAAAGTAATCAGCGGAGAGCTTAGTACTGTGCTCTGTATACGGGATCGCGTTATAGGTGCAGCAGCAGCAGAAAGATACGATTGTCTTGATAGCATGATTGTGTGTAGCGGCACGTTAGCACTCGCTCGGTAATGGCACACGTACGTTTCGCTCACCCCGGCATAATATAAAGTTTGCCGAGTAGTAAAGCGCGCGTAATTCTCACCCGGCTGAGAGATAGAGAGAGAGAGAGTGGGAGAGTACGCGCTATTATCGTATTACCGAGTATTTAGCCGCGGGCCAACTATTCTAATGGCAATTTTGACGGGTCCCTCGAGTAAAATGATAGTAGCGCGGAACTAGTCGCGAAGCGCGCGCCTTTCAATTTTACCGGAACACACGCGCCAGGCAACCCCGAATTCAAAGCCAATTTAACTTATTCAAAGCGCGCGAAGGAGCAGCTTGTCGATTTCGAATTAAAAATAGCCTCGAGCCTTTTTGCAAATAAATCAAATAACCCAGCCCATTGCCGCGGGCGCGGCGATAAAAGAGTGCGCGGGGATATATATATATATATATATATATATATATAGCGATTAAAATAACGGAATAAAAGAATTTCTCTTTATACATATATAACAACCCGTATTAAAACACACGTTACTCTCGCTGTGCAGCGCGTGGGATAATATAAAACGCATTTTTTACAGCAGCTGCGCATATCGTTATCGACCGATAAGAATTCCCCGAAAATAAAAAAAAAAGAAAAATAAATAAATAAAGAGAGCAAAGCGAACGACGCGGAAAGGGCCGGCAGATAATTGATTCCCATTATACCGTATACCCTCCCTTCATCGCACCGCGGGAGAAATAATGGAGGCTTCAGGGGGATGATATTAAACATATATATAGTACAGGGGTATATATAAGAGAAGAAAGACTGCGCGGGCGAGATCGGCTGGCACAATCGAGAGATAAGCATTCATCTGTGATTTGCAAGCTTGCGTATTACGAAAGCTCCGGCTGATCCCGGGAATCTTCGCAGTCATAGAGAAGCTTTTACCCTCCTTTTCTCGCATTCGTTAATCGTGCAGTCAGTGGAGGACGACCTGCGCTCGACAGGTGAACTCTCCCTCTGAGCCAATCGATCCGTCTATCCTTTTCCGTTAATGGACCGCAGCCTAATGCGTCTTAATGAGAGCGAAGCCGTGTATGCGGAGCCTTTTTGTTTTTGCGCGATTTTTCGCGGGGCGAACAACCTGATGCGCGAACGTTGGGTATATGCCATACTGCAAATTATATAGGAAATTCAATGCTCCGTTTCGAATAGCTCGCAATTAGACGGAAAGTATAGTGTGTGGATATCGCTGCATGACTGATAATTATACACAATCAGCACATATTTAAATTGTTGATGCAACTCTGCAATGCAACGCACACACATACATGTATAGACGCGCTCGCGTTTCGACATATTATCGACATCGGAGTAGCCCTTTTTCTGTTATTCACTTGCTGCAGCGACATGTTCGAATGAATTCAAACCTTCAGTCCGAGTAATTTATATATACGCGTTTCGTTCATTATGTAGAAATATATATATATATACGAATTCAAGCGCGTTTTCATACCAAAATACGCGAGAATTTAGCTGAACGCGCTGCACGGATCAGTAGTAACAGATTTGGTTATTCGGACTATACGTATACTTGTTCGCGAATTGTGCTGCGGCTCTATTAACATATACCTATATGTGGCTAAAACCGAAATTATTTTGCCGATGCGAAATTCGCGTTGTATGTAACCTAGGCAAACTCGTCGCGACAAAATATCCATGTTCCAAAATGCACTTATGATTGTTAGCTGAATATTCTTGAGTTAAATTTAGTTAGTTCGAAGTTGCGCGTCTTGCATAATGTATATCGACGCTATGTACTACGTTAAATTAGTTTTATCCCAGTTTAATGGTATGCGCGATTACATAATACTATACGACATCACGCGCTCTATATGCGCGAGCGCGCAAACATCGTCGTACGCATACCCTCTGCGTTCAATTTTTCTATATACCGACAGGATTTTTTTAAACGTAACAAACGCAATAACGCGAAAATTCGAATGCTCAAATATCATTTACGGAAGTATATAATCTCTCGCAAAATCCAGAGAGCTCGAGTTCATTTGAAATTCATATTTGGCGGCATCTCGCTCTGTGTTCCAGATTTGATGAGCAACGTCTGCAAAAATCACTTCCTGCGGGATCTCTACAGGAAGATCGAGGGCGCCGTTCTCACCTCGCAAAACGAGAGGAATCTCGACTGCGCCATTACCTTCCAAACGAACAGTATACTCCAGCGATTTATGCTCAAGTTTGATCGACTGCAATTGGACTGCAACGATCATCTCTACATTTACGATGGAGCTCACTCTGTTGGCAGTTTCAAGGTTAGTTCCTCCACTCGATTTTACGCGCCTTTTTTGCCTCCTTCTACACGTACAGTCACTCGCACTCGATCGCTATAATAATGCGGGAAAAGAGAGAGAGAGAGAAAAAAAAGAGATCGAGCCCGATTTTTTTCAGCGACAAACTGATGCGCGCATGTCGCGCGTCGCTCTTCTCAAAACGAATGGGCCGCACGTCGAGCCATGAGGTTGAATTTTAATGCATCTCGACTCGCATTATAAATTCCGAGCAGGCCGGAACAGAGCAAGGGGCTGTGTATATATATATAGTATTAGTAATACCGTAGCAGCCATAGTCTCGGGCGTTGGCTTCGGAACGAAAACTTGCACCATTAATCAAGTATCGTTTCTTCGAGCTTCCTCTCGCGCTTTTTTTACATCCCCGCTGCGTCCTCGTATATATACATATATAGCTGAGCATTCTTGTCTTTGAGTATCACACTCTTCGTCGTTATACTTGCCTCGGCCTTTCCGGAATACCAAGATGATGTAATAACCCAAGACGAGGCGGGGGGAGACGCGTAAGAAATCTATTTTTTTAAAGAAGAAGTTGCATTGATTGCGGACCGCGCGCGGACTATAATATTGATTTTGCTGCGTTGCGGAACGGAAGTTTGCGCTGTTCATCTTTTTTTTTCTGTTCGTGTATAATAATAGGAACGAATGAATAATTAATGCCGCTGCGCGACGAATAAGTTTTCCGGGCATTATGCGCGGAATCGATCGATACTTTTGTTAATTTAACATTTCACGCGCATCCGCGCTTTTATATTCATTGATTTTTAACTATTCCGTTCGCCACGATATACATCGATCCGCGGACGTTGAGCCAACTTTTTTTTTTCACGAATATAATCGGATGGTTAATAATGCAGCCGGGGATCGCCGGTGTAATCTTTACTGTCTCAGAGTTTCTTATCAGAGCAGTGATTTAGCCCGTATCATATTCCGCGCGCGCACGGCTTAATATTTTATGCTCGGCGGAAAATCGTAAAAAAGTACTTAAAAAGTAACCTCTATACAAGATTCGCCGAAAAAAAAGGCTGCATACGTAATAAGCCGGGCGCGCAGCATCTGCCGCGCATAAAAGTTAGATCTTATCAAGTATATAGCGCGTATATATAATAAGTATACATTCGCACGAGATCATCCGCAGATGCGGTGTCGGTTTCACTCGGCTCTGTACTTACACGAGCAAAACTGGAGCTTCCGTATGCAGTAGTATCTAGCGAACGTAAAGCAAACAGTTCTGAAAGAAGCATCATAGCGGATCGTCGGAACAATAACAGCCCGATGCATCTTTCGCCGAAGCATAGCGCGCTCATGCTCCGCTTCACTCCTACAATAACAATTGCAGTGCGGCGGTATCTTTCGCGCAAGACTCTCTCTTCCTCTCGTGTATCTATACACATATACTATATATAGTATACTCAGTGTACCTGCAACTCGTAAAAGTCCGTTTCTCATTTAACTTGATCCGCAAGAGAGAAAGAGAGGGGGAGATGTTTCCCGTTGGGGGAGCGAGGCTGCAGCCAACTGTTTCTCTCAGCCCCTTAAAACAAGAGAGTGGGAGAGATAAAAACATAGCCGAGCTTGCAAGCATAACGCTCGCGAAGTACGAGCTGCGAAGAGAGTGAGCGCGAGGGCTACGGCGGAAGCACATATATCGCCGGGCATAGAGAGAGAGAGAGAGAGAGAGAGAGAGAGAGAAAGCAGACCGGGGGGCAAGTTTTGCATAATGCCGGGTTAACTTTAATCTTTTTTACGGTCTGCGTAATGGCCCGTTAAGCGTGTTTTTATTGCCGCGAGCTTTTTTCTACTCTCTCTTTCTCTCTTCTCAAACAAACGTCGCCGAGGCTACTGTACCTTCTTCCGGCGAGCGCGAAAGAGATGCGTCTGATTTTACAACTCCTGTAACCTCCTTTTTCTCGTCTCTCCTTATTTCTTCGACTGCGCAGCCCCTTGTTTTTCTTAATTTCATAATTTCGCGTCGACGCTCACCGTTATATCGGCCGATACGCACAAATAACGGCACAAGACACGCAGCTATATCTACATACGCGAATTCTGGCCCAAATTAGCTGAAAAGTGTCGCTCCCCGATATAGTACATAGGCTTGATTGCAGAGAGGTAGACTAATAATGGACACATTGAATTATAGCACATACTCGCTCTGTACAGCAGAGCGACGCCTGGTCGACGTACGAATTGGCATGTTTAGACAGATACACGCGCGCTGCTGTAACGCCTGCAATCTGCGCCGCATTATTCCGCACGTTGGGATTGCTTTATTATGTAACAGGCTACAGAGAGTAGCACACGATGATAAATTTTATAATTACATCGCGGGGAATTTCGAGCAATTATTGCCGAGTGCATCGATAATGACTCACTTTTGGGGCGATCGAGAATTCCGGTCACGCGCTCATATACATACATACATTTATATATATATACGGGGGTGGCGCATAAATTACCGCGCTGCAGTGTAGTGTAATATATAATTCGCGTATCAGACCGAGAGAGAGAGAGAGAGAGAGAGCCCTTTTGAATTCCTGAATCTCGCCTCTCTGCTGGAGAAGTTTTAGTTAGACCGGATTCTCGAGACACTCATTTCCATGCGAAAATAAAGCTGCAGCGCTGCAGGAGAGAAAGCAAGCGGCGGACTTCCTGTCGGATAAGCGCGTATCCCGTTTCGCGCGAGGAGAGAGAAAGAGAGAGAGAGAGAGAGAGAGAAAAAAGTACATTATGAAGAGAGAGAGAGAGAGGGAGGAAAAAATAGAAAGACGCCGCCGGAGAGTGAGTGAGAGCGACAATCACGAGACGTGCTCCTGACGTTTCTTAATAAAGCTCTCTCTCACCTCCGCACTTTGTGCTATAAATGTAGTTGCACGTGTATATAGATCTCGCGCGTCTCGCCTCTCGTAGCTCAAAATTGGATTTAATTAATAATAACTTTGGTACGTGCGGCGACGCACTAGACGCGCCCGCGACTATAGTTATCATAGTCTCCCGCTCTCTCTCTCTCTCTCTCTCTCTCTCTCTCTCAATCCCAAGTTATTAATTAAAGCAGACTCCCGCGAGCAAGCGGGAACTGAACCCGTGTTATCTTGCCCGCAGTGAGAATAAAATACCCAAGCCTAAAAAAACCTGCCCAGGGCTCATTCGAATAATAAGCTCCGGACGCGTACACACACACACACACACCCATAGAGCATAAACTTCCTTCGACCGCCGCAAATACTCGGGGCCTACAGCGCGCGCGTATAACCAGCCCGCCGACATGGGCCAACTTGTTGTATATGCGCGCAGAGAGACGCGCGCGGGTTCGCCGGCCTTGTAGCTAGTTGCCAAGTGGTACGGGAGTTTTAAGTCGAGTCGATTGCACCGCCGCCGCTCGTATCGGCATGCGAGTGATGCATTGTTTTACTTGCGGAGAGTTGAGGGGAAAAGCCATTTAGTCGCTCGCGAGACTTTGCAAACGACGGAAGTTAAGGGACGCGAGAAGCTTTGCGGATACACCAGCTCGGATTTACAAACTGACGCCGAGAGAGCTCGTTAAATGCTCGTTTCTTTCTTTTTGAGACTATAGAGAACGTATGCAAAGTGATCGTGAATTACGTCTTGCTCATGTAAGTCTATATACGTATTCTAGAAGGAGCTTGCAAGCACTGTACGCGTAACGCTCTGCATTACAAAGTTATCTACATCGAAACAAACACACATACACCGGGGAAGAAAAAGCCTCGTAGACAGTAGAAAGATTAAAAAGCCTCTCAAGAGTAAGCTCCAAAAAACTCTCGAGTAGTAGAGCCGCACATAACTCTCAGAAGGAGGGAGGCCGCAGCAGACAGCTCTCATTTCTCGCGGCAACAAGCGCAGTGTAGTACGCGCACACGGCCGAACTTCATCAACTCCAGCTCTCTAACTGTATATATACGTATACCCGAGCCTATAGCGCTTTTTCAGGCTCTCCGTCCGCGATTCCGCGATTGTAATCCCGCTCAAGTTCGCGTCGCGTATAAATCCGCTGCGGTAATTACACTACTACCTCGGCATGCGGAATTTCAACAGCAGCAGCCGCCGCGTGTTGCAATATCTCGGGCAAACTTTTCCGGCGGCGTATTAGACGCGAAGATTTAGCCGCCGCGACGGGACTCCATTCGTCAGGACGACGCCGCCGTCGTCGTTGCGCCGCGTATATATATAGTATATAAGGGATGAGAGGCAACTCGACTAATTACACGCTTCGCGGGAGATTAAAGAAGAGCGGAAAGAGAGAGAGAGTGTTTCGATTTCGTGGGGGATGAGTTTGGGATTCTTTTTCGCGACTTCATTTTTTTTCTTCTCCGCGGGAGTTGAATGCCTCCTCCTGCGAGCCGATGAATAAGCGACGCGCGCGAGGTTTATCGCTCGCGCGTCGTGTCCTGTCCTAATGGATTTTTTTCTCGCCGAGCTTTTGCCGCTCCACACGCTTATACACATCACTTTGCGGCCGAGGTAATAATTCAGGGGTGTGCGAATATAACCGACGCGGGAACACTAATTGGCGATGTGTACCCCGGTGCGGTGGCTTTCAAATTGAACGTGTTGGTCGAAAAAGAGGCTCCTGCCCGGGTCTCGAAAGCTCCTGCTGTGTGCTACTGCTATATATAGCGGGCGCTGAGAGATGCAATTATGATAAACGTAAGAGCTTCTTCCACGCGCGGCTTACACACAAAAGCACGAGCAGCTGCTGCTGGCGAGCCAATTCCGCTTTTCCCCATTTTCGTCACAGCTCTCGTCTTCTGTTTTCTACTCCAGAATCCAGATAGCTCGCGGTGTTTTCTATATGCGACGATGCCGTATTTACATGACGCGCTGTTTCTCGGTGTATAATGCAAGCTTCAATGGGGCCGACTGAATTTCATTTTTACGGTTATTTACGATAAGGTATGTATACAGTACGCAGAGACGGAAAAGTTTAACGACGACGGAATTTATAAGATAATGAAAATAATAACGACGGCGCAGTAAAAGCCTTTCGCAGTTAAATCATCGCATTTTACAGCTTCATTATATACTCCGAAGCTTACTGCGCTTCGACGTATAAAAGAAATATTTTCCTAATTTACCGCCGCCCTCTAAAAGGAGCTTTATATATGCGCCCGAGTACTTGGCGCCTCCGATCCATTGCGCAATTATATTAAATCACCAGCTCGTCCGCTGCTGCCGCTGCGAATCGTCCCCGGGATCAATCAGGAAAACCGATAGAGAAAATCGCGAGCGAGAAAAAAACGCCCTCTCCCATCGCATTTCCGATTCCGAATTCAAATGAGTCCCCTCGTGCGTGATTAGAATTCAATAAGCTACACTGCACGACGCGAAATTGGTTTTCAATTTCGAGCCTCGAATGTTAATTCGCGAACCTCGTCCTTCCCAGCTCAAATCACGCATACGCGCGAAGTGAACGGATGAAAAAAAACTCGAGTGGATAATTAGAGAAGCTAACGATTAAAATTCTCCGCTGCAGAAGCACCGGTGGCAGCAAGAAAGGACACGAGAATATACGAGTCTCTCGCACTCTCTTGGGATATCGATCTGCGTTAAGGGCTGATTCATCCCTCGACGCGGGTGGGAGCACAGTCCCGCGGCCATCGACCTATGTCTTGGCCATTCGCTGCTGCTGCTGCTGCTGCTGTGTTGCACCGGACTGCATACTGTGTTCGACTACTCGTATTTCTGAGGCACAACAAATGAATTGTAAGCTCGGCTTTCTATCGCTGTGCAGAGCTATACTCTCTTTCTCTCTCTATTTACCTAACGCGCGGCTGGGAAATGACGCAGCTTTGTTTATTGTCGGAATTGAGGAAGAGCTGTTTGCGCTGTTGGAATTGCCTCTCGAGTGCTCGACGACCCGCTGTGGCCCTCGTACGACGTTCGCAAGACGATTTTCGAAAAAGCTCCGATACTCGCTTCATCGTCCCTCCTAAATCAGTATGACCCAAATCCGCTCTCTTTCGAGTTCTTTCGCTGCGAGAAGGAGACTAATTTCGTAAATCCTCAGGCTCAAGGTAGAACCGCCGGACAAGAGCCGGCGCTTCTTCCTCCCTCCTTTGATCCCAGATTACCGACGTCTCCGCTCGCTCGGATACAGCCGCGCGCAAACCCACATATCGTTTCCGGGAGGAGGAGGAAGAAGAAGAAGCGTCTATATCACTCGACGCGCTGCTCGGGAAGCAAGAACGACGCGGCTATGTAAATGCAGATTAGATGCGCAAGCGGGGACGCGAGCACCCGTAGCGAGAGAGATGTGTCACTAATCTCGGCGGGTTTCTCCGTGCTTTTCCTTTGTTGGAGATGTTTTCCCTGGAAGCGTGGCTTTTCTATTGTTCGCAGTCGTGTTCTCGCATTGTCTGCGAGCCGGGGGAGTATAAACTTTGATATTCTTTTTTTATTGCGTGCTAATGCCATCGAGCCAGTTTTGCCACTCTTATATTATAATCTACATCTGAGAGAGAAACGAAAAATCTGAAAGAGTTGAAACAATCCAAAACTGCTTTATATGTATATAGATTGACGTCGCCGCGGGAAAAGCGGACAATATGAAACGAGAAAAATGGATTAAGATCGAATACGCCGCGCAGGTTTACACAATAGAGGCTTTGCGTACTTTTCCTCCCAGCGTTTTCGACCGAAGGCGACTGATATATACGACGAGGGAGTCGAGTCGCGCGGATGAGAGATGCATTATTTTCGCCGATCGCAATGAACCGACACGATTGTATGTATATATACGTGGTGGTGCGGGACTACAACCGCGGATGCCGCGCCGCGTCGAGGTGAAAAAGTCATCGGAGCGTAAATTCACTGCGGCTAGAGCTGCCTCGGCATTCAGAATTAATCTTTCCGATTCATCGCGGGAGAAACGAGTTTGTATTTTTTTTTTGCCCCTACACCCATGATTGAATTGGCCTGTAACGGAGCTGTAATAAACGCGTCTCCGCGCGATATAAATTCGCGGGACCGGTAAATGTATTTTTTTTTCGACGGGGGATAAAAAGCTTTGCGCGTGTGCTTTATTTCCGCGGCTACGAATTGCTGTCTATATATATACGCTTCGACGTGCGGTGCCGAGTGATTATCCGTTCCCATAGCCGAAAGACGCATTTCCTCGTTCCCGCGAGGGCGGATCTCGGATACGCCGCCGATGAAATCGAAATCGAGCCATCAGAGAGAGGGCGGTTGTATATATGGAAGGGGACTATGCCTCGTCGACAGCGGCGCGGCAAATTGTTCGCGGAAACGAGTGGATAATTAAATATGGATTATCCGTAGCTGCGCACGCAAATGCGGCCAGCAGCAGCAGCGACTCGTTTGTACCCGTTAATTGGGACGGAAAGGAGCCCGCGCGGTTATTAACGGCTGTCTACACGGCCTGGAGCTGCAATATTTTGCCAGCCGATGTTGCGCAAAGCAAAGAAAGCGAACGCTCGCAGTGTGTGTACACAGAGGGAATAGGATAATAAAAGAGGAGCGAAGAAAAGCAGCCGAGGAAAGTTGGCCGCGCATAAATTATGAGCCCGGCGAGCGCGGATAATCCGCTGCGCGAAACCTCGCGCCGTAGACAAAGTTTAACTCGTGTGGCTGGCGGTGGTGTATTCAGCGTTACGAGCCTTTCCGATTGACTTTGCCTACTATACACACATACGGCCAACTTTGTTTTACACACGCGTATATACATATACGTCGCGGAGTGGCTGTTAATCACTCGTTATCGAATCCAAAAATAAAGTTATCCCAACTTCGTTTTTTCTCCACAGGCGGACCTGTCCTGTCGGAACACCATGCAGAGCGTCGGAGCCATCTACACGCACACCAACTTCGTCACCCTGAAGTACGTGACGGACGCCTGGGGCACCGACACGAACGGATTCCGGCTCGTTATCACAGCCGTCAAAGATCCAAGTGAGTATTACGTGAATTATTCGCGGACTCGTGTAACCCGCGCGCGTTTTCACGTAACGCGTGGCAATTCGCGCCGGTCGATTAAACTTTTCCAATTTCGCTATATATACCGGCAGTCGAAGCGCAGTAGTAACGTACATGCTCAGATATGTGCGAAGAAACATCAACGCAGACGCACTGGCTTGATGAGGAATCGGCCGCCTCGGCGCGTAGGGTATATTTGCAGAGAACCGCGCGCGGAATTATTGATGCGCGCGTCAGCGAGGATGCGCAGTACTTACGGGAAAAGCGAGCAAACGCTTTGACAAATCGACGAGAGCCGGCATAAAAAAATCAGTTGTTTACCAGACTAGAGCGAGGTGCGGCTGAAATTGCGGGCATTATACGAGAGCGAAAGTTCGCTTACACAAATGACGCGCGGAACACTCTCGGAGAGCGAGCACAGAGTATACGTGCCTTTGCTCGCGGCTCTCCCCGAGGGACCGGGGGCATCTTCGGGGGATTCCCGAGCATGGGAAACGGGTTACGATGTGCATCTCGACGTGAGAAATTGGTCAGCCGTTGCAGAGGTATACGGCGCGGATTTTATTCGTCGGTGCGGACACTTTTTATCCAGGTATATATAGACGCGCGCAGAAGGAAATTGAAAAAGTTTTCGGTTATATGCTTAAGAAAGAGGAGCGAGAAACACAGCGTAAATATTCAGGCTGCATAACGCAATACGGAAAATATACGCGCGGCGTCGCATATTCGATTTCGCCTCGGCTCTCTCGCTCTGTGATTTACCACTTTTCTTTGTTGCGCCCGCGAGGAAAATGCGCTGGAAACATTGATTCATGCGTCGCGCCACCGTCGAGACTTCCGTTTCGCTCTAGGCTGCACGTGCTTTTCCTCTTTCTTCCGCGCGTCTCTTTCTCTCCTATATACTTTCTCATTCCACTCGCAACTCACTGGCCTATTTTTTCCCATCCGTCGCGACGACGACACTATCTCTTTGATTCGAATCCTCTCTCTGTCTCGCGCGCGCTAGTCTACGCGTATATGACGTATCGATCGCGGGGGCGAATCTCTAATATAATCTCTTATTCATTGCGGAATTTCGCTCGGAGCAGTGTGTACGCGGCTACACACGCGCACACACAGCTGCGCATACGAGATGAGGCCTGTCTGCGGCAGGATTTAAACGTTTTAAAATGCAGTACGAAGTGGAAGGGGTAGCTGTTTGAACGGGGCGGCGAGAAGGGAGCGGAGAGCTTAAATTAATTGTTCGAGCATTACGATCCTCCCCCGCGCGCGATTTTACAGTTTTCTCGGTAAATGTTTGATCGTTATATACAGTCCGAGGCTCGGAAGTTTAATTTCACGTATAATCAAATCACACGCGCACGAGCGCCATCATGGCTAAATATCAAAGCTCCCGCGCATACCGACTGCGGCGCAATAAAGATCCCCGACAAATCGCAGTATAGCTCCACCGCAAATCTGCCCTACATCACGATTTTGCGCGCTTGCCGCGTGTAATAATAACCGTCGGAATGCTCGGCTCGACTGCTGCTGCTGCAGTGTCTCTCGGTGTCTCTGATGCAGCCGCGTTATATAACGTGTTATATAAAGGACGAATAGTCGCAGGACAATATATATATATATGTATGGTGCAGCTGTCGGGCAATGGAGAAATAGCACCGTCTCGCTAAACAGCCGCAGCAAATCACCGGGATTGAGAGAAACGGCGGCACCTATACCGCGATTTTTCCGCGTGTATATAGTATATATGTATACTTTTAAAGAGAACGTATTATTAGAATGATTAACACGCTCGTTGTGTCTTGCATCTAGATGATGCAGTTGTTGCGCCGAGGAGGAGAAGGAACATTAATCTCGGGTCCGCAGTGCACGACAAGTTTTTATTTTGAAAACGTATGGCTTGTCATATTTCGCGCGTCGCGCTTGAAAAATAGTACGCCCACGCGCTGGCGCTCGCGCTGATAAATGGATTTTCCGGCTATAGTAAAATTAATCTCTCGAACATTTTCGATTAGCGCGTAACTTTACCGCTCTAATTGCGAACACACTGCAGGTCCCTTAATGTATATTTGCGTATTGCCAATACATAATAGCCGCATTAATTATTGACCGATGCTATATTGGCCCGCGGCACGTATATAATAGAGCTGTATATTATATACGCGTGGATCGCGTTTACTTGGTCAGTGCTACGCAGCTTCCATAGCCCGCGAATCCATCAAGATTCCCTCTCAAAGTCAAATGGCGCATTACCTTAATGCACAGGCGTTCGATCGTGTCGAGGGTCTGTAATTGCTGGCGGTTCGATCTCCCATAAAAACTAGTACCGAGCGCGACCGATTACCGCATATCTATGGGGTTATGCATCAGATGGTTTGTGGTGCATTGGTCTTCTGGGGGATCACGAGCGGCCCGACGCTTGAAGACACCTTCAAAGATTGTTCGGATCTTATTGATCTCTCCGCATTAGTATAGGAGGTTAATTCTCATTCCAACATTGGCCTCTACAGGTCCGTAAACAGGCTAAGATGACAAAGGAACATTCTTCCTGACTCCATTGATAAAGCAAAATTCTGACCATCGCAGATGTTTCAGTAGATGATTTTTAACATTGCACTATGCGATTTCTGCCTGTGCCTTTAAAGAGCGGTCCTGACATCTTATACGTATATACGATCGGCCGACGAGTAAACGACGCTGCAAACGAAGCTCTTTTTCGCGCAAACCCAATTATATCCTCGATAATTGTCAAAGCGCAATTAAACTTTGATTTCGATCGTGCCCTCGCTCTCCCTCTAAATCTATCCGCAGCGAAATGTAATAACCGCACGTTCCCGGTATAGGAATGAGCCCCGATAGCTTCCCGGCTGGCAGCTCAACGAGAGGAATAGAAGCTACGCATGGAAACGTAAATAACGAGGTCAGCTCCACAGCAGCAGCAGCAATGGCAAACAAATGGATTACCTTGTTGGGTTTCGCGGTCGACCCCGGCGATGTGGCATCGATCTATATGTACATATATATATATATGTACCAGTGAAAATTTCGGATTTTCTCCGCTATATTATAGACTTCGATTTTCATTCGCCGCCGCGGTTTCCGGATGCGATTGTCTCGCTCCTCGCCAAGTTGAAGTCTGCGGCTGAGGATCTAGAAAAAATGACTGTATACGGTTTCGAGATTGAGTTCGACTCTGTCAACATACCGCGCGCGTCAAACGAAAGCTTCTCCATTCCAAATTCTCCGTCGCAGATTTCCCGTCGAGTTTGATGACTTCGTTGTAGCTTTTTCCCCCAAAAGTTTGGTATAGTTCAGCCGGACGAACTCCCGATTCGAGCGTAATTCATTCCGACGGCGTACGGCTGTCAGAAAGCAATTTCGCAATGAAAAGTAAAATAAAAGAAAAAAAAATAAGTAAACCAGCAAAGATCGTCCGTATCCATTCGAAACTATCGCTTCCGCGCATATGTCATCCGCCGTAGACAGACAGCTTATGCGGAGAAAAGCTCTCGGTATTTTCCGCGAATGCAATTTCCCTTCCGACCCTTTTACGATCATCTTTCGCTCTCACGGACCATCGATCGTCGGCAAAACCAACTTCGTGACTCGTTCTCCGATAGCGTATCATATATACGATGTGTGCAGACGCTGCGCGCTCGTGTATATTGATTTTCAAAAATAACCCGCGCGCACAAACCCAGAGATAACAATTTAATCGGTCGCTAATCTTATGTACGCGCTTTGACCTCACGGCTGGCATAACTCGACCGCGAAGCACAAAGGACGAGATTCCTAACGTTCTCTACATTATACATATATATATACGCGGACAGCACATCGCGCCGTGCAGATGCGCACACGGACGGGTTATTTGCTCGTGTAGGTGATTTATCTGCCGCGAGAGAGAGAGAGAGAGAGAGAGAGTGTGTTGAACGTCCGTCCGTCCGTCCGTCTGTCCGGCCATATGGAAATGCGCGGGTATACTCGAGCAGCTCTTTTCGCGTCCTAATTGTCTACCGCTGCATACACGGTGGGTACGTGAAACTGGCCGGAAAGCTCGTTGCTATTCGCGATTTACTGCTAATTACGAGGCTGCGATGGCGATACCTGCTGCTGCTGCCGAGGCGGAGCTTTATTTTGTTACTGGAATTTTCTTGCCCGCCCCGCTGTAAATCAAAGTTAACGCGCTGACTTTTGACGCTGGCTGCGCTGTAAACTGTGCATTGCGTATGGGTGCAGTGTTTTTTTTTCTCGTAGTTGTTGTACGCGTACACGCACCGGGAAAAAATGTGAAATCGCGTGTAAAGTGCCAGGAGAATGAAATGTATAACTCTGTCCGCTTGCTGTGTTACTGTACTGCTGCTGCTGTAAAAATAGTCTTAAGCTCATCTATTAAACGGAAACGTATATTATACACACGCGCGGGAAAGAAAATCGGCGAAACGGAAAACGCTAAAGTCATAAATCATACAACTGTAGCGGCAGCGGTAGTATACCGAGAACTCGAACATAAACATTTATTATCCGCGCCCTGCGCAACTGCGGCTAATCAGATTATACTTCCACGTGTGCGCAACGCATACGCTTCCTCTCTATATTTTTATCCGCTAAAAACTTTTAAATCGTAATATACACTCCGCGGACAACTGCCGAGGAAGCAAAACAACGAGCGAACGGGCGGTGTATAACGGTAATGTGTGCGCGCGCGCGGGCGCAACGAATTATACGACCCTGCTTCGCAATTCGGCTCATCGAAAACAGCAGCCGACAATGCTTCGAAATTTGCGGCGTTGAGCGCACTATCTGTCTATATACCAAAGTTCAATTCGTCACGTTATAATTATAAAATTGACGCTCGCTCTCTCCTCGCGGTAATCGCCTTGTGCAAGCTTCGCGAGGGGTGTACAGTCTGAGACGCTTAAAATTCGTTATTGTCAATTCTGGCGAAGACTCGAGTGTAGAGGAAAACCGCAAATAACCGAGTTCTCGGCTCAGTCTCGAGTATAATTACTTTGGCTGCACGTACGCACGCGCATGCGCGCAAGGACGCTCGAGTCTCGCGAGCCCTCGCAGTAGCCCAGCCAGCCGGAATGATGGTCCAAGCATTTGGAGAGCTTTTAATAGTCGCCGCCAGGGCGCGACGACGCATCGAGCGCACGCGCGTAATAAATAAGTTAGCCCTTCTGTATATAGCTATACGAAAAGAGAGAGAGAGAGAGAGAGAGAGACCTGTGGATTTTTCTCGTTAACGCGCCAAGGATGAATTTGCCCGGGGTAAACGCTCTCCTGCAAATTTAATTCCGGGCGTTCTTACCTGCTGCTGTTGCTGCTGGCTGTATAATGGAGCTTTACGAGGTGCTTTTATGCGGTCTTGAAAAGTTATTCCACGACGTCATGCTGTGTATGACTCTCTTATTATTCCGGCTCCGCTGTGTGAGCGAGACAAAATGGATTATGAAAAAACGTGTCCGGAAGCTTTTACCGCGACGCTCGTCCCTGAACTTAATTTTTTCTTCGATCAGTCGGACGTACACGATGACAGCGTATACATAAATATCAATTTTATTTCGTGCCCTGATATATATATATATACACACACACACGTATACGTATGGACTATTACATAATACAAACGTTTCCGTCTGTTGCAGAGCACGCCTGTAAGGATTTCCGCTGCACGTTGAAGGAATTCTGCATCGACAACGACCTCGTCTGCGACGGTATTAGTCACTGCGAAGACGGCTCCGACGAGGCAACCTCCACCGTCTGCGTCAGTGAGTATATACATCAGCGTCTATCCAACTTGGAGATAGTCTAGTTACACAAGCTCTATACATATATATGCACCTGGTGCATTTATCCCGATGCAATTAATGTCTAAAGTAATCGCTACCCGGTTACTGCTCCCGCTGCTGCTGCTGCTGTTTTGTACGCGCACGCGTTTATTGATATAACGCTCCGCGCGAACTACTCGCTAGAGCTGTGCTGTAATTAAATTTATCGCGAGAGAGAGAGAGAGAATGCGCGCATATTACGCCGCAACGCCCAGTGTTTTATTTCGTTAATAATTAATTACACTGTAGCCACTCAAAGGAGCTTGACTCGTGGCGCGTCGGGCGTTTTAATTGCATATACTTGCCGGAGAGACACGCGTATAGCTGACTGCGGTCACGCTGTATTAAATTAAATTATTCAAACAGATGGCAATTCTTTATTGCAAAGTACTCGACGACATTATACGATACAACATGATATTACGCCTGTTCATCGTGTATACTCAATGATCGTCGCTCTTTCTACTGCACGTCCGGAAACACGAGGCCAGGCCGCCGCAGAAGGCTCCGCACACGTTCAGGAACGCGGTGACGAGCACGACAAAGCAGTCGCACAATACGAAACACATGTTAGCGCGGTGTATCCTCTTCAATACAGCCTGACTAGTAGTCGAGAACGGCCATGCTTCAACGAGTCAATCTGCAAAAATTAAATCCAATTGAAAAATCGACTGAGCTCTCAATCGCTCTCAAACTATCCCATCGCGCGTACGGAACGCGCAGCAGAAGCGACAACTTTACCTCGAATTATCCGATTAATTCCGAGAGCTCTGGGCTTTTGTGAGGCGATGTTGAAGCCGCACCGGTCGACCTGACAATGGGCCTCGCGGGATCGAGAGCAGCAACGGCAGCGGCGTTATAACTAACACCTGTCCGAGGCCGCGACGAGGCGTCAATTCATATACGCCCGCGTTTATATATAGGAAGCTCGTTCTCACTTGTGTGTCGCCGAGGTTAATAATAGAGTTATTACAGGGACGCGAGCTGACCCGAGAGTCACGCGGACGCCTTATCGCGTGCAGTCCTTATCGACTGCGTATAAGTGAACGGTATATATAGATATATATATATAAAGTTCTTTGTGTAGCAAGAACCGCGAATGCGCTAAAAAGCATAAAAGAATATAGGTATTCTTGAAAATTGCAAGGCCGCGGGAATGAAACCGCCGCCGCGCCAGCGAGCGCGAATAATAATCAGGTTAGCGGTGTACCGCAGGGCATATATGCGGGAGGCCTACGAGAGCTTGACGCGCGCAGTCTATCCTCATCCCCCTAATTCTCTCATGATTCGCAGACACAGAGGCGTCGACGATCCTGGGGATGGAGAGTACCTGGTTCGCGATGATGATGGTCTGCCTGGTACTGGCCACCGCCGGTCTCGTCACCGCCGGTGTCCTCTGCTTCTACAGGCAGCGTGTCCTCACGCCCAGACATCTCCACAACGCGCACAACCTTCAGGGACATCCGCCCGTCAGCTATCCATGTGAGTATACGTATACGTACGACTTCTCTTTTGCTCTACACTACGGGATGCATATATGTGTATATATATAACACGACACTGTACATTAAACCTGGCGGGCTCGCGGACGGAGATCAAAGGGATTACGCGCACGCGACATTTAATTTAGTCTATTTATTTAGCTTGTAAAACGTGTGCCAGCAAAGTTCGCGGCGAGTACGTCGCGCTTGCCGCAGTTCACTTGGTTTATTAAATTATAAATTGCTTTTAGAGCGCAGCTTGTTGTTCATTTTTCTTACTTAAAAACGTTATGTACCTTTAAAAGGAAGCGTATATAATTGCACTCTGCAGGCCGCAGGCTAATTTTCAAAGTTGCGGCGAGTATCCCTTTTTTTATTTACCGTCCGACCCGTCGAGAGAGTAGTGTGTATTACAAAAGAAATTTTTACAACCTCTCCTATATACACCCTCGTATCCCCGATGATATTGTGTTACTTATTTGTGTTTGCACTAGTTGACTCGAGTCTGTCATCGTTATTATGTATAGCATATTTCATATGATTTTCCGTGCACATCAAGGGTATTGGATATACTCGAGAGTGAGAGAGACACCTCGAGCCTCGATCAAAATTACTTTAAGAATCTCGGAAAAGCCGCGAGTATATACCATTGCCTTATGTAGCTCACCATATACATCCACCCCCTCATGCAATGCCACATACGCTGCATATAACGAAGCGGTTTCAATTCCACATTCGACGACGCTGACGTTGCACGCATCGAAAGCTCCCACAGTGAATTGTTCGTGTGTATATATATACATCCGCGGCTAATCGACGTACTTATATAGGTATAGGCGCGCGCGATGCGATGCGCCTGTATGTGTAAAATGTAATTCGGCTCAAAGACGTTGAAAGGGAGACGCACGTCATTAGCGATTTCGTAAGCCGCCTTTACAATGACGCGCTCTCTGAGCCCGTCTTTTGTTTCGCCTCCCGTCGCGAGATCGATTTTCACCTAATGACTGCAGCGAGGGGATTAATTACAGGGGCTTGACGCTGTAGCTTATTATTATACTCAAATTTATCCATATTTTGTCGCGTATAATTATTGTACATAATACAACCATTAAAAATTAGCCTGTCGTCCGCAGTTATATATGCGCGGTATCTCGATTAAATTGAGCCTGTCGACTTGGGTCTGCTTACATCGCACTTGGGGTAAAATTGGGAAAATTGATACAAAGAATCGAGCACACCGTGCGCAGCGATGAAGGGAAGAGAAAAAAAAACGAATGCCAGAGGAGGTAATAAGCTTTAGCTTAATAAGTCAATCGTGCGCCATGTAAATTCGCCATTCAGACTGTCGAATGTAAAACAAAAGTTAAACTGCCAGGCCGCTTGAACAATGAACCGTTTAAGGCAGCTATAAAGCCTCGTTTAGCTCAGTTATAGTTAATGCGTCCGCTAGTTGAACTTGTGTAATGCTCACGCGCTCCTCACGATCCTATTTATTTCGATCGCGCGATTTACAAATGTTGCCGTTATCGAGCTGAATCATGTCACGCGCGAATATGTACAACAAAGCCGACTTTTAAATTACAAAATAAAACAGCTCGTTTTTCAAACTTGTCAAGCTCACGGCTCTGGGCTGCCGGAGATTCCTCTAAACTGCAGGTTCGCCGCGCGAAAACAGCGAGTAGGGTCGAGGCCGAATGTTGCTCGGCAAACGTCGCGGGCTGTGCGCTCTCTGGCTTGGTTCCAAAGGAGCATTGCGCCCTCGTGTTTTGTCGCCGCGCGTTGAAAATGGAAATGGCCTCTGCTCGCGTCGGAATTTATTTCTTTCGCCTATATTTGCCCACGGCCGCATAGCGGAAAATTGCTCATGCATTTGGAAATACAGCCGCAGTCTACTTTCCAGCCGCTAATGCGAATTAGGATTAGAATTTTCATTACAACGAGCCACACGCACTGCTGCTATTTTTGATATTGCTCTCGCGAAGATGAGTTTTGTTATTTAATTAACAGCTGCGCGCGGGAGCCTATTTGCAAGTTTAATTAAGTCGTAAACGCGGCCGCCGCGCGCTGGCCATCTCGTTTAGGACTTTTTCTATATATAAAGCGCTACAGTCTATATAACAATCCTCGCGGCATAAGTATGCTCCTTATGCGGAGATTCAATTATTCAGTTATAATCGCGTAGACGCGAGGAGAAGGCTTTATTTATATTTACGACAAAGTCGCGCAAAGTGAGCCACTCAAAGTTTAAACAGTTTATGTTTTACGGAGATGATTGAAGGATCGATATAGGTAAAATAAGAGCCCCGGCGGAGTAACCTACATTCCGCCGCGCGGAGTATATTAAAAATGATATTCTTTTTTAAACGCGAACGCGCCGCGATAATCGATATCTACTTACTTACTCTGCTATTACGCGCGCATCGATTTAGATTGCATTTCTCCCCGCGACGTTCCGTCTTAATGAATACACTGCTCTCGTCGCAAAGCGACGTTTAATGGCTCCGACGATTACTCTTAACGCGTACTTCAGTCTGTTTCAACTGGCGAGATCAGATAAGGCCGAAGTCTATTCAAACAAAAGATAAATAGAATCGTGGTCACATTTTTCACGTATAGTTACACACTGTACACTTACTCGGGCGCGTATAGCCTCGAGAGTCTAAATTTACTCGCATATTTTCACTTTTTCGAGCGTCAAAGCGGCCAAGTTTCACTCGTCGGAATGCGGAGAGCCAAAAGTCCGAAACTAACAGTAGCTCACGTTCGTTTCAACGAATATCCGATATATAATGGACTATAACGATAGCATGAAATATAATCCCATGTAGAATATTGACCCAGTGGCATATTTAAAGCCGGCCCGCGCGCGAATCCGACAATTGGACTCGATTAATTAAGATTTCCAACTGCACGTATCTGGGTCGGCGGCAGCGATTATGTACGCCCGCACTACTATATACTATATATACAACGGCTGCTCCGGAGAGTAAGAGTAAAATTCGCGAGGAGAAAGTCGTAAGTACGTGTGAGTGTGTACGTTTAAAATCAAAAGTAGGAATGGACGTGTTTCACTGCGTGTATATATCGCGCTTTACAACTGCGCGAGCGATGATGGTATCGGCGGAAATACCTTCCGCTTCATTTCAGTCTAATAGCGCTGGATGACCGGAGAATCCGAATGGCCGACTATACAGTGCGTGCTCCACAGTCCTTTCGGCGCTTAATGAATTGCCGCGACTAAATGCGCCGCCGATGGGAATTCAAAGGTTGCGCGCGTTATGTGCGCGGGATAGGCGATTGTGTATAAGTATACAGCTGCGTGTCAATGCTGAGTTTAGATTTTTTTTTTTAATCAAGCCGCTGGACCGGAGATTGGCAATGCACTAATACCGAGCGCTTTACTCGCGAGCAAACGTTTGATCTGCCTATAGGATGTATACATCGAAGTAGGCTTTATAGCAACCGCGTGCGCTCGATAAGAAATCATTCGCGACGGAGAAAACAAAGTCCCAATAAGCGGGAACTTTTCTGGTCTATATATTTTCGTGTAACGGGTACAAAGCCATTCTCGCCTTATCGATTGATTTTCCCCGCGCTATACCTGGGCGATAAGCCGCGCGCGCCGGTGTATTTGCCGAGTGTTCGCGCAGCAGTCTTATCTCCGACTCCGCCTTGTGCGTGTGTATACAGACGCCGTCGCGAGAGAGAGAGAGAGAGAGAGAGAGAGAGAGAGAGAGAGGCTAATGACACGAGAGAAAAATCGATTGAACTTGGCATATTACTATGCTGCCCTTATCTCTCCGCGAAGCGATCACCTAATGCAAAGTGAGATGTCTCAATAAAGCTAGGCCGCAGCGGGACGCTTATATAGCTGTATATATATATATATATATAGGCCTTTTTTCTTTCTTTGTTCCGAACGACGTGCATCACCGAGAGATAGAGAGAGAAGTATTCATTTTCCGTTGTCGGATGCGAATTGCCGAGTGGCACGCAAATCTCGAATCGCGATCGAGAAATTTCTATTAAAGCTTATCGCTCGACGGCTGAAATTCGATTGCACCTCTCGTATATTCTTTTCTCTTTGTCTGTCTTTCCTGTGACACGCGAAACTTTCATGCGATTCATAAGTATATATAACGGCGCTTTTGTCGCGCATTTTTAATCGATGTCTGACTGAGGCTGACACTCGACTGATTTATTGAAAATTTCGCATAGTCGATTTAAAATTCAGAAGAGCAGTCGGAAAAGCGACTATAGTTTGATTTAGGATACAGTTGCTGTCCGTTATGTAATTATCCATCGTTTCGCAAAGTTTGAAGCCAATATATAAATACCTCATCGTTAAATGGCATTTGAATAATGTCTCAAAATATTTATATACTGGCTTCAAATTTTGTGAAATAATATATATATATATATATATATATATATATATATATATATATATATATATATATATAAGTACATTCAACGTCGTAATTAGGTTCTTCTTATTTGTTATAATCAAATTGGTCGCTTTCCTGCGTCTGCTATTCGTTCGCGCTATACACGATTCTAAATTTAGCGGCGAACTGCGTACGAGTAAAGGGAAGTCTGTTGTCAACCGTTTGTCGATAGCTCAGGCCGTATACCGAATTGTATATATATAACATAGTGGAAATGCAATCGCATAAACCTTTGGACTCGAAAGGATATTCACAAAAAATCACGACTCATGCCCGCATCACCTGGCGCTGCTTCTCCCAATCAGTTCCCAATACGTATATATATACGGCATACAATCTCTGCATCGTCTCCCTTTGCGACCGGCACTATACCTTATCACGCTCAGATAATCCAGCGCACCGATATAGACAGCCTGCGGATAACCGAATTTTTCACGCCGGCCATCAGTCTCGCTAAAACACTCAATGGTGGCGTACGCACTTGCAATACACATAGAAATATATATATAGTCGCGCACACGTGACACGATACACTTCGTGTAATGTATACGGCGGCGATGGCGGCAGCGGCGGCGGTGAACGAAAGCACGAGCGCCGCCGGCCGTGAAATGACCCCGTCATTGTCGCCGGGGCCGCGGTCGAGGCGAGGCGAGAGCGCAACAAGCAAGAGCTCTTACGGAACCACTCCAGGCGATCCAGAGAGCGGAACCACCAGCGCTGCTGCTGCTGCTGTCGAAAAGATGGACTGGCATCGAGGACCCAGCGCCAGGCGGCTCATCGCCCTGTCGCTCGCTTTCTTCGTCGTCTCGACGATGCTGCTGCACCAGGTTCTGAGCCAGAACCTCGGCTTCGAGGACGTCGTCGAGGACAACGAGTACGCACTGGCCCCCAAGGACTTCTTCATCGGGCCGTGTCTCGTCAACACCAACCAGACCTGCCCCGACCCCGAGGTCAGCTTCTACCTCTACACGAGGTCGAATCTCCGACTGGCCCAGCAGATCTTCGTCAACGATACCGACTCCAACCTCGCGGAGACCTACTTCCAGCCCAGCAAACCCACCAAGATCATCGTGCACGGCTACAACTCGGACATGCACCTCGACTCGCTCGTCGACATCCGCACCGAGTACCTGAAGAAGGGCAACAGCAACCTCATCATGGTCGACTGGCACCGGCTCGCGGCCGGGCCCTGCTACCCCATAGCGGTGCACAACGTGCCCCACGTGGGCGAGTGTCTCGCTCAGCTGATCGAGAGGCTGCGAGACTTCGGGGCCAAGGACATCCACGCGATAGGCTTCTCGCTCGGCGCCCACGTGCCCGCCTACACCGCCAACAGCCTCCGACCGTACAAGCTGCCCAGGATAACCGGCCTGGATCCGGCCATGCCGCTCTTCATCACCGTGGGCAAGGACGAGAAGCTCGACGCCGGCGACGCCCGATTCGTCGACGTCTTTCACACCAACGCCTTCGTCCAGGGCAAGATCGAGCCCAGCGGACACGTGGACTTCTACATGAACGGCGGCGTCAACCAGCCCGGCTGCTGGGAAAAGAGAAACCCCTTCGGCTGCAATCATCACAGGGCCGCGATGTACTTTGCCGAGAGCATCAACAGCCAGCTCGGCTTCTGGGGCTGGCCCTGTCCCGGCTTCCTGGCCTACTTGCTCGGACTGTGTCCGCCCAGGTTCCCAGCTATACTGGCCGGTGAACCCGTCAACCGAAACTATCGAGGCTTCTTCCTCGTGAAAACGAAAGCCAAGTCGCCGTTCGCCGAGGGAATTTTCACGGTCGAGCCGATGCCCGGAATGAAGACGTGATTCGCGCGCGTGCTGTGTTACACTTATCATAACTATATATATATATATATATATATATATATATATAAGAACAAAAGTTCTCGCTCTATTGTGATTTCGAAAGTGAAACGACGCTGTCGTCGTCGTCGTCTTTGTTATGCGTAACGGCAACTGTACGTAACGACATATTTTTATATGGACGATTGTGAATGACTGATGAGAATATACGTGTTTTATGATTCTATATTTATTTGAACTAACGTCACATTCGTGTACTTATTCATGCGATTAAACTGTTTTTCAAAAGAAAGTTTGACTAATGATAAAAACACACATCGCGCGATGGCGGTTCCGTGTTCCTCCGCAATGTTACTTATATTATATGCGACGAATTGAAGTCTTAATTTTTTTTTTTGGGTCGGACTTTTTCAATAACCCGAGTCTCTAATAAATATTCCGTGTTGCGATAGATAGCTTTGATGTACGTCGATAGCGTTTCGATGTAGGATCGATATCGTTCGAATGTCATAGGCGGCGCGATGAAAGTATCGGATGGCATAAATATAACGGTATATTAAGAGTTCTACAGTGAATTAAAAGCACGAGTTCCATCGGTATACGTGCATTTTAAATTATACGGCCTGGTTAACATGACGTCGAAACTGCACAGCCCATTTTACTTGTTTATCTAAATACCTGATTGCGGATGCGCATAATTAACCGCACGTCGCTCGCATATTTCACTCGAATATACGATACAGTTGGTTATTGTAATCACTACGGTATGCTTGTGTTGACACTGTAATTATGTAATATATTATTAAAATATCATATATATAGTGTAAAATAAAGTGAAAATAGCGGTGAAAGAGACGTAAGCGAGAAATAAGCGGAGAAGCGCGTTGGCATCTGTTTTTTCTAAAAGACTTGAAAAACAAATTTATATGGATGTAATTACAGTTTGTGAACTTTTAGCAACAGGTTGCTTCTAATTTACGCTCAAGTTAGGAGACATCCGTTTAACTTTGAGCGCTCCGTATACTATCGAGTATATGTGTACATAAAATGTATTACATTTTTAGCCATATATAGTTGACTGTATAAAGCACTGTTAAAGTTGACGTTGCGTATACTGATTTGTAAATAATTGTTGTACTGTTATGCAATAAACAAACTTCTTTTTACTATACTTATATCTCTACCTGTTTTCTTATATGCCAGTAGTGTTTTCATTTCTACTCTTACGTATATATATAGTATTATATAGTAGACCATTTATTTTCTGCAAAACTTGCATGCGCGAAAAGAGAAACTGTGTATCTTAGCAGTAGAAAATGAACAATAATCAATCCCCGACATTATATCGAGGGAAAAAAACAACATATAACTCTTCCAATAAATGGAATGAAAACACAAGATCTATACGGAGTCCGCGATAGCTCTTCGGAGCCCATGAAGCTTCTCATAACGAGACAGCGATTCCCAATCACAGACGGCTCTCTCGCGCGCGTATAATTCAGCCGAGCTCCGAAGAAAAGCAGAGAAACTCTAGGAAAAAACAGCAGCGGAAGAGGAGATGCACCGTCGAAGTTTGTCCGGCCGCGGAAAATTCTAATGTGTATCCCGAGGGCTGGAGACTCGGTAATAGGGCTGGGCCGCATTAAAAGTTGAGGGGATTGTTTAAAGCTTGTTTGCCGGTACGCAATTTAAAGTTATACGTGTACACCGCGAGCGAAGAGACGAGACTCTCTGCGATGCACAAAGTGGCAGCCGACGGCAACGTGTAACCCGCACTGTCGATAGTCGGAAATTTCCGCGACGAAGTTTTGCATGTGTGTGTGTGTGCCTGTGTATTATACGCGCAGCGGGATGATTTGCTTCGAGCAGAAGCTCGGCGGACAGCTTGGTATATATCGAGGGCTTTTGTCGGCGTCTTCGTGGCGCTCGTTCGGCTATGGATTTTGCTTCTATGAAATTTCCATGAAAAACGGACGATTTTTCCTAAATATAAACAACGATGAAATCTATCGCCGACAAATCCGAGTAAATATCCGCTGGAACGAGTCGCCGAAGACTATATATATATAACGTATACGTGCGAGCGCGCAGACCAAAGAAAACGCGGGCAAAAGTCGCGGAGAGATATTGAAAGGGCGCAGAAGAGCTATATACGCATATATATATATATATATAATATATATAGACGCGCGATTCCGCAGCCGAGAGCAGGGGCGGTTTTGAATGTGGTGTCGGCGCGCGATGCGACAGCTCGCGATTCGATATTACTTTTGCAGCCGCCACCGCGACGAGAGGAGAAATACCGCACACTCGTCGGATTGCGAAAACCCACAGCTGGCTGCACTATAGGTTTGGGAAAATTACGGGATTCCTGCGAGCCGTCTGTCCTCTTGTTCTTTTCTCATCGCGTGTCGCTCTCCTCTTGTTTTCCCGATTTATTCGGGCTTACATATGTATATGCGTAATATAGGTGCGCGGATTTGAATTTGGAAAAGTAACGGCGTGAAAGGAGCGCTTACGCGAGCTTTTTCGAATCCCGATCCTCTAATTAGTCACACACGCGAGCTCTTTTGAAAATAAAATCCCTTGCGCACAGCGCTTGTTTATCGTACGTTTACGCGAGGTGTTCGGAAATTAATCCCGCGAGGTTGTCTATGTATATATAACTATTCGTCGAAACAATTATAAACTTTCGAATCGAGCTTAACTTTTCTTAATCCGCTCGCGCGGACAATAGAACCGGATTTAAAAGTTCTATCGCGCTCGTTCATCCCTCATTTATCGTTAATAAAGTCTATAGTCAAATATATACAAATGGCTGTACATGTGAACAACGGGAAGAAAATACGCGTCCTCCTCTTATCTCTCGGATTATATATAGGTACGTATATAAGGCAAACAGTAATAGTCCGCGCATCAGGAATTTTCGAAAATCCGATCGGCAAATCCTATTACCTATACTCCTGATGCGCGAGTTAAGAATATAGTGCATTTTCGGTAGATTGAATTTAGCCGCAGCTTATATATAACGACGCGTGCATAAACTCTCGCGGAATGCTTTTCGATATATATAACGGACTCGAGAGTGCAGCGCGCGCGCGGTAGCGAGTCGCGCACACGGAGAATCTTCGCGTTTCAACGTTCAGGGATTCGCCCTGCCGCTGCAGTAGTGTGTGTATGTTAAACGTATTCTCAGGCGGCCGTAAAGCACTTTCCGTATATGTCGTAAATCGATTTAACCCATATACGTATATATATGTACAAGCCTCTCTCTATATATACTTTTTTTCCTTCCTGCCTGCACTCGGGTGGTGCGAGAGCTTTAAAGCTCGCTTTTTATCGGTTATAATGCGCAGCTGTATATAGCGCGCAGCCGCGGAAATGGAAAAAAAAATATATATATATACTTAGCGAATGACGCGCTGTTTATTCTATACACACATATATACTTTCAGTGCAACAGATGTACGGGTCCAACGGGGCATCGGCGGGTATGCCCGTGGGCATGACAAACCTGAAGATGGGCCCGATGATGGGCGGCATCCAAGGGGCGACGACGCTACCCCGGCCGGGAAACTGGCTGCACCCTGCGGGCCTCAGGCACGGGCACAGCGCGGCCCGGGTCCGCCTCTACTGCCAGGCAAAGTGAGAAACCACGGTTCTGACGGGTAGCTATTCGATACTTGCTTTATTTTATCTTTATATATACGTCTGCAGGTACTCAAAGTCTCACTTTTCTGTTGCAGCGATGTATCCTCTAGTCAGAAGGATGAGTGGTTTGTGTAGGTGAGTATTGTAACGACCTGTTTGTATTGCCATATTTGCAGTATTCGATTAGTTCCCTCCCGACGCGCGCTTATCTCTTGACCGCAATAACAATGCCTCGGTAGAAGACAATCAGCTCGTTATATATTTGTTAGTCTTTAAAAAAAAATAGAGCTATATACTGTATTGCCTACTTTTATCGGAGCATCGGCAAACTTTCGATGCGCCTCTTGGAGGCGCACTGAGCTATTATCAGTTGACAAAAGTTTTGAATAGTCGATAAACGTAAGACTTACGTGCATAAAATAACAGCGGTTCTCCGCATTTATTTTACAGAGGCAGGCCTGGACCAAAGTCCGCAGGGTGAATAAGAGCGGTGGTGCCCTCACCGTTCCCAATCTCGCCGTTTCTCGTCAACGTGGTGGCGACCTCGAATCGTCGCTACGTCCCACACCCACACACACCCACACACACAGAAAACATTCCACAATGCAAGTCACATTTTACCGTCGCTCGCGCACATCAGCCCGGCATCTACATTGTAAAAAAAAAAAAAAAAAAAAAACTCCCCGCCGACGAGACAGAGCAAGAGGAGCAGCAGTCGTAAAACAAAAACCTTGGCTGATGCAGTTCTCGAAAAGCACGCACAATATTGCACGTGTGCCCGGCGGAGCTGTTAAAAAGCGCTCGCGTCCCAGTTCCGCTGCGCCGCGCGACGGAGGCACTTTTTCGACGACCAATTTTTTCCGAATTTTTCTGCTTTCTTTTAACGAAAAAATACATATATATATATACGAAGAAACAAAACGGAGGCGGGCTCACTCATCTGTATCTTCCAGACGCATCTTCAAGAGCGCAGCGATCTACCTGTTTACGAGTCTCCTCTATATTGCGTATAGATTATACATTATATTACATTATGATATATTATACATTTTTTCGAAACGTCTTTTTAACCGAGCTGTGTAGGATGGCGTGTTGTCGCGGCGGAAGCTACGAAACGACGAGAGCCACGCGATGACGGCGAATCGTTGGGGAGATCGGACGATTGCTAGATGTGAAGTAAACCAAAGTGTAGATGTGATTTGCGCGAACGTGCGAGAGTCGTATATTGCGTAAGCGTGCATGTAACGAGAGCTGAATAGACAGACAGACACACAAATACACGTTTATATATATACATACAGGACGAAGGAAGAAAAACGAATAAAAAAAATGTATTAATGTGCAGTTTGTGAAATATTTTATCGGATTTCAAATCCGTGTTGTAGTCGTAGAGCTTCGCAGGTCGCGGCGACTCGCTGTAACTCGATGTCGTTACTCCGCGTGTATTTACCTTATATACATAAATATATATATATATATATCATAGCGCAGTAGAGCCCAAGAGGAAGACGCAGCCACAATTTTTTAACTTATACAAACGTTTTCTACCCTGTATTTTTGAATCCGCCTCATCCCACCAATCGATCAATATATCAATACAATATCATACGCAAGCACAAAGTCAATCATTTGCGCGAGAGGACGTACACGGACTTGTTGTGCGGCGAGTCGCCGAAACTGCGCGCCAAGTTTTTATCGCGTTCGTTTACGTATACAATTATGATTACACTATCGTATAAGTAGACGCGAAATTTTCCGTCAGATTTGGCATTCCTGATCCGCGCAAATCCGCAACCTCCACACTGCACACGTACGTATTGCATAGAGCGCGTGTATATCTATATGTGCGTTCGTTTCTATATATAGGTATATAGAAGAAAAGCTATGTGTATAAAAGGTGCGACTCTTGCCCCGCCGTCTATACTGCATGTATATCCGGTCGCCGGATTTTTTAGGATTAGCGCTGATCCGCCAAGCACATCAATCGTTTCAGAGAATGCGTTGCTTTAGACTGACTTTCTATGCCTGATGTGTACTCTCTCTCCGCAGCCGATGTCGGTCGTCGCCGACTCGGTCCTTGACTCGCACTACTTCAGACTTGCTGATTCGACCTTCGAAAAAAGCGATTCCGTTATTGTACTCCTTGCTTGGAATATCATGTTGCCGCGGAAAAAAAGAAACGACGCGGAAGGGAGATGGATCGCGAATAGCGACGCGACGATACTACTCGTGCAAAAATCGATGCGAGAAGCCAAGGCTAAGATTTTATCACGCCTGTGTGAATTTGTGTTTTAGATCGAGTAAACTCGTCTGCCTCGTTATTCGCGCTCGTTTTCTCTCCGAGTGCCCAGACAAATTCCGATGTCTTCGATCCGAAATTCCAATTTCAACGACGTTTTAGTACAAGCAGCGAATTTTGTATCTCTAGAGGCGAGAGAGAAAGAGAAATCTTGTTTCACCAGGGAAACTAGAATCGAACTTGACAATACTTCAAATACTTGTAATAAGGATAATCTTAGAAAATTCGCACGTCATCCTTCATTCATCGACGACGCATATATCATTGCTGTTTTATCTTGTATCTCAAGGAACGCATATGCAACACTTCGAGGCTATGCGCTTTAGGTAATTTTGCGAATGGGAAAAAAAGAATGATGAAGTTTCCTCGGAATCACGACAAACTCTCTGAAACGCATAACATACTTGTAAAATACTTGTATTTACCACTAGCCGTTCAGCTTTGTGCCGTCTTTATAGAAAATTATGAAAGCGATTAAAAGATAACAAGCGTATAAATAAATAAATGAATATATTAATAAATATAAATATAAATATATATATATATATAAATAAAGAATTATATATAATATATTATAAAATTGATAGAATTTAAAACGAAGCATTGAAGAGCAAACATTTAATAGCATTTAAAAAAGGCTAAGCGCTGAGAACCTGAAAAAATCCAGAATTATCTGCAACACATACACACGCACGTGCATCTCTATAAAGTCGTTGGTTATACCGAAGAGACATTTCTGTACATAACGCTGTATTTTCCGTGTCGATTTCTCGTATATGAGTATATTGCCCGCAAAAATGCTGTTTCGCTATCGTTTTTTTGTTCGAATAAATTTGGAATTTTTCACGGTGGCGCTTCTGTATTTATCCACTGTATAACCATCGATTCGCAACAAAAAAAAATCAGCTCATCTCAACGCAGAGCAGCAACTTTTCTTCCGATGATCGCCTTTTGTACGTCAATTCCTTTCCTCGATGATAGTCTCGTTGGCTTTCGAAGAAACGGAAAACCACGATTTCACCAATAACACACGGAGAGACAGAGAGAGAGAGAGAGAGAGAGAGAGAGAGAGAGAGAGAGAGAGAGAGAGCTGAAGAGCATTTTCACAGTTATCGAGATGCGGTTTTTCGTTTAGAAAGTGTAAGAGAAAGTGTGTGAAAGGTAAAAAAAGGGCTGACAGAGTGCGTGAATAGAGACGTGTGCTGCTTTGATTCGAGTGCGTGCCTAGGAAAAGGTTTATTGTTGTTGATATGGGTTTGTAAGTAAATAGGTAAGAGATCCGCAACGATGCGACCGCGTCGTTCGGATACACGGAAGCTAGCTCTTAAACTGCCATGATGAAAATATAATGAAACAAATATTAACAAAGAGGAGATCGAATAGACGTTATATAATTGACGGAAGGATATTCGAGCGAAGATATACACTACTAACGCATAGATGATATATGAATGAGATTGTCGTCGAAAGTCATATTCCTATAGTAAGATCGAGTCATCGTGATAATTTTTTATACCTTATAAAGTTTGCACAATTTTGAATATCATTAAAGAATGAAATTAATCGAATGATTTCTACACTTTCGGAGTTCACGGAACTGTTACGATCCGGATTTTGTATTCTTGTGTTATTTAAATCTGCATGAATTTCCTTGATAATTCTCGATGCTATTTACTGTGGAAACGACGAAGTCTCGAATTTAATAATAAGTCTTTGAACTGTAAGTCAAGGCTTATTCGAAAAGAAAATTTTTCGCTGAATGTAAAAATATAGTAGTTGAAAAACTAATAAAATATTAGGGCTTAGTGAGATTTGTATGGTACGCTATAAAAATTGAAGTTGAATTTGAAATTAACAGCGTTTTACAATTGAGGTAATATAAATGTTTTAAAACGCTTCTTAATATCGCATCCCAACTTGTTATAGGAGAAGTAAATTAATTCCTCCTGTATGATCTACTGACTATAGAATGTCTCACATCTCCGCAATCGATCGATACAACAATCTTTCATTTAATCTATAATTATGATAACTCGTCTATTCAATTGACAAATTTCAATGAATTTCAAAGCTATTTTTCTCAAAAAGCTACATTGGTTTCGATATTGAAAAAGAAAACTAGCAAAAAAAAACAAACGTCCATCACAAGTTCGGACATTTCTGAGATAGGGTGAGGGGTTTGCTGGATGTTTTGTGTAAGGCTTACGTGTAAATACGAAATAGTGGAAAGATTATGAGGAAATATTAATGAAAAGTAGAGGTGCGCAATTAGACAATGGATACAATGATATATAATGTGTCTTTATACGTAAGAGTCAAGACCTATCGTGTAGATAAACAGAAAAGAAATATAAAATTATATAAGATGTAGAGATTCGTATAAAATTGGCACAAATGAATCGACCCCGTTGATATGCGTATAAAGTCACATCAACACTGTACGATTATAATTTGGCTCCGATGGTGTATAACCGACGAAAGAGATAGATTGCCAATCGTCCCATAAGCAGATCATTTGTACGTGTGAATGTATAGAGAATAGTTTCGCGCTGCTGCAGCAGCGGCGAACGATAGTCATTGCAAATTAATGTTGTCTCTAACGAAGAAAATTTTACAGACGTTACGCATCATAAAATATTGTAGATTAAAAGAAAGTAAAACACCCCATTGGAGATGATAGGATACCGCTCGCAGCCGCTGGCAAAGGCTGTAATATATATTTCGGCAGCATGAGCTTGCTGTTCGGCTTATTCTTATCACGATCGGACAAACTTTTTTCTTTTTATCCTTTCGAAGAGGGAGGATAATTTAAATCCGCAAATTTTTTATTACACTATATATATATATATATATACATATACTGCAGAAGATGAAGTGCAATGCGCACAAGTATTAAGTCAATATGAAGGACTAACGTTTCAAGTTCTCTTATATAAATTTCTTATATATAAGAGTAAAATTTTTCATTTTCGTCGTGGCCGTATAAGCAATAATCCATCGAAATTATGATTTCGGTCGGGTTTTCCATCGTATAACAATAGCTTAGCAATTGCTGAATCAACGAAAAAGTTCAACTTATATAAATCAATGATTTTTACTTGCCTGTGTATATCACGGCGATGAGGTGTTCAAAGTGGACATTTCGTGGAGCAGGTGAAATTTTCAGTTGGATAAAATAATTTTAAAAAACGTATACTCACCGTCAATACTTTCACTCGTCGCGTATAAGATCTTTATGATGAGCGAGAAAAAACTCAGAATTTCTATACTTCGACAATTTACTACTGCGCATAAGCAAGACAGCAAATCTGTGCTACTAACTCGTGTAAAAGTGTGTCTGTGCCCGAAAAGGAACGACTGTGGCAGAGCTTTCTTCCGCAAATAAGCTCGCACTTTACGCGAAGAGTATAATACATTATAACTTATAGAGGAAGGAAGATGACGCGCTGCGCGACGTATTAGAACGATAAGTGAAAAGGGGAAGAAAGAAAAAACAATAACGATAATTTTCATACTGTTTTTACTTTTATTACTGCTGTCGCTATCTATGATTGTAACTGCTATAATCTCATCGTGTAACTGTATATTTACATACGCATATACACCTACGTGAAAAATGAACCTTCACTCAGTCATACGCGCGAAAGGAGAAGGTCAAAGAAAAGTAGGAAGGAAGAAAATTAACGCATATTATACCTATATACGCTGGAGTTTGTATAGTTGATCGTTTGCGACACTGTTAAATCGGTCAACGCGACGTATAATGCAAAGAGCACGATATAGAAATATTACGTAGCAGTAGAGGAAGAGAAATGTGTGCGCGTGTGTGATAAAGTAAACGAGTGACCGGCTTCTTCCTCGGTATGTATGTTCTCAGCAGCTTGCGAGACGTTTCATTGAATCGTCATATAGCTTTACCTCTCTGTCAACTTAGCATTCTCACACTCTCGCGCATTAGAGACGAATCGTTTTTGTATTCATGCCTATATACGATGACCAAACTAGGCTTAAACTCTTTTTCGTTTGTCCTAGAGCAGCAAACGTAATTGAGAGGTATACGCGTGCGGACGTTTGATCGACGAAGATATACCTTTCGAATTGAGTAAGCTTTTGTATACGAGTGACTTCGCTGAAGTGAAACTTGATGAAAATCGATATTGCAGAAATTCGATGCGGAACTTTGCTGTAATCGCGTATAACGGAGAAATTTGTGATTTGTGCGTCTGAGCGAAGAGCTTTCGATGTCGAAGCTGCGCCGAGCGTGAATTTTCATCGCGATATAGGCTTTCTTATCTTATATATATATATATATACGTATTATTACACTTCCAGAACGATGAGCTGGGAAACGAGAAATTTCGTTCTATACACGTAATAAATTATGAAACATATTGACAATATTCGTCAGAATGAGCAAATAATCGTATGGACACAGCGACGTATCCCTTCCTCAGTCGTCTTGATAATTATGGTCAACGAAATCGAAAGAAGCTTTTCTATATACTTATGGACCGCAATTCACGCTCTGTATAAACGAGACTCGAGCACAGAATGGAAGAAAAGAGCGAACGTTGAGTTGCTTCACTGCGATAACGAGCAACGGTTTATTACATATTAATTTCGGGTTGATAAACAAAGAAACGAGTCAGCAGTGTGCAAAAATACAAATATTGTAGTTTGAATCGTTCGCGCGACGCTCAGTATATTAAACTGCACAAACGTTCCAAGCTCAAAGCACGACGATGACATTGTCGAAACTCGATCTAAATAACGTTGACGGTCAGCCGGTTACTACGTACACTATTGTTTAAAACTTTTTCATTTGGTCCCGTTTATTCTACACTATAGTCGTGCTTTGGTCATAAAATATATACGCTCATATCGAAGCTTGTCTCTGCGCATATCACAATATGTATAATGAGCATATTGCAAACGATGTGGTATAATCTCGATTTCGTGCTACTTCCACGTTATGCGAAGAAAATTGTTGAGAAACGACGAATTCCGACGACTCCTCTGAAAGGCCGTTTTTATCCTTCAACGACTTTTTGCATTTTGATCCTCTTACACGAATGCATATCACGTGATAAAAATATACAAATAGTTTTTAACGACCTTTTTTCACCTTTACAACGTTATCGAAAGAAAAATGTTTAAATACTATAAGCTATACTTATTATACAAGAGAGAAGAAGCGAGAGAGGGAAGAAAGAATTTCTTTATCGATATATACATACAGGCGACAAATTGTAATAGCACGAATTTCGAGTTAGGTTGAGTATAATGATGTGTATACAATTGAGTCGCGAGTAGGCTTTGATCGCGAGAGCAGTTTTTAATATGTGGTATGTGTGAATTTTCAATGCTGACAGACGAAAGAGACAGCGTGACAACTACGAGGCAACAATAAAAAAATTCCAATTATCTAATATCCGTAAATATCCTGTATACCGAAAGCAAAAACGATAATCGAAATATTGTAACCTTCTAGAGGTATATGGGTAGAAAATTACCTAATCTCGTATTATTTAGTTTCGCCACTGATTTATCCATGTGTGTTCGTTAACAATGTTTTTTTTAGTAATAAAAATGTTTAAAAATCAAGCTGCCCGACGTTTCATTTTCCTCTTTTCAATTTGCCGATCCTCCTTTTACTATAACAATAATACAAATAACTATATATTATAGTTAGCATAGGCGCGTAAATCAACAATATGGATTTCCAAATAAATGTCGTTTTATTATGCATATCAGCTTTTAATATACAATGTATTCGCTATCACTTTGTTGCGTTAGCGAATAATTTTTTCACACTTCACTAATTAATTTAATTTGTCGAGCGAGCCCGATCGGCTCATGTTGCACGCCGGTCCGCAAAGTGTTATAACTGGGAAGAGCTTGACACGGCTCTTCAACGTCTCTGAACTATGTACAATGTCGTTTTAATTCTTTCGTTTAACAATCGGCTACGTGCTTGTTTATTCCTGTCTCTCTTTTAAATCGTTAATTTCTTTATTCGTGGAACTTCTCGTTCGACTCGCAATCGGCATTTTCGTTTATGTACAAAAAGTGGGAGGATACTTCGCCGCTAGTATTTCTGAGTCGCAGATGGTGAATTTTCAATTAGATCTGCAATTCAGAGATTGAAAAATATTTAGATTGAAATCTCAAAATGTTATACGCTACGATTTTGGTTATACGTAATATTAGATAAATCTTTGAGTTATTGCCAAACAAGCCAAAATTTACTTTCGTTTCCCAAACATCTGTAGTGAAGCGCTAATGTAAATGTGTTAATTTCCGAGTTTTGAAAAGAGGGATAAAGAATGTATATTAAATAGGAGCCAATTTCGTTTATACATACAAATTTATTTCATGCCGGTTTGCTTACGTACAAAAAATTACTTAATTATTAAAAAAAAAAGAAAAACGTTACGAAAGTTAATTTTTTTTAACGGATTTGGAAGTTGTGGTTAATTACAAATAAAGAAGGCTTGGGTTTCTTGTTGTAGTCACTATTTACAATCTAATACAGTAAATTTTTTTCAACAATTTTTATACGCAGAGACTACTGAATTTTAAAGATCTTTGCATTATCGCTACGCGTATTCTACATTATATAATTGTTGTAACATGAAATAAAACCTAGTATACACCAATAGGATCAACAAGTCGTGAACATCGACACTTCAACATATAAGTCGAAATTTTAAATAAAACAAAAAAGCTTAAATAAAGCATTGCTTGAAATTTTTTGATCGTTCAAATGCTAGCTACGGTTTGCCTCATACTTTGTATGATTTTACAAATTTTTTAACAGTGATCTTTCATCTCAACTATTGCATCTGCCGCATAAATTGTTTATGCACATGTAGCAACCGTTCTTAAGTTTACTTGATAGATTTTTTAATGAATTGGCTCCTAATGGGGAAAATTTACGATTACTCCTACTCCAATCTTGGTTTTCTTATTTCCAATGCACTACTTTCACGAAGCAAGCAATATTTGTGCAAAATAATTTTTTTTCAAAAAGTCAATAGAAGTTATAGGTATTCCCAATATACATATTCTGCTACTGCTCGTGATTTGTGACAATATAAGATGCTTTGAATGCCCACTTTTTGTACTAAAAAATAAATGTATTTAAAACTAAACAAAAATGTAAGAAGGATAATGTTTAGGTATGGAGTAAGAACACTCGTAATGGACTGGGCTGGCTAAGGAAAAGACTGGCACACACCCAGTCTTACGCTGGATTCATGCGATGATGCCTAATTTCAAAAACATCTTTACTATTCCATAAGCAGTATGCAGCCGCGAGTCCAAGGCCGATTCCTCCACCTACTGCACATTTCCTGAGACCAGCTGAAAAAAGAATGAATTAGTCAGATTTTATACTCTAAATATTTGTATACAAATAAGCTCGAAACATTACATGTGGATTTGAAAAGCATTCCTGTGGCAGTGGCAGCTGCTAATGTGTTGAAGGAGTCATCTTCTCCTCTTGCCCAAGAAAACAGTACGCCAAATCCACTGTACATTAAGGATACAACACCGAATGTGTTAGCTAGTGATGAACCATGTTTCATAACATGATTTATCATTCTGAAAAAGAAATAAGTTAAATAATAATGATTGATGTTATGTAGACATTAATATGAATGCTAATAAGTATATAAATAAATAAATAAAACTCACTGTGTTCTTCGCAACTTGCCAGTCTGTCCTGCAAGGGTTGTGGCTCTCAATCCCCTATAAAAACCAGTAGCACCACCGATTCCAGCTCCAACTATGCAAGCTGCTCCTATTTGACTAAAGGCCAATTCAAATCGACCACGCTGCTTTACAGCTCCTTCGGGAAATATGAATTCCGGTTGGCTAGGTGGAAAGTATACTGGGTCATAATTTAAGTACGGACTCAGGGATGATAAACCTGGTTGACTCACAACTGCAAACAAAATAATCTTATTAGAAAAATCTATATCGAGTACCTTCATCAAGGTAGGTACAGTAATCTTAAAACATTTCAAACCAAAGATAAAATACTGGTACTTTATCTAATATTGCAGTACATGGTGTAAAAGTAAATAAAATTAGTAATGATTTGAAGTAGCAAAAATGACAATTGTAATGGCTTTGTAAACAAAATAAAATTGTTGCGCATCAATGCTACCTTGATATCGTTAAGCATCATAGATCTATGATTTATTTACGTTCTATAAAAAACGTGACTAATAGAGAATTCCGAACTTGTCGAAAAGTTAGGTTAATGACAGAGTTGTTGCTATCCTAAGACCCTTCAAAAGTTCACACATTGTTTCTGAGGAATTTAATCTCGTGTCATAGGACAGTTACATAATTTCTAATATGCCGATGACGTTAAAATAAAATCATGCCGTGAGGGCATAATACATGTCCTTTTGTAACTTTGAGGTTAGGAGCCGATCGAAGTAAAGACGTTTTTTATACTTAACAACAAGGATTGGCGAAAAATGATACTCACCCGAGGTGCTCGTATTATCCCTTTGCCTACTATTCGGTATTGGCGAGGAACCCGAGTTTTCACTTCGTAAATCTATCATTTTTTTAAAACTAACCGAGCTACGAGCTCACCGATCGTTAAACGCGAACTACGGCAAAAGACAGGCAAATTACGTGATTATTGAATCAAGGCTGACCAACATATATATAAACGGAATAAGATATAAGAACGTAAGGGCGCATTTACATTATATAACATATAGACGAACGCATGCGCTTACTAATCGTTGCGGGAAATTTGAACATAAAATCGGAAGGATAAAAATGTTTGTAATAAAAATAACACATAGGACATGTTTTTACAAATATGCAAGTAAAGAAAGCATAAATACAATTCAAATTTCCCACAGAACTGGTCTATTTCAAATTTCTTATTTAATTGTGCATAAATATTACGTATATCTATACTTTAAGTGCATTTTAACATATTGATGACTTTTTATGCTTCCAGTATTCAATTCAATCGATCAGTTTTTATTAATATAGTAAAAAAAATATTTTAATAAATTTAAATATGTATGACATTTAAATATAATCGTTTATTTAACAAAAATTGGTTTTCTAATGTACATTATTACATAGTATATAAAATGTGTGAAATCTAGCCCTGAATTTGTTTTTTATCTTGAGATGTCACTTTAGTTTTGTCATCAAGCACACCCAGCTCGTGCAGCAATTCCTGCTTACTTTCAAAATAATCTTTATACCACGTTATGTGTCCAATTTTTTCTTCGACTGTCAAGTAAGGATTCTTTGATAATCCTACGCATACTAATTCCATAAAGTGCCTAATTGGACCTCTCTTTGGACACCAACCTTTCAAGTGTCGTTCCATAAATACATGCTCTGAAAAATGAACTTTCTGTTCTTCTTCCATCCCTGAAGAAAAACGTAAATATCTATTATTTAGTATTTAGTACATTATAAAAAAGCCAAAAAGCCATAAGTTGCTTCTTTCTACCTTGCTCATTGTTTATAGGGAAACGCCATAATTTCCCCTGCTCAGTCCATTGAATTAGTTCTTGGAATATGTTTTGAGGAGAAGATAGAGTAGATAATTTCATTTCTCGCACTTCCATTGCTTCCCATGTTGTCAGCCGAGGAATATCTTTTGTTTGCTCTGCAGATAAGTTTTTGAAGATACCTAAATGAGCATGTGATGTATTAAGCTCTGCACCAATTGGTCTAGCAAACCTAAAATAAGATATTTAAATTTTTCAATGATGTATTTGAGTTTTACTGTAATCCTTTAAGAAAACTGTAAAACCTTTTAGGTTTCTTCATTGATTTTGTATATAATATTGATTCAGCTAGTGATGATCCAGTAGATCGAGCTGCAAACATTTTACTAGCTCTTGCTCGACGTTTTTCTTGCAGTACATTTCCTGGAGAAAATTGATCTACTTTCATATTTGATAGTAAACTCCTGCAACATAAATAAATTATAAAGTTAAACTTAACATATTTGCACTCCAATATCATAGTTATAATATATAATAGGCAGTTCACGTTAGTTGTGCAGGAGCTGGAGAAGCTATCTCTTCCTTACTAGAATCCTCTTTTTCTAAAGCTGGTTTTTCAAGATTCAATACTTGACTTAAGAGTTCTAATTCTGTTTTTGTGGAATCACCTTTCAATGATTTAGCTACATCTTTTGCTGCACTTTTCAGTTGCTCATCTACAACACAAATTATCAAATTGAATACATATAAAAAGAAAATAATAATAAAAAAGTAAACAAATATACAAACTATAAGGTTTCTCCTTGGCAGGTTCAATTTTTGTTTTTTTAAAACGTTGTTGTCTTGGTTTGATTGCAACCTTAATAGTTTTAAACACATCATCATCTTTATTTCCTACGGGTGTGGATTTCGGAGTTTCCTTACTTTTTTGGGATGCCTTGAGATGAAAAAGATAATGTATAATACTCAAAGTGGAACATATAATTTATAATTTTAATAACTCCAAGTCACTAACTTTGGTTATCTTTTGCAACAATATATTGAGTCTCTCATTGGTGTCCGAGATTTTTGGTATATCATCACTTTCGGTTTTTGCTTGGGTGCTCAATGGTTTCTTTGCCTTGTTATCGTCCTTATCTGAATCGGAATCGGATGAATCTGATGATGATGACGATGATGAAGATGAATCCTGTGGCTCCTTAGCAGCTAATACTTGAATGGTAGTGTGCAGTTGTTGTGTTGATTGCTTAAAGTAATGAGATATGCCTCTGAAATTATAGTCAGGTTAGAAAAATAAAAATCTTTTTCATAAGATTTATTAAACACATTGACCCACCTAGGAATTACGCGGAAAGATAACATGTTGTTTTTTACATTAAAATACCAAGTCTCGATAATCAGAAGAAATATTTACAAAATTAGTTCAACTTCATTTTGGAGTATACATGTATAAAAACTAGTTTCGTAACCTAAAATTCTAAGACCTGGCACAGATAAAGTAGAGAGAGCAGTGCGCACATTATTTTAGCGTTGACCACGTGATACCTATACCGCATAATCTTGCCTTGATGTATGTTGTACATAGCAGAATGAAACGTGGGTGTTGATTCTGTATATTCGGACTGACTTAAAATTTGAATTGCAGCATAATTTGCAAACATTTTTCACGATAGTGAAAAAATGTCAATTAAACGAAAATCTCAGTGAAAAATTACGTTTATTTAAAAAGCAACAATTCGCCGTAATTTTCCTGTGTTCAACGAATTTTTTCAAGCAATTAGACGATCATGCGCTGATTTAAAAGTCCTATACAATCAGCTGTTGCACTCGCTCTGAACCTAGAAGTGAACGTGGATATTTTGCGTTCTCTCGTTACAATTCAATGCACGGAATAAACATTGTCGCCTGCAACTTTTGTAATTAAGGTCAGGAAAAATGGGAAAAAACAAGGGACAACGTACGAAGAACAATGCTAGGGTACGTTTACCGATTTTTTTAATGCTGTATAGAATGTCCACCCACGGCTAACCTGAAAATTCTTCGCGAAATTTATCTACTCGCGTATTAATGAATTTTGCCCTATGTTTATTCAGCCATCCAACAGCAGCCGAAGTGCAGAACTTCTGGGAGCATCTGCACCAGGCTTTGTTGGCTTTACAGCAGCTAAGGATGGAGGATACGTACCACTTCTGCCAGGTCTCTCTATTACAAACAACTCTGATTTGAACAATATTGATCCTACGTTCCAGCTGGTTTTTAAGAAAATGAACAAAAAGGATGCAACAACAAAGTACAAGGTACGATTAGAAATGTTGGGATTCAAATGAACAAAAGGTTTAAAGATCTAGAATTGTTAAAATTACTGTTGACTGTGGATATGACTTAAATTAGTGTAAGCATATTGAAGGGGGGGATTTGGTTTGTAATAGCAAAATCAATCGTGGTTTAAAAATTACAGATTTGGACCAAAGCATTTATATCGCATTAATTACTATAGTTTACCAAGTAATATGATTTTTGGTTCTAGGCTTTACTAGAATTTGCAGAGCTATGTTCTAATGTGGAATTATCAAGTGTAGAAGCTATGTTGCCATTTTGGCCACGCTTATATTGTACACTTTCTATCGATGTGGATCATAGGGTGAGGGAAGCTACACAGCTGGCGCATGCAACTCTTGTAAAGCGAGTTGGCAAAACAATCGCCACATACCTTAAACAGTTGGCAGGTCCATGGTTTGTGTCACAGTATGACATGTATGCACCAGCAGCTTCTGCTGCTACTAATTGTTTTAATGTAAGAGAAATATACTATATTTATCTGGCAATTTTATTTTGATTTCAAAATTAAAATAAAACTTTGTTTCTCAGAATACTTTTCCACCTCAGAAGATAGTTAGCGCAATTGTTCATTGTCAAGAAGAAATCCTTAATTACGTTTGTGATAACATTACTGTATTAACTCCTCAAGCACTTTCTACAAACAAGTAAGCTTTCTATTTCATTAAATTTTGATATTCGAGAACTTCATACTCTACATTAAAAATTATATTTGACAGAACATTAACACCTGAGGAAATGGAATCCAAATATCAAAAATTATTGACATCCAGCCTGCAAGCTTACAGTTTCTACTTGAAAACTGTCACACCTGCTGATATTGAAAAAACTGCCGAGTACCATAAGAAGTTAATAAGTAGTAATAAATTTTGGAAATTAGCCAAACACGAAGTTCCTTTAATTAAGACGGCATTTTTCGGTGCTCTCACTGCGCTGATTTCTCACGCCAATAACATTGTTTGTGAGGAAAAGAGAAGAATCTTGACAACTATAATGAACAGCTTGGATGAAAATGAGCCAGCTCTTCTAACTTCAGTTTGGGAATCTCTTCTTGTAGCTATAAATAAAATAGAGGTTCGATTTTATCGTAATAATGCGTAGGGTTTTTATTAATAGATTTTGTGTATTTAATCTTTGCTTCTTTCAGGATTGGCATAAAGTTGTAAGTATAGAAAAATTAGTTTTGCCAAAATTGTGGCGAGTATTGAGGAATGGCGGCCAAAACTGCGCAACGGTGGTTTATCCGAATTTACTGCCATTTCTTAGTCAGTTTACTAAATTTGAAGTTAATAAGACTACACTATTTACCAATTTTTTCGAGAATATGCGTCATGGGTGAGTACACTAAATATTACTAATTCATCGCTAAACCAAATCTCATCAATTTTTCAATTTTCAGATTTACGGCTAAAAATGTCAAGTTCAGTCGTTCCGAAGCATTCGCAGTGTTCACCTCATTTGTGGAATGCTTCAGATACGCGATTCTCGTTAACTGCACCAATGAAGATATTTGCAAGTGCTTGTTGAAAGATCAGGTAATCATTCATCACTGTCAATCATCTAAAAGGTGTTATTAGCTGTGAATGAACACACAAAAATTAATCGTCATTGCAGCTCATGCCTGTGATAGAGTCCTGCATGCACGAGAACCAGTCGATGCGCGCGACATTCTTCTGTGAGCTGGCTCATTTGTTGCGCTACTGGAGCAAGAACAGCGACAACCCAGAGTACCCTTGCTACGGTAAGTTAATGAAGATCTTTTGGTTCGAGCTCATCGCCATCTTCAACCGGCTTGTGGACAATTCGAGCGACAACTACGGCATCACTACGGGCTCGATCGTTAGCGCTATGGCTGACCTGTTGAGTTATCTGAAGAATGCTCCGGACCACAGCCGGCGCAACATGAGGGTCAAGTTCTCGGATTCGGCTCCCGAATCCAGTGAGACGCCTTCGTCGCCTTCCTTGACACCGGTTAGCGTTGCGGACAGCAGCGAACACGCGACGTTCCTCAAGGAGCTCCAGCAGCTCGTCACCAAGATGTGCGTTAGCTACTTTAAAAGGATCACCGATAAGCCGTTCAAACACAAGGTCATCAATCTGGTGAAGATCATCTCGGGTCACGAAAGCAAGGAGCTATTTGTAGCACTTGCTAAAACGTACGACGAAAACGCGAACCTATTGCAGTTTTACAACCAGAATCTGAAGATACTTATGACAACCGAGAACGAAGAAACGGAGGATTTGATTAACTTGATATTTAGCATTATGTCACACATGTCGGATACCGAAAAGGATATCGTGCTGCAATCGTTCAAGGAGGTACTTAATATCTGCTATCTTTCTGCAATCAAGTAATAAAAATATAACTAACTCATTTGGTTATTGTATTAGGTGGACGACGTTAAGATTTTAAAAACTGCTGTGCAGTGCGCATTAACAAAGAAGTACCGAGAGGACAGAGTAGTGAGAAACTGGTGCAGGCAGTCCGTTATCACGAATACTCTTGTCCTAACGGCTCAAGATGTACTGTCTTCCTTAGAATTTACAGACTCTGATGAGAAAATGTTCGTTCAGGCATTCGAGCCTGCATCTGATGGAGGTAAATTTTACATTTACGACAAAGCGATCACTCGTGTTACTTTGATAACTTACGCGTGTATGATTTTTCAGACTTGATTGTGAGCAGCGAAGCCATTTGCGGAATCTCGTCCTTATTGTGCTTGACTGTGGACAGAATGCCGTGGAACAATGAAAAAAGAACTCAACGAATCTCTATTTTACTGTCTCGTTTATTGGCTCTGTCGTGGTCGCATAGAGAAATCAATTCCGGAGCAGTTAAACTGTTGAAAGCGTTATTCCGCTTGCACGTCCGTGACAATATGGAACGGAATGAAGAAGACGGTGAATCGACTATAGTTAACATAGTTCAGGAGGCGTGGACCAGAGGTCTTTACGAGATAAGCAGGAGGATCAATCAGACCGCTTTTGCCGAGCATGTTAAATATTTTGCATCCATTATTTGGGAAAAAATATTCCTAACGTAAGTTGTAAGTGATATAATGAAATCATAAATGAATTCGTTCTGAAATATCTTGTGTTTGCTTTCAGAAATGACATTTTTAAAGATTCTCTAATCAATTTGTCAACGAAATTCGTTGATGCAGTTATTAAGAGCAGCGAAAGCTACCCGAGAAAGTTTGTAATAACTTTCATGACTGAACTAGAAATCAAGAAATGGATGAAGCATGTCTCCGGTATAATATTTTACGCAGAAATAGTTACTGGCAGTCTTTACGCTTCTAAATTGAAGCAGAAGGGGCAGGCTTGTAACGAAGTATTCGATGTTGATTTATGCAATGCTGATTTTGAAGACTATACACACAAATGTTTAAAATGGGCTGCTGCTAGTACAAAGATTCTTAATAATTTACTAGCAAATACGGCAGATCTTCCGGAAATTTCTGAAATTTTGATAAATTTATCGTACGTAGCCACTCTGGGCGAAGTATACATCAAACATTATAATTGTGTAAGTATTAGTAGCTCATATAACTATCATAGAATAGAGCGATTTTATAACAATTTTTTCTTTTCTGAAGACTAAGAATGCAAACGAGGTCAACGTGCTGCGAAAGATACTTCACCAAGAAATGGATGTGTTGAAAACTTATTTATCCGATGATATTCACAACAAAGTTATCTCTGATATATACCGGTAAATTATTTTCACATCAAAACTATAGGCAAAACTAATAATTCACACTCTTCTTATGATATAAAAAATTTTAGATTACTCTTATCATTTGGTGGCATCTACCCATATGTTTTGAAATTTTACTATAACTTCTTTGCACCAAGTAATGACCTTTCGGAATTATTTGAAGATAACGCACTGGTTCAAATAAAAAAATCTAGCGATGTCGAAGTCTTCTTGCAATCGGCGCAGGTTAATATTCATACTTGGAGATTAATACTTGTTGTGTAATAACGGTATGTGAAAATTACATTTTCATTTTCAGATGTTGAGGAACTGTGCAAATCTCGAAAAGATCCTGGTATCAATAGATGATGAATCGGATTTTTATAAGGTTTTTTCGGCGAGAATCAATTTTGAAGAAAATGAAGATCCTGCTGCATTGGAACAAATTTTTGAAAGAATTTCGAAGCGTCAGCAAACTGAGCCTTCTACTTTACTCTTAGATTGGTGAGTACAAATATTTTTCTATCAAATAATCCTATTTAATGTAGTTTTAACGAACTCTTTACATTTTCATTATAGTGATATCCACGAGATAGCATGGGAAGAGTTTACCATGCCACTAGAGGTTATATCTTTTATCACCAAATGTGTTACTACTATTCCCAAACAGCTTACCCTTGCTCAATGGGATCTAATAGAAATATGTCTTGCATCTTGGAATCTGACGGTGAAGAAGTCTATTTATCATCATACAGACTTGAAGGTTTGTTCTAATATTATTGATTAAGAAAGAGTTTTACTACTAACTTTTTTAATAACCTGTTGATTTTGCGATTCTCAGGTGAAAGCACTTGTGATTGGCGTCAACAAGCTTTATACGGCTGTTCAACAAATCATGAATGATCACGCAAAAAGTCCGATGGAGGAATTACCACCTTCTCTATTAGATGAATGGAGAAACGTATTTGCTGCCGAAATGCAGCTTGGTACTTTCGAAACGTGGATGACCTTTGCAGGTAAAAATGACAAACGCTATTTTCCTGCGACTAAAATTTGCGTACTCATTCTCACATGTACTATAATTTTTAGAGTTGTACAATGATAAGGAAATACCGATTGTTGCAATAATACCGTTAAATTATTTGGGAAAATCTCTGAAAGTTTTTGATGGACCAATCATCAGCAACAAATCATCTGAAAACCCCGATGAAAATGATTACGAAGATCGAGTTATGCAATTATTATTGAAATTGATTCACTCGCCAGTACTAAGTTTACAGTTGGGTACCTACGTTGCATTGAACAACATAACCGATATCTTGGTAGAGCGCGACAAAGCTATTATCGAAGTCGAGAACTTTGATGTAAAAACGTTGAATATGTGTAAGTTTGAGCAAGCATTAAAAACGGCACAAACCATTGTTAACGTTATTTTAATGGATTTCAAGTACGTACTATTCTCGTATATGCTTATCATTCGTGGAATGTTGATTTTTGTATTAATTCAGTTTTATTACTACTCAGATTATGCGACACTGTAAGTTGCACGATTCAACCCTTCACGGACTCTTACACCTACACCATTGGCTACTTGTTCACCTGGGGGGTTGTATTAAACATGTGCGCCAAAGCGCATGGAGACTTACGCTACCATTATGCTGAGATACTGAAAGATGATTTCTTCCCCAGTTTGCTGAACAATATTTTTCGTTTAATACCGATTGAAGTGCTACAGGATAGTAAGAATAAGCATTCGAAATTTGTTGAAATTTTCAGTACCGTACCTTCCTTCTATTATACTGATAGTTGGACGGAGTGGAGACTTGACCATCTGGTTTGCTGGCTGTATACAAATTGTCTTCGATACCTACCTGTTCTTGTACGACAGTGGTGGAGTACGGCGGACAGTCGAGTCAGCGCTGCTGTGGATAAAATCACGACGCTCTACGTTAGTCCGTTCTTGTGCAATGAAGAACTTAACGATACTAGGTTGACGAACGTTGAAAATATGCAGGTAATTTAATTAACTTGAGGATTAAAGAAAGTGTGTGAAATATAGTACGATTACAAATGTTGTAATTTTCCAGGTCAAAGTTCATCCGACTGCTCGTGAGGTTGTAGCATTGTATCAAATGGACGATACAAAACTCGAATTAAACATCATTTTGCCACCTAATCACCCTCTTGGTACTGTGACGGTTGAGCCTGGGCAGCACGCTGGCGGAACGGCAAACTGGCGAAACTGTCACATGCAGTTGTCCATTTTCCTTACGCACCAGGTTTGTCATTCATAAAAATTAAAATTAGAAAATTTTTACGTTTAATGCTTAATAATTTAAAAATAATTTGTTTGTTGCGTTAGAATGGTTCGATTTGGGATGGTCTGATGCTATGGAAGGCAAGTCTCGATAAAAGATTTGCTGGCGTGGAGGAGTGTTACATCTGCTTCAGCATATTCCATATCAGTACCTACCAAATACCGAAACTATCCTGCCAGACTTGCCGCAAAAAGTTCCACACCCCTTGCCTGGTAAGTCTTGCCTTCGTGATGTTACCAATTTATTTGTCTAAAAATATTGTTAATTTTTTTTCTTTCTCTATTTTCAGTACAAGTGGTTCAACACGAGCCACAAGTCAACTTGTCCCATATGTAGAAACGTATTCTAGATCAAGTCTGAAATCAGTTTAAACACTTTGAAAAAACATGTAACGCGAATTTATTACTTTTTATCAAGATTTTTTTAGATGAAAGTATTATATGTAAAAAATCTCTATTATCAATAATTGTTTTTTTATAATCAATTCATAATCTTTAGATCATCAGCTTATACAAGTCTTATGTTAGAATAGAAATAATTTTTGACATTATTATTAGTTCTTTATGAAAATATATTATTACCTCCCAAACCTGACTAGCCAAGATCTATTCAATTGTCACCTTTACTTGTAATTTCATTCTAAATCATTCATTTGTTTACAAATAATACGCGCAGTTCAGAATGGTAAACATATAGACATTCATGTTTACAAAATTAATACTCATGGACTGTTTAAAGTTACAAGAAACCTTAGAGATTTTCGGCCACGCTGGCTTTTGTGTGAGCGCTGAAAGATCTCAGCTGTTGCAGAATTCTCTGCTTATACTTCAGAAAGAAAATCATTTTCTAAAGTGTTATTATTGGGGAAGAGTCAATGGAATTCGTAATGACTATCACGTAGCTTATGGATTTCAAAAAGATTGTATGCTTGGACAAACTTTCTTTTACAGGTACATCATGATAGATATTTTTCAATTTGTATATAACACAGTCAGTTATCTTTACAGTACTGATTGCCTAAATTGGTTACTAATGCCAGAGCCGACGAAATGTGCAATTTTGCTTACTCCTTTAGCAATAAACGATTTTCAAGGAGATCCAACCATAGTAGAAAATGTCTACGACGCTAACCCTCCGTATCCAGCTAAAGATGATCCTCTCCATTACACCGACGTGAATTGAAAAATACTTTTGCGCGTCATTTTATTCCCAAACATGAGTAGCATTCCAGTAACTCGAACAACTCAATCGTTTAAGGAACAAATTGTCAAGCACCTGAAAGAAGAGGATCGATTGTCGGCCAGTGTATTCCTGATCAATCACGACTCGGCAGTGGTACCCAGAGGTGCCTGGTTCAAAAACACCGACGGCAAAATTGTTCTGAACACGAGTTTCGAAGGGTTGGAATCGAACGAGTCGAGACAATTAAAGTCTTATTTGCACGCGAGACC